>JAJSOF020000033.1:45230814-45583314 GCA_025594305.2 Periplaneta americana | reverse complement strand
ATCCTGCGTTTAATTTCCTCCCGAGTGTCATTTATATTTGTTACTGTTGCTCCAAGATATTTGAATTTTTCCACCTCTTCGAAGGATAAATCTCCAATTTTTATATTTCCATTTCGTACAATATTCTGGTCACGAGACATAATCATATACTTTGTCTTTTCGGGATTTACTTCCAAACCGATCGCTCTACTTGCTTCAAGTAAAATTTCCGTGTTTTACCTAATCGTTTGTGTATTTTCTCTTAACATATTCACGTCATCCGCATAGACAAGAAGCTGATGTAGCCCGTTCAATTCCAAACCCTGCCTGTTATCCTGAACTTTCCTAATGGCACATTCTAGAGCGAAGTTAAAAAGTAAAGGTGATAGTGCATCTCCCTGCTTTAGCCCGCAGTGAATTGGAAAAGCATCAGATAGAAACTGACCTATACGGACTCTGCTGTATGTTTCACTGAGACACATTTTAATTAATCGAACTAGTTTCTTGGGAATACCAAATTCAATAAGAATATCATATAATACTACCCTCTTAACCGAATCATAAGCCTTTTTGAAATCTATGAATAACTGATGTACTGTACCCTTCTACTCCCATTTTTTCTCCATTATCTGTCGAATATAAAAAATCTGATCAATAGTCGATCTATTACGCCGAAAACCGCACTGATGATCCCCAATAATTTCATCTACGTACGGAGTTAATCTTCTCAAAAGAATATTGGACAAAATTTTGTACGACGTCAACAAAAGTGATATTCCTCGAAAGTTACCACAGTTGGTTTTGTCCCCCTTTTTAAAAATAGGTACAATTATGGACTCCTTCCATTGTTCTGGTACAATTTCCTTTTCCCAAATAGCAAGTACAAGTTTATAAATTTCGCTATATAATGCACTCCCACCCTCTTGTATTAATTCTGCTGGAATTTGATCGATACCTGGAGACTTGTACTTTTTCAGATTTTCTATCGCAATTTCGACTTCTGAAAGCGTGGGTTCGGGTATAAATGGCTCAGCAGTTTGTATTTCAATTTCGTCCCGATCATTTCTATTTGGCCTATGTACATTTAGTAGTTGCGTAAAATAGTTTTTCCATCTGTTTAGAATTGATGGAGAGTCTGCAAGCAAGTCACCATTCTCATCCTTGATCACGTTTACCCTTGGCTGATATCCGTTCTTAAATTCCTTTATACCCTTATATAAATCTCGAATGTTTTTATTCTTACTATTTGTTTCTACCTCATTCAGTTTTTCCTTCAAGTAACCTCTCTTTTTATTCCTAAGTGTACGACTTGCTTCCCGTCTTTCATTGAAATAATTATCTCTCTTCTCCTCAACTGGATCCTGTAAGAATTTCAATTTTGCCTGTTTCCTTCTTTCTACTACCAAGCAACAATCTTCATCAAACCACGGTTTCTTTTTCTTAGTTTCATAATAACCTATGCTCTGCTCAGCTGCAATTTTGATACTATCTCTGATATTTTCCCACACGCTATTAACATCTAATTCTTTCTCAACTTCGTCGGAACTTTCTAAAGTGGCAAACCTATTCGAAATTTCGACCTGATAATTTTGCTTAGCTTCCTCGTCCTTTAATTTCAAAATATTGAATTTAGTAATATTAACTTGTTGCTCTACTCGCTTGGCTACTGATAATCTTTCTCTTAATTCTCCAATCACCAAATAATGGTCAGAATTACAGTCTGCACCCCTGAAAGTTCGAATATCTACTATACTAGTATGTCTCCGTTTATCTATCAAGATGTGATCTATTTGGTTGTGTGTCAATCCATCTGGAGAAGTCCAAGTATATTTATGTATATCCTTATGGGGAATGTTGTACTTTTGACAATTAAATTTTTCGATGTGGCAAAGTTGACTAATCTAACTCCATTGTCACTACTAATTGCGTGTAGGCTCTCTTTTCCAATAGTTGGTCTAAAAATATCCTCCCGTCCTACTTTAGCGTTGAAATCCCCCAATAAAATTTTCATGTGATATCTAGGAACTGATCAAAAGTATGTTCCAATTCCGCATAGAAGCTATTCTTTATATGGTCGTCTTTCTCTTCTGTAGGGGCGTGAGCATTTATAACTATGATGTCGCACCATCTACCCTTAAGTACTAAATATGATAACCTGTCACTGATAAATTCGACCTTTTTACTGCTGATTTTATTCTTTTATGAACAAAGAATCCTGTTCCTAATTGGTGATTATTGTTTCCTTCTCCATAATACAACAAGTAATCTCCTATTTGTGATATGCCATTTATCATCCAGTCTGCTGTCAAAAAATCTGAAAGTTAAAATTTATAAAACAGTTATATTAACCGGTTGTTCTGTATGGTTTTGAAACTTGGACTCTCACTTTGAGAGAGGAACAGAGATTAAGTGTGTTTGAGAATAAGGTGCTTAGGAAAATATTTGGGGCTAAGAGGGATGAAGTTACAGGAGAATGGAGAAAGTTACACAACACAGAACTGCACGCATTGTATTCTTCACCTGACATAATTAGGAACATTAAATCCAGACGTTTGAGATGGGCAGGGCATGTAGCACGTATGGGCGAATCCAGAAATGCATATAGAGTGTTAGTTGGGAGGCCAGAGGGAAAAAGACCTTTAGGGAGGCCGAGACGTAGATGGGAAGATAATATTAAAATGGATTTGAGGGAGGTGGGATATGATGATAGAGAATGGATTAATCTTGCTCAGGATAGGGACCAATGGCGGGCTTATGTGATTGCGGCAATCAACCTCCGGGTTCCTTAAAAGTAAGTAAGTAAGTAAGTGAAATGGACAGACATTTGAGATGGGCAGGGCATGTAACACGTATGGGCGAATCGAGAAATACATATAGAGTGTTAGTTGGGAGACCGGAGGGAAAAAGACCTTTGGGGAGGCCTAATATGGACTTGAGGGAGGTAGGATAGGATGATAGAGACTGGATTAATCTTGCACAGGATAGGGACCAATGGCGGGCTTATGTGAGGGCGGCAATGAACCTGCGGGTTCTTTAACAGCTATTTGTAAGTAAGTAAGTGAAATGGACAGAGAGAATAAGAAACGATCCTGTGCTAGGAGTAGGTGAAGAAAGAATGACGGGTACTGAAACTGATCAGGAAGAGAAAAATATATTGGCTGGGATACTGCCTAAGAAGAAACTGCCTACTGAAGGATGCACTGGAAGGAATGGTGAACAGTAGAAAAGTTCATGCACAAGAAGATACGAAATGATGTACAGAAGTTGCAAAAAAACCGGACCGACCCTTTTAGCTGATTTCAGAGCCTTGTTCACTCCAGAGAACGATAGACTGGTAACTAAGACGTTCGTGGTTCGAATCCTGTCTGGGAAGGAAACTTTTTTTGTTCCTTATTCAAATTTATTCCCAATACTTTTCGATTGCTGGTAAAATTCATCATCATCATCATCATCATCTTCACTTCATGGTATAGGCTTAGTACCTGTTCCGTCTTCACATTTTATTCAGTTCCACCTCTGCGTAGGACGTCCGACATCTCTTTTGCCTTTAGGTTGGTATTGTTGTGTCAGTGCTGGAATTCTTTCATTATCCATTCGAGACAGGTGTCCTTTCCACTTTTCTTTATAATCTTCAACTTTTTCGTTTATGTTGTATATATTTAATTCTTTACGGATATCCTCATTTCTTATCAGATCCCTTCTTGTACATCCCTTTACTCTGCGAAGAATCCTCATCTCTGCAGCCTGTAATTTACTTTCATCTCGTTCTTTAATTATCCATGATTCGCTTCCATATGTCAACACGAGTACCGCCATAGTTTTATAGAACTTTAGTTTTGTTTCTTTTCTAGTTTTATTTTTTAGTGTTCTATTTATTGTTCCGGGTAAAATTTATTATAAGTTAATTAAGTAGTAAAATATCGCTGCAATCGAAAAGTATTGGGAATAAATTTGAATAAGGAACAAAAAAAAGTTTTCTTCCCAGGCAGGATTCGAACCACGAAAGTCTTAGTTACCAGTCTATCGTCCTCTGGAGTGAACAAGGCTCTGAAATCAGCTACAAGGGTCGGTCCGGTTCCCCCACTACTGTACATTAAAATGCATAGATCTTATGCGGAGGCTAAGAGGAAGGCGGAAAGTAAGGAAGATTGGAGAATGATGGGTTTGCAGTGAAAAACCTGCCTTGGGGCAAGAAACGACAACGACGACGACGACGATGATGATAATGATGTACCTTGAATGTTCTTTAAGAGCCGAGTTTCATAGAAAGCCTATGACAAATATTCTTCATATTCTTCTGCAAGCTTTCTATTAGATTTTAATTAGATTATCTCTGAACAGGTAGGATGAAGTGAATTGTGTTGGAAAGTTGCAAGTTTTAGTGTTTAAGATTGTTTGACGTACGTCTCGACGAATAAAGAGGTTCCAGACATGTTTACCAGGACCTGCTCACGACATTGAGTTTCCAGGACGTTATTGCATAAAATATACGCGTATTCCCTGCACTCATATGTGGAATGAGAACCAAGTGAATAACAGCAGATCAATAGCGACGGAGTCGAACAGCACGCATTAAAGTAATGCACACAAGAGATGTGCTGACATGTTCGGAACAACTTATTGCGTTGAACGTGAAGCAATGAAAGGATTTCTATTTCCGACTTCATCATTCCTAATACACAGGATTGTTAATAACTACTGTTAAAATCCTCCAGTCTCAGTCCCCCTCAAATGAAATGCTGGAGCGTTAAATTTTAAGCCAAGAATCCTTGTTCAAATCCTGAACAGTGCCACTAGACGTGACAATGAAATGTATGAAAATATTGGAAAGAAGCACCATTATGAAGAACGTGATGGCATAGACATTTTCGTAGTATTCATGTGCGAGTTTTACATTGGCATATACTCATTCAGATAAGAAAGGAGAGAAGATGTAATGATTAGAAGGAATAGAGGAAATGTGTGGTAATGGGAATAAAGGACAAAAGAAAGAAGATAAATAATTAGGAGAAGAGCAGAAGGAAAGAAATAGAGGATGAGTACCGTAGAAGAGGGTAAAGTCGATCAAAATTTTTCAATTATTTGATGTTATTGAGGTTATGCAATGGAGCGAAGTTCCTCAGAAAATAGCATTTTGTCGTCATATCCTTCACTTATGAAGACACATTACAAGAATTGAATTACAATCTATAAAAACTGTTTTTTACTTGTGATCGAAGTTACCTGCTTAAATAGGGTAAAGTCGATCACCATTGAATTTTTAGTTTAAGATCGATTTTAAAATATTGCGGAGTAAAGTCGATCACTGTTTATGTTTTTAAAAAACAAATTAATTGTATTACATTTATTTTATTTGTTATAAGGGTGTAAAAACAATAATAATCTTCAATATATGCCTATAGCATTATATAGTGTGTCTTTTTTACTGTGATCATACTATTCGATACAATTAGGCCTATAGGTCTCCACTGTACAATCGTGAGTGTGATTGCCAACTTATAAAACATAAAACACACATTTTAATACTTCACATACCAACAAACAAAGATTTAAGAATTCAAAATTTACATTGAAATGCCACCCTTCAATTATAATCTAAAATGCAATTCAACATTACTTAGGTTTATATCAGATGTTATTTGAAATATTCCCTTCTCATATCACTTCAGAAATTACTTTGTTCCCATAATCAGATACAGAGGGTGTACAAAATATGCTCCTTTGGCAGTGCTTCTCTCACGCAAGAAATTCACCATAATTTCGTCTTCCTCTTTCCCCACTATCCCTTCAATATAAGCTATACTATGACACTTTTCTGTTTATAAGTGTTAGTTGGAGGTATTTGGGTGAAAAATTTATTCTTCCTGCTGGTCCTATCCGTTTCGAGTAGGTCGATGGCATGATCGACTTAACCCTACAAAGGTACAAGTTTTCTTAAAATAATAAGTTTCAATACTAACATTTACGAACTGCAAAACTATTATTTCAGGATACAATCTCAACGAAAAGTACTTACGTATAATTCCTGTCTCCTTTCACTGCTGACTATGTTAGAGTTTGTAAGACTTTGATTTCATTTAAGAGAAAAAGTCGAAAATAAAAATTTTCACTTCAACGGTAATTACACAGTGTTCCCATTGTAGGCAATCGCAGGCTTTTTGTTGTCTCTCTCGCTTACATTTACAATGTAAGGCAATGAAGTCAGTATAACAAAATTTTAACAAGTAACTGATAAAATATATAATTTTCAATAAAAATCGCAAATGATCGATTTTACACCCACTGATTGACTTTACCCACTTCTACGGTACACAGGGTAGGAAAAAGACGAGAGAATAGGACAGACGAAAGGCCCGAGATGATGAGGTGAGAAATTAAACAGAGGAGAGAATTGAGAAGACAAGAGAAATTAGAGATCACACTGAAAACCCGGGTTCGATTCCAGGTGACGGAGAGAATTTTCTCCGCTCCACCCATTCCGCATCAATATGATATGATATGATATGATATGCGTAAATAATCACTTAGTGATTTAAGACGGCGCTCATTCCGTCGGATACCGGCCACTTAGTCACTCGTAATGAGTGCATCTCTGTACAATAGTGTGTTGGACATTGTGCCACTGTCACACATCTGTGACACAGTGCATGAGGGTTGGCCACTGGAGGGAAACTAAGAGGTGGAGCTTAAACTGAGAAGATTCAATCCGGCATCGGAACTGGAATCCGGTGTGATTTAGTGGATAGAGCGTCAGCACGTAGTGCTGAAAACCGGGTTCGAATCCCGGTGCCGGAGAGAATTTTTCTCCGCTCCACCCATTCTTCATCATATGGTAACGCAGAATTCATGCACGGAAATATCATATGTACTTCGGTACATCGCAATAATTGTGAAGTTTTATTTATATGTAAAGACAGATATTTTTAGCAAAAAAAAATTGATTAAACATCGACAGAAATATACGTACATTACAGATACATCACATTATGTTTTAAAAATACGTGACAGTTTTACTATACCAACTACCGAAAGAAAGAAGCTATAATTACACTCTTCACATAATATGCAAATAAATCACAGTTGCTCGATAATAATATTTGTGTGACTATATGGATGATGAAAGTATTAGTGACGTGCATTACGGACACTATGTTCGATTCAAATTAATCGAGTATGAGAAAGTTCGACAATCGTCGATGTTCGCTGTGTAGAAGAAGTCCTATAGTGTTTGTTACTTCTTGTTATAAACATATTCGCTGTCCTCCATTTCCACCATTTCATGTTTTAGAATAGACCTGGCGATTAGTTTTTCATATAAAACAAATTGAAGTTTCTAATGTAATGGTTGCCTGTCTCATGTTCGAAAATTGCATTGATGTTTGTAGAGGTATGTTGGTGGTTTGGAGCGAACTAAAGACACACTTCTACAAACATCAAGACATATACATATAAATCATCTTTACATATACAGTCCCTGATAAACTTTGATCACATACAGCAATCATCAATTATAATTATCTGTATGTTATTAATATCAGATAGGATATTTTAGATCTAAATGATCAATAACAACCACTATTTGTATCAATGTTAAATAACATTCAGATCACAAGCGAACGTATGCTACACGATTGAAATTCTACATGTATAATTACAACCCCATGTATGGTGGGTCCCTATCACCACGGCATGGCGCGTCCTCAGGTTGCGGATAGAGGAGACGGCCTCCAGATATGGAGGGTAGCTGCGAATATATTGAATAAGCAGTCGTGGACAGTCGATAAGGGGTGGTCCTCCAGCTTGGGCGAAGGGCTAACAACCCATCACCGTAAAAAACAGCTTGTTACGAATTCCTACAGTAAGCCTCGGAAATATAAATATTGGAGATTTATCCTTCGAAGAGGTGGAAAAATTCAAATATCTTGGAGCAACAGTAACAAATATAAATGACACTCGGGAGGAAATTAAACGCAGAATAAATATGGGAAATGCGTGTTATTATTCGGTTGAGAAGCTCTTATCATCCAGTCTGCTCTCCAAAAATCTGAAAGTTAGAATTTATAAAACAGTTATATTACCGGTTCTTCTATATGGCTGTGAAACTTGGACTCTCACTCTGAGAGAGGAACATAGGTCAAGGGTGTTTGAGAATAAGGTGCTTAGGAAAATATTTGGGGCTAAGCGGGATGAAGTTACAGGAGAATGGAGAAAGTTACACAACACAGAACTGCACGCATTGTATTCTTCACCTGACATAATTAGGAACTTGAAATCCAGACGTTTGAGATGGGCAGGGCATGTAGCACGTATGGGCGAATCCAGAAATGCATATAGAGTGTTAGTTGGGAGACCGGAGGGAAAAAGACCTTTAGGGAGGCCGAGACGTAGATGGGAGGATAATATTAAAATGGATTTGAGGGAGGTGGGGTATGATGATAGAGACTAGCTTAATCTTGCACAGGATAGGGACGGATGGCGGGCTTATGTGAGGGCGGCAATGAACCTTCGGGTTCCTGAAAAGCCATTTGTAAGTAAGTAAGTATAATTACAACCAATCGACGACATAAGATCCATCAGTCACAACACACCATCAATATTGTATATAGTACCTTAAGACATTTCATTCTTCGAACAATGTGAATTTTAATTAATACTTTTAAGCTAATATATTCATTTTATTTATTTTATTCATAATTTATTTTAACATTACTGATAATTCGTATAATTCTAATTGATTAATTTGTATTTATACTGTAACATGAGTTATATGTATACACAATCAATTTCAATTTCAATTTTTAAAAGTTTGCATCACATTAAAATTAATCATCCTCCAATTTTATTTATAGTTTTATACATAAAGCTCATGAAGATCCAACACCAGGTATAACACATTGCTCATTTGTTATTTGCTCAATTTGATCAAGATTCAGATTACATATTTTATTATATCTGATGATGCCCAATAAGGCGAAAACGTTAATGTATTCCATATTCATATAGCAAATAAACATTTGCAAACAGATGTGCCTAATGATTGAAATTTATATATACTTATTTTATTATTTTATTATACTATTTTAAATTGCTTAAGGATTTGAGCACACATCTTGCGATTAGATTTGAAGTTTGTAATGTCCTCTCCCATGTTTGAACATTGCACAGTACTAGTCGGTACTGTGAGCATATGCGTTTTTTAAAACATATTTTGCTTGATTTATTTATACGTATATTTTTTTAATGTTTTAATCATATTAATAACAAGAACAATTACCTGTATGTGCCTGACATCCTTGTGCAGCTAAAGCATAAAGACACAGGAGCAGAAGGAGCTAAGAAGAAAGGCACCGAGAATATGTTAGGAAAGGGAAAGATTGAACAAACGCAAAGGGAGCTTCGCTTCTACAGAGACTCTGCAAACTTGAACCGAACATATGGCCTCTGACCGGTTTTCAACTGACTCGGTTATTTTAGTTTACACGCTTCACTTCCACGTACTGTTGGGATGCCTATGGAGTAAGGCGAAGTCTGCAATATCTTGATATCCCCCCTCATGTTCGAACATTCTCAGTTTATATTTTGGTGATGCTGATATGTGACAATGTTAACAATAATAATAATAATAATAATAATAATAATAATAATAATAATAATAATAATAATAATAATAATAATAATAATAATGGCAGAGTTAAAGCTATACGGCCTTCTCTAACACTCAACCAGGAGTAAAACACTACTATTTTACAAAGTACACTACAATTTTACACACAAAATTAATAAGATAATAATAATATACTGTAAACAACAAGTAAGTAGAAATCAGACATAATATATAACATATAGAAAAAAGGAAAAAGCATAATAAAATGTGAACAGCAAGTCAAAATAAATGAGATATACAAAGTATAAAAAAGACAATTATTGATAATGATGATAATTATAATAATAATAATAATAATAATAATAGTAGTAGTAGTAATAATAAAATAGTGAAGTACAAAGGATAGAATGAGTAATAAATTTTAGGTACACATAGTAAGAAAAATTATGATTACGCCTATATATTTACCTCAAGTTATCACATTATAGGTATACCATTGTCGGGAAATATGAAAACAAAAAGACGAAATAAGTTAAATATCACTAGAACATAAAAAAATGTGAATACGTAGAAACATTCAACACAACACTTGTCATAATAGTAAGTTATAATTATGATAAGTAAGATAATTATGTGTAAGAAATAAGAAAAAAGTAACAAACAGATTTATATTAGTTGTATTTACCTTCAAAATATATAAATATTTGAAGAAAATAATCTGCTCTCAATGAGGGTGACCATAAAGATCCAGAATAAAAGCACTACAGAATAATTTAGAAAGGCAGGAATTGTTTAGTAAAAAATTCAGAGAAATGCAAACCCAACACAATCATCAATGGCCAAAATATAAATGGTAATGTAATATAACACTTAATGCAGTCAATTGACAAAAAAAAAGTTCTTTCACGAAATACTCATCTAATTAACAAGGTATCTCACTAAAATCCCCGAAGTTGTGGCAGGTTTAACACCGAAATAACCCAATTTATTTCAACAAAAAAATACGGTTCCCACATAACAATAGGCCCAATCAAGAGAAGTAATATATTAAATATAAACTGTTATTAGGCTCATTTTGTAGAGAAATTAAAGGTTTCTAATCTATGAAATACTGAAGGAAAAATGCTTTTTAAATGAGTAAATATGAGAGTTACAGAAGGAAGTTCTACTAGGCGAACCTTCCAGAGAATTCTCAGAATCCTAACACGCTAATGCGATGTTCTTAGCATTCAACTCTGCAATACGAGTAAATGGTTCGGACTGTACACACATGATTAATGACGCCGGGAGCAGGAATTAGTGTAACCGATTTCCATCTCCACTTCTTCTGCGCTCCGACCAGAACTCTAAGCGCCTTGTTTTGTAGCTTTTGTGCGTGTGTGTGTATGGGTGCCGGATTGGGTCATTTGTTTCCCGGTGTTGTACATGTGACTCGGAGAGCTTATTTTAATGCAGTAATTATGCAGATGAATAGGTCTTAAAACAGAAGCAAGCTTCAATTTGTATCCACGGCAAAGATTTATTGCATGATATGCCAAATTGCATTAGGAGAGAGATGATGAAAGAGAGAATATGGAAAAAGCAGAGAAGAGAAGAGAAGAGAAGAGAAGAAGAGAAGAGAAGAGAAGAGAAGAGAAGAGAAGAGAAGAGAAGAGAAGAGAAGAGAATGGTTATAACCAGATAGCGGATTTTCTGTCCCTACACAGCGACAAGACGTCACGTCCCTTGGCGTATGAAGGGAGCGTAGCAATGAATTAAATGGCCTCCCTGCAAGTGACATACACCTAGCGTTTAGTATCGGGACCGAAAATCCGCTGTCTGGTTATAACAATAAACAGACATGCGAGGAGGAGAGGAAGATTATAAGAAAGAAACAGGGGGAAACGGAAAGCAGTATTATGGGGGAATAAAGGACAAGAGAAAGTAGATGGGAATGGTAACGGAAAGAAAAAAGAGAAATTCTGAGACGGGATTTTGAGAAGCGAAAGTGTAGAACGAAACAAATGAGAGTAAAGTGATTGTTTATAAAAGAAAACATGAAAGAGACGGGGAAGGAGACTGTAAGGAAAAAATAGATGAGAGGGCAGAAGAGTATAGAAAAAGAGAGGGGAGAGCGGGGATTATGAAAGAGAAGAGAGAGTACGACAGAGAGCTAATAAGAGGACAGGAAAAAAAAAATATTACAAAGAAGTTTAAAACGTAGAGGGAAGAGCTTGAAAGATACTGGAGTCGAAAGTAGAGATGATAAGAGGAAATACTGATATAAGAGATAAAATATGTGGGAAAAGGATAGGAAGAAGAAAGGAAATTATGGGAGAATAAGAAAGAAGAAAACAGAGGATGCAAAGAATTATAAAGAAGACGGCGAAGGACAATAAACAATAGTGAAAATGAGAGAATAAAAAGAGAGAAGAGAATGTGGGAGGTGATGATAAATATTAGACGACGATAGAAGGGCCAGAAAAAGAGATGAGACAAGGAAAAAATAAAGAGTTTAGGAGAAGGAAAAAAAGGATAGAAGAGATGGTACCAAAGCAGAAAGCGACGAGTAGAGGATAAGGGAGCATAGAACAGAGAACAGGAGAAAATAGGGGAGAGTGTGGTGAATAAACTTATTGAAAGGAAATAGGTGTAGAGAGAGAGATGGAAAGAGGATTAAAGAGAGCCCGTTCGGTCATTTGTGATATTAAAATTAATAGAGGATCTTTACGGCAGAGACTGCAGAAAAATTTGACCTCAATTCATTCACTACATCATCCCAATGGGAGAACCTTGGATGAAATCCAATTTTTTTTTCTAACGACTTTGTATTCCCTGGAATTGGAGGCCCGGACAACTGTCCCAATTAGCCGCGAACTATTCCCGCCGAGGCACAACCAAATCTTACCTGACCGGGCTGGCGTTGTGCTGTGGTAGCTACTAACCTACACTCCGGCTCTGCAGAAGAAGGGTACAGTGTTCAGAGCCCGGGGCAATTTATCTTCATAAACGTGTTTTAATAGTGTTAAACTGAGATATACGCTGCTCCTACGTTGTACTCTAGGGGTCTGGAGTTCCATCCCAGAAACAAGCATTCGATATATATTTTCCTTTCTATGCATTTGCTACCGGTATGCTTTCATTGTACTTATCACCACCACCACCTACCACCACTACTATCTCTGATATTTTCCCCACACACTATTAATATCTAACTCCTTCTCAAATTTGTCGGGACTTCCTAAAGTGGCAAACCTATTTGAAATTTGGCCCTGACAATGTTGCTTAGTTGACGTTGTACAAAATTTTTTTCAATATTTTTTTTTTCAGAAAATTAATTCCTTATGCAGATGAAAATATTGGGGATCATAATTGTGGTTTTAGGCGTAATAGATCGACTAGTGATCAGATTTTTTGTATTCGATAAATAATGAAGCAGAAAATGGGAGTATAAGGGCACAGTACATCAGTTATTCATAGATTTAAGAAAGCCATACGACTCGGTTAATAGAGGTCTTATTGAATATGGTATTTCCAAGAAACTAGTTCGATTAATTATTTAAAATGTCCATATACGTATGTGAAACTAAATCAGGACAGAGTTAATTTTATTTTTCATTCTCATTTTAGAAGTGACTCTTTCGAACCAAATTTCAGGCAATACAGTACAAATATTGATAAAAATATGTCAAAAGAAATTTTTCAAAAAAATTTGGTGTTTATAGTAGTTAAAACATTAACATAGTTGTCACTCTAATCTATTTGTGTCAGACCTACAAATTATGTATGTATGTACTTATTAATACTACAATTGGGTATACACCCGGTGGCTGTGATATAGAATAACATTACAATAATTATATTAATAAAATTTTCAATAATTACAGCAATAAACAAATAAAATAAATGTAAATTTACTTTTAACTATAAATAAATAGATGCAATAAACCTAGGGCTATAAATAAAAACTATGCTATAATAACGCCTACAATAAGCAAAAGTAAACCTAACTTATAAGTACTTATATTACACCCAACTATTACCAACCAAGTAATTACATATCACCTTAATTAATTACATATCAACTTTATTACATATCATCTTAATTAATTACATATCAACTTAATTAATTACATGACACAACTTAGATAATTACACTGCACCTACAATTACATTTTCAGTCTAATCTTCTCAACCTTTCCTTAAATGTATTGATTTTGAGAGAACCACCCTGAAATTGCCGCAAGTAAGCTGTTCCAGTCTACTATTGTGCGGTTAACAAAGGAAAATTTTGCCACATCCATTCTTTGTTTTCTGCATTTAAACTTCCTAATACGATCAGCCCTGGCAATATAATAATATTATGAGTAGGCTATTGATATCTCAAATGGGAACCTAGAGAATATCTATGTTTGTAGTCTATTTGTAATGAAAAAACAGAAGATTTTAAATATATGTAATTTTGTGCAAGAATATTTATATCTATGAAATTGGTGATAACGACATGTTATTTGGTGAGATAAGGCGAGAATTCACCACAGATTACCTGACCTTACAGTTTGAGGAAACTTCGTAAAAAGACCAACGTGATAATCAGCAAAAAGGAAAATCGAACTTAAGTCCGTAAATTATTTTACATACTTATCATTTTAATGAGAATTCAAGGGCATGGTAGCAGAAGTGAACTTTTACGAAACGTGCAAAAATATAATAAGTTATAAATAATTATGTCTCACCTTCATTAAAGCGTCGACCTGGTTGGCGAGTTGGTATAGCGCTGGCCTTCTATGCCCAAGGTTGCGGGTTCGATCCCGGGCCAGGTCGATGGGATTTAAGTGTGCTTAAATGCGACAAGCGCATGTCAGTAGATTTACTGGCATGTAAAAGAACTCCTGCGGGACAAAATTCCGGCACATCCGGCGACGCTGATATAACCTCTGCAGTTGCGAGCGTCGTTAAATAAAACATAACATTTTTTTCATTAAAGCCATTCGGGCATATTTGAAGAAATTCACAGAATAAACATATGAAAATCAGCCACTTATTATTACAATCCCCAATCAATATTGTTAGTCCTAGGAAATGAGCATTGCTAGTTTATATCTGAAAACGTTCACAGTATTGGTACGAAGTTACTATAAGGTTGATTCAGAAACACTTTCATACACATCCGGCTGCTTTAGCATACACTAGCAAGGATCGGTCAAGAACATTGGAATTCAATACAGAAGAGCAACGTTTTGGAACGCGTCCAGCACGCAAGGAAGAGAAACTACCACTAGAGGAAAATAAGTTTCAACTATCAAATTTACTCTCCGCTAATGATGCTCCACAGTTTACATAAGCAGTTAGAATATAAAATATTTTCTGTAATGTTTGGGCTAAAAGTGGAAGACTTTATCCAAGGAATTTATGTTAGTCTGTAGACATTATATTGTGCCTTTAAATATATAACGCATTCGTATTATCCATCTGTATTCAAGACACAGAAAACTTCGTGATTAAGTTTAATTCAAAATGATTATGACATATTAAGGAGACTCCACTGAAAATAATGAACATTAAAAAAAATATATATATATATATATATATTGACTATTTCACTTCCTTAGAATATATATTTTCATACGCCAAATGAATTTACAGTAGTTCAATTCTGATTACAAATAATATGTTTATTTTTTTTTTTAAATTAAGGCTTTAAGGAGGCGTGGCATTTAAAGAGTTGTCGGATTATTTTTCAACAAAGAATGCTTCTTTACAATTTTTTTATAAATCTAGTAACTTTTTGTTTCAAAGTTGGCTTTCTGAAGTTACTAGATGAATATACCGGAGGAGAATTTTAATTTACATAAATATTCATTTTACTTTAAAATCCATTTTTCCGTAAGTTTATTTTTCTCGATTCAACACAAATTTCTTAATGCTAAATATTAACCAATCTGAATGAAATTTTTACTGCTAGTATGTATGAGGTAGTTGCATGTTTCCATGCATTTATTTTATGAGAAATGCTGCCAGTTTATTTAATATTTTTTCATAAATTAGGCCTATGGTAAAAATAAGCCAATAAAGTACATTCCGTTATCCAACATTTATCGATAAGTTGCGAGATTTTATTGCCGAAAGCTGACACACAGAATCACCGCTAAGCGAGCTGTTGTTTGCCCGTATCACTCTTCGAACGGCGCCGTAATAATCGAAACCTGTTTTCAAGCGTACACCCGTTATTAACAATAACAATATATTGGCACATTCATCTGATGCTCTGCGGTTGCATTCGGTGGTGGGTTCGAATCCCATCTGGGTTGATTATCTGCTTGCCTTTTCTCCGATTATTTCTCAATTGTAAGAATACCGTGAAGTAATATCATAGCGTATCTTGAGACTCGTCTAGAGAAATGCAAGCAAGCAATTACTAATTCCAACGGCGGCGTTACAAAATCTAGAGTTGATGCAGCGTGTTAAATAACAAATTTAAAAAATGAAATGTGTGAAAATATATAAAGTTTTTTTTTCTAGAAAACTTATGGAAGGGAGGATTGAGCAGTGAATGAACAGAGAAGGAGACTTTCCGGCACATTTTCCCTACAGATCGTACCATGGAAAGAGGAAATATTTTGCCAGATATTAAATTCTAGAGGGCACTACTGGCTCAATTCGAGGAAGAGATGGAGTGACCTCTGAATTCGGAACGTGCATCAATGAAGTAAAAACCACGGCGACTGATATCTTTTAGAACAAATTACATGAGCTTCCACACAACGTGCAAATAATATGAAATGTACTTTGTAGCACCGAAAATTTCCGAAGCTTACTGAAGCGTATGATATCACAAAACATAATCCTCTTAACAATGTCGAGATTAAATTGAGCGGCCTCGCACTTGATATACTTTTACTCTTAGACCTACAAGCAGTAAAAAAATATAACACGAATATATTTTTTCGTCACGCATTCTTCAATATATTTTCTAAGGGTCAACTTTTGCATTCAAATTAAGGAACCATACGGAAGATTTAGTTTTACGATTTCATGTTTCGGAGCAAAGCTTTGGAGGTTTGACGCCAGAAACCTTATCTAATCTGTTATAAACAACACGGAGCCCATTCGTGCCAACACAATAACAGGGAAATAACTACAAGCAACGAAAAAAAATGAGGTCCTCGTGTTTTCGTTCCATCGATTACTTTGCAAACTTCTAGTGGGCGGGTTCGAACGCAACACGTCAATATCCACTCACTTCCAGGATTGCTTCTGTTTGTCAACAAGATGGGATATCAGTGCACTTGGAGGGAAAGACAACCAGGAACATGCTGCACTACACTTGAATTTTACGGTTTTTCGCAACAAAAGTAAAGCCCTTGCTGCATTTTATAGGATTGTTATGAACTTTTCTCTTCCATTCTTTTGTATTTTTTACACAATCCTAATGTACGCTACACATAGATATTGTTCTTCCTCTAATTCTCGTACCTAGATTTTCCTTACATTTTACCATTTACAAATTAGTCCTCCCATGTTCTTTTTTTGGGATTCGTACCTTCGTCTGGGGGCACATTTAAATTATTAGTCCAACTCGTTAACGTTGGAATTTAGGCTTTCACGGCCGGCTGCATAGGGATCGATATTATCCGGGCTAAAGAGCTGTGGTCTGTTGAAGCTGTTGCTACCATACGTTTCGTCTGCTGCTCCGGCAGACACATCATCGATGTTATCCGGGCTAAAGGCCGTGGTCTGTTGGAGCTGTTGCTACCATACGTTTCGTCTGCTACTCCGACAGACATCATCATCGATGTTATCCGGCTAAAGGGCCGTGGTCTTTTGGAGCTGTTGCTACCATACGTTTCGTCTGCTACTCCGGCAGACATCATCATCGATGTTATCCGGCTAAAGGGCCGTGGTCTTTTGGAGCTGTTGCTACCATACGTTTCGTCTGCTACTCCAGCAGACATCATCATCGATGTTATCCGGGCTAAAGGGCCGTGGTCTTTTGGAGCTGTTGCTACCATACGTTTCGTCTGCTACTCCGGCAGACATCATCATCGATGTTATCCGGCTAAAGGGCCGTGGTCTGTTGGAGCTGTTGCTACTATACGTTTCGTCTGCTACTCCGCAGACATCATCATCGATGTTATCCGGCTAAAGGGTCATGGTCTTTTGGAGCTGTTGCTACCATACGTTTCGTCTGCTACTGCGGCAAACATCATCATCGATGATATCCGGGCTAAAGAGCCGTGGTCTGTTGGAGCTGTTGCTACCTTACGTTTCGTCTGCTACTCCAGCAAACATCATCATCATCTATGTTATCCGGGCTAAAGGGCCGTGGTCTGTTGGAGCTGTTGCTACCATATGTTTCGTCTGCTACTCCAGCAGATATCATCAAGGAGATCTTTGCGCTCCCGTGTGCCACACCACTGAAGATGTCTGCCGGAGTAGCAGATGAAACGAATGGTAGCAATAGCTCCAACAGACCACGGAACTTTAGCCACGATAACATCAATTCCAACTCGTTAACGTTTGAAGGACGCTAATGACCTTCTCCCATGTTCTCGATTACAATATAAATTCCCACATCCTGGTCACATTACCATATCAATTCGTCTAAATACGAGAAACTTCTAAAATACAACAAAATTTACAGGTGCATAGCATTACTATGCTGCATAACTTCATAGAGAAATGAAACAAAGAGAACCAGGGGAATGCAAGAAGATCAAGAGGAACATAAAGAGAACAGGGGGAATACATGCATACTTCCACACGGTAATGAGTTTTGGAATAATATTCTGGGGAAATTCTATAGGAAGTAATAGTATATTCCTACTACAAAAATAGTAATTAGAATAGTCTAATAGTAGGTGCCAAATGTAAGGAATCGTGTAGGACCCTTTTCAAAAACTACAAATAATGGCCATTATTTTTTTATTAATAAACATCCTTGTAAATAATCGTTAAAACTTTGTAACTAATTCAACAGTTCATAGCATTAATAGTCGTCAAAAAATGACTTGCATGCTGCATCGGCAACTCTATCGTGCTATCAAAAGGGAGTGCGTTATATGGCAGTAAAAATTTTTAATATTGTCACTATGGATATAAAAAATCAAACTCAAAACATAAGATTATTTAGGGTCAAATTAAAGAAGTACAGTCATTTCCCATAACTGTGGTCCTGGAACTCAACTATGGTCCACGATACAACGATTTAAAGAACATTGTAGAAGTAACATAGACCGTTCGTAGACAGTTGTAGTAACTTGACTTAAAACTACAGTACAGCAAAAATATAGATAAACGAAGTATTACGTTATGGACTACATAATTTGAATGGTTGTATCGTGGACCGTAGTTGTGCTCCAGAAACATAGTTATGGGAAATGATGGTACCTAATTTCTCACACCTTCTATTCTGTAGGTGCATTTATGACAATCAATAACACTGCATCAATATTTCTGTCTTATAATAAGTATTGATACTAAACCTTTCTGTTATAGCTACTAGTATATTGTAAAACTCTTCTATGTATATTTCAACTAGACCAGGGGTGGGAAACTCATATTGTAAACAGAGCAGTATGCATAAGTATCTACGTACAACAGCAATTGTTGCGGGAGAAGCTAAGCTCTCTGAGAGTAGCTGTTTTTTTCCGTCCCTGAACTATACTGTGACTATAATACAGGGTGCTATTCATAGACATTTCGCTAGCCCGTACTACGAGCGTGCTAAACTAGCCCCGGCTATCGACTAATTACTTGTACGGGTTTCATATCATATCATATCGCTAACACTGGTTTATGAATACGAAAAACGTTAGTTCGCTGATCGTCCACCGGAAATCCGCGCTAAGAATGTCTATGAATACGGCCCCTATGGCTTTATAGTATGTACTAGATATGAACAACGATCGAGAAAGCAAGACTAACAGCGCCCGCAAAGCCGAAAACCCGCAAGACAATGTTGTATACGTAGCGTCGTTGACGTAAGACTGCTTGTGAGTGTTTCGAGATGCCGAGATTGATCACTCCCGAAGTCCCGAACGTCAAGCAGCCTTGAATCGCCACAGTTGTTTATACCTGACTGAACTTTTATCTGCTTTGACAGCTGTTATGTATAAACAATCAAGTAGCCTATTTGAAACATCATCTATACCTTTCAGTGTATAATAATCCGTTCCCCATTCTTTATTTAATTACTAGACCCTTATTAAAAGAATAGGAATTATCCTTTCTTATGTTTGAGATCAAGTGTGCAAACTCAAATAAAAATATATTAACATTATATTTTATGTTTCTTAGAAATGCAAATTTATTTGAGAATTTTTTATTTTTATTTTTATAACCATAAATCTTTCCACGCCGACAAAATGCTATTTCGAGAATGATGAGCGAGACTCGAAGCGTACGAGAATGACGAGACGAGACTCGAAAGACAAATGCAACGAACACAGCGAGCGAGAGCGGCAGTTAGTTTTGTTCATCTCTAGTATGTACTATTAAGTTTTTTTTTTTTTTACATGTTCCACATTCTATCTATGAAGCGATGTATGTACCATAGAATGTAAATAAATGCAATACAATACATTAGGGGGATTAAGGGAAGACAAAGAGAAAAAGAAAATACGATGAGAACAAACATACAGAGTAATCTAACACAAATCAATTTCACGTAGAATTATGCTAGGCCTATTTGTAATTCTAAGTTTAATCCGATTAACCGTTCGGCAATCCCTGACATGACGAGGTAAGGAGGTCCGTAGGAATTAGCTGACACGGTGAAAGAGGATGAATAGAAAAATATACAACGACGAGGAATGGTTAATAAACCCTGATGTTGATTTCATAACTCTGTGAGGTATTCAAGGAGAGTTATCAGATATTTATGAGTAGAGGTGTACCTTTGAAAGGCGATAAGGAAATAGTCACATGGGTGAGGGTTTCTCCGTTTCTCTGCACTTACTCTTTGTGCCCAGACGTGCGTTAAACGGTCAAATCTACGAGTATTGCAGATGAAGTGGACACAGACATTACGAAGATGTTAAACTGACACACATTTTTCAAGAGAGGATCGCTGTAATTGGGTACCACTTGTAATTGAACAATGTTTCTTCTGAGATCGTATTTTGTTCTAACTATTTTGGTCTCGATCAATTCTTAGCGTGGTCCATATGTTTATCTAAAATTCTTCTTCTAAATTTCATTAAATTATGTTGTATATAATCTGTATTTCTTTGCCATATTTTTCGGGATGTAGGCAACACCGTATTTTAAGGGATGACAGTATAATTCAAATGACCTTCGTATAGGGAAATCTCCCTGCATAAAAGTCGATGCTTTACCCCAGCGGTCATCAAAACACTGCACGCTCGGGCTAGCGTTTCTTACCCGCGGACAAGACACAGCCCTAGCATGGATAAATATATAATAGGATGCGAAACTGCGGTCAGCACCATCTGGATTTGGGGTTTGCGCCCAACGTCGCATGTGGTGAATATTAGAACTACGTGTTGGGTACATTACCGAGAGTTCTCTATCCGTTAGAGATATTGCTGTACGGGAGAGTCGAAGATGAAGATGGCGGACTGAAACTTGCTAATAAGTGAACATAAAGTGATACGTGTGTGTATAAGCAGTGTATGTTAAACAGTGATGTCTATGGACGTTGTAAAAATAGTGTTGTTGAATGTATTGTAAAGTAATAGTAATATAATAAATTGAACTAAGTAGTTCTTGCAGACTTTTCCATACCCAAAGAATACAATCCCAACTATCTAACCTTTTGCTTTATTGTTTGTCTCTGTCTGGTTATATTTTAATCGGGTAGTGTAAAACACATCGTCTCTTTTATCTTCCTGTCGGCTCCGGTAAGAATTTTCAGTAGAATATGCTGTGAGGAATAAAACTATAAATGTTTTATTTTAAATTGGGTTCGTTTTGAATATCGATGGGGGTGGGAGGGAATACTTTCTGCACAGTTTAACATTTTCGTCACCAGGTGCGCTGCTAAATGCATGGAGTAATTACTCTTTTCGCTACTTGGTGCGCTGCTAGATGTAATAACGCCCCTCCCAGAAATAGATGGCAGCAAGATCAATTTCTACAACAGCGCCTCTAGTATGTGTTACGGGAAACTCATTAAGTTTCGTATCCTATTTATTTATCCATGGCCCTAGCGTGCAATCGTCGCTGCTGGAAGGTATGCTATCTCTCTATCCCTTGTGCACGACGGAGCAGAGTTCCTTACCCTCCATGCACTCTACCCATTTCAGCGAGTGCTAACGACCACTGCTTTATCCCTACACTACAGGTAACTTTGATAAACATGGGAACAGTTAAGGCTGATTCACAATAAACTGGGAACGGAAACGACTACGAGAACGAGAACGGAAATAATGTTAAAATAAATGTATCTAAATGTCAGCATTCACAATAGTTAATTCTGAATGCTCACATTTAAATACCTTTTTTTAACAATATTTCCGTTCTCGTTCTCGTTTCCGTTCTCGGTTTATTGTGAACCAGCCTTTAGTTGTACGCACGAAACTGCTTCCTGAAATAATACGCACGCCTGCTCAGGGAGCACAGATTTGTATTTAAGGCACTGCCTGTGAATGTGTGGGACTATATAACTTCAAAAAAATAGGGACAAGGGTTACATCCGGTATATTTCATATAACCAAAGTTTCACTACCATTAGTAATACACGGTCTAATAAATTATGTCTAAATTTTCAATTATGTTAAAAAGGGTAAGCTTATAGTTTTTGAACAGTAAGGGATTTTGCTAAAACGCTTCATTGCCTAGTAAGATTCTACTTGATTCCTCGTGTATTAAGTTACTGACTTTTTCTACTAAACAAACGTAATAAAAAGTAAATATGCTTTATTTGTCTGACATTAATATTTAAATCTTCCGAGTTCTCTTTGTTCTTGAAAGTACACGCTTTTCTATTTAAATTACGACTTATAAAGTACAACTACCTGCCTCTCTTACAGCAAATGCTTTGCCCCCGAGCGACAAGTAAAACGCTAGCATGAAGACTAGAAGAAAGCGAAATTGTATGCTATGTGCTAAAGCCTTTTCTATATCCTAAAGTATTTATTGTCCTCCATTTTCTTGTAGGTGACTTCTTTACAGCTACTTTTTCTGAATATGTTCAAGGGAGATTTCGATCTCATAAAATATTCCTTTATAAGTTCAAGTAGATTTTGTTGAAATTGAATAGGCGAAGAACGCCGTACAAACTGTTAAATAAACTTCAAATTTAAGGAAGAAATTCCGGAAAGAATTTCAAGAATTTTATTCAAAAACGGTATGATAAATATAAACAGAGTCAAAAATTGAAGAGAGAAATGTATATGACCTTGTACAAAGAATGACTTGTTATATTTTGTGGTGGTAATAACATGAAATCGAGGGATTAGTTAAAACTGTTGTACTACGTAGATATTAATATTTAGTCCTACAGAATTAATCTGTTAGGACATACATCCAATATTCAAAAGCTGCAGACAATTTACTGCAGTTTTCCTAAAACTTATAGCTAAGAACATAATCTAATTCCTCAAATACCTGATTCAATTATTCTCAGTGTAAGGATTTTTGAAAGAGCAATAACCCGAATCTACAGTATATTAACATAGAAGAAATAAATTATAGTGACAATAAAATCCTAGGCCGAAATGGAGCAAATAAGAAACAAATTTCTCGAACTTGCGACACCTCCATTACCAGTTTCAAAATATCAAACCACTGATCTTCTTTCGCTATCTGGCTGACGTACGAGAGCGGTAGGTATAGTAACTTAGAAAGCGAAAGACAGTATATTTTACTGCAAATAACACAGTAAACTTTCATAATTGTATAATTTGAATTGTCTGTGCTTCTTTCGTATTATCCAATTTAATAAACCCAATTTCACCATGAGGTATATTAGGGTTATAGTTCGCATCAAAATACATATTTTATAACCAATAAACAATAGTAAAGTGATAATATAAAATAGTGGTCGGTTACAATTCACATGAATTATGTATAAGAATGCACCTCAGTAAAAGAATGGCTCCTGTTAAAAATTAATGAGATGATTGAGGAATAATCAATGCAAAAGATATACAAGAATGTCTAACCGTTTCAGAGTAAATAAATGACTTTAAAAAGATAATCAATAGTAGATTGATAAAACAAACTTTGACTTTCACTTTCAAATTAATCCTTAATTCATGAACAATGAAACAGTTAAGAGTAATAAATGGATATTACAAGCAATGATTTACGGTTACAAGTTACATACGTGATTCAGGAACAAGTACAATAATTAAAATATAACACAAGTAATGACTTACAACTAACGAATAACGAAGTTCTTGAAGGGCAATATATAATAGTAGGGGCAATACAAAAGATTTAAAAACAAATGTAAACAGAACAGTAAAGGAATAGTAGAAAAAATGACTCAACATTACAAATTCAACACATTCTTTTTAAAGTAATACGTAACAACAAAGAGATACTAACAATTATTAAGTATCATTATTTCTATTACAAAAAAAGCGTAATCGAAATCGGTTATATAAAAATATATTCTCTTAATAAGATAAATACTGCTAGAACTGGAGAAAGTCTCTGGACAGAATTATTTGAATCAGTAAAAAAATCATCACTTTACTAATCTTGAGTAACCATTCTAGCTTCTAAAGGAGTGTATTCACTTTTAAACCGATATTGACTATTCTCTTCGTGTAACTCTTTAATGTAAGAGATATGATCATAAAATTATCATTATCCTGTGCTACTATTTCACTCTAACTCATGGATTTATGGTACACGATATTGAATCATTCAACCACACAACGACTAGTAATTTTTGGTCATAGAACAACATTAGAGAGTGACGACCAATCACCAATAGTCAGAAAGAATTCCATGATTTCTTATAACAGAAGAATGTTAAGTAGTATAGCGTACTTCACAGCAGGGAACTGCAATAAGAAAGCACTACTTGGCTTCGTTTATTACTTTATAAATAGAATAAATATGACCATAAATAAATTCTCATGAGAGGAGTGATAGTAGGAGGAAGAAGAATAAAGATCATAAGATTTGCTGATAATTTATTTTTTTTATTTTATTGGGTTATTTTACGACGCTGTATCAACATCTCAGGTTATTTAGCATCTGAATGAAATGAAGGTGATAATGCCGGTGAAATGAGTCCGGGGTCCATCACCGAAAGTTACCCAGCATTTGCTCGTATTGGGTTGAGGGAAAACCCCGGAAAAAACCTCAACCAGGTAACTTGCCCCGACCGGGATTCGAACCCGGACCACCTGGTTTCGCGGCCAGACGCGCTGACCGTTACTCCACAGGTGTGGACGATTTGCTGATAATATGGCGTTGTTAGCAGAAGAGGAAATGATACCAAATGTTATGCTACTGGAGCTAAATGACAGCTGTGAGCAATATGGGACGAAGATAAATGCAAATAGGACGAAGAGCATGGTCATAGGAAGAAAAATAAAGAAGATAAACTTGCGAATTCTAAATGAGGCAGTAGAGCAAGAGGACAGCTTCTTCAGATACTTGGGGTGTACTATAACCAGTAACATGAGCTGCTGACAGGAAGTCAAAAGGAGGAAACAATGGCCAAGGAAGCTTTTAATAGAAAAGGATCATATTCTGTGGACCTCTAGAAAAAGAACTAAGGAAGAGACTAGTGAAGTGCTTTGTATGGAGTGTGGTATTGTTTGGGGCAGAAACATGGATATTACGACGAAGTGAAGAGAAGCAAATAGAAGCATTGGATATGGAGAAGAATGAAACGTGTGAAGTGGACAGACAGAAAAAGAAATGATCCTGTGTTGAAAAGAGTGGGTGAAGAAAGAATGATGCTGAAACTGATCAGGAAGAGGAAAAGGAATTGGTTGGGTCACTGGCTGAGAAGAAATTTCCTACTGAAGGATGCACTGGAAGGAATGGTGAACGGGAAAAGAGTTTGGGATAGAAAAAGATATCAAATGTTAGACACATTAAGATATATGGATCATATGAGAAAACAAAGAGTAAGGCAGAAAATAGGAAATACTGGAGAAAGCAGGGTTTGCATGAAAGACCTGCCCTTGGGCAGAACATTAAATGAAATTAAAAATAAATTCTAAGGCAAACTTAAATTAAGATGCAAAAAGTAAACTGATTAATATTTTTCTAACTTCAGTTTTTCCACTAACAGTCCCACATAACATATAATCGCTGGACTTATGGCTAATTAACAGAACTGCGAGAAACATAGATATAGCAAGTAAAATGATAAAAGACCGTCTCCAATAACTTTTCATAATTATAAAATTTCACTTCTCTGTATTTTATTTTCCATTATTAACTTCCGTTAAAAACAGCATCAAAATATACGATCCATAAAACTATTCTGTAGCTAAGAGTAAATATCATTGACAATATCGAAAACACTCATTACACATATGAGGAAATATTTGAGTTAATAGGATATATACGTACTGTAAAAATTTCCTGAGAGGATACCTGCGACGAAAATATTACCACAATTTAGTATATACAGTCACGAAATCTGAGTTTAAGATGGTGCTAGGAACAATAGACTGTGCAGGTACTATTTCGCATTGTCTGTGATGAGGAGATAGTAGCGATCCTACTGGTTAGCAACTATCTATAGATGCATATTTACTACGTAATGCGCTTCGTGACTTATATACTAAACTGAGATATGACCATTATGGGGTATGAGGAGAGGATAAGCTAGTAACTCAGAGCCTCTGAAAGAGCAGATGGAAAGGGGTAGTGTCATTGGCTGGCTGGGACAAACATGACTCATTCATTGGTCGGTCTGTTTCGTGTCAGGGGTTGTTTGTAATAGTGGGGGAAAAACTCGCATTTCTTCCTCGGATCTTCTCCTGGAATGCGAACAGTATCGTCACTCCACTGAACTAGAATAATCTGTGTAACATCGAAGAAAACTATCCCCTTTAAACTCGGCTGCTTTTATATATATATATATATATATATATATATATATATATATATATATATATATAACTACAATAATCCCGGTACTTGAATTAAATCTCCCACTTTTCTATATAATAATATCAAAGTCACAACCTTATCTGTTGCTTCCTTCGTTCCTGAACAGAAAGCTTTCTCCAATAGGCTTATTGAAATTTATTGCACGAAACTTTACAAATTATAGGTTTCAAGAATATAAAAGAGCAATCGATATGAGATCACTCTGATCCTTTCTAATAGTCCAAATAATTCTTTCGTGTTTCAAGGCTTCGTTTCAGCCAAAATATTTTACTAAGAGGTGTTTTCTTCCGGCACGCAATGAGTTCGTAATTTTTAACGTGACACAATTTGACCAGAGACCAAATTCTCTTTTCCTTACCATGCCATGTTGTAGAGAGACGTACACGGTATAAACTAGGCAAAAATCAATGTTTCTGTGTAAAAAGCAACTAAGTAACTCTTTAAAAAATTTGAGATGCTCACCTGTGACGTGGTGATCCAGTATGCTGAAGTTCATGAATTGACAGTCTTCTGACTGAAGAATTCATTCTTGGGAGTATTTCCTTGCTCTTCAGGTACTTCTGTGAACAGAGTGGGTAACTTTACCTCCCTGCAGTACACAAAATTCCATTTCTAGTCCAAAGAGCATATACATTTTCCTGCAAATTAAGAGAAGTACATCACCAACACTATCAAAATTATTTGCCGGTTCTCAAAACTATTCAAGTTATCTGTTTTCATAAGGTTCAATAAAGATAGGACGAGTTCAATGAAATATAGTTCCTACGCCTCTTGCTCACTATGAACAAAAGTTTTCTGAAAAAACTTTGAACGCTATTACATTCACAATCTTAAGGCGAATGTCAGGTATTCTATGGTCCATCTTCGACCTCATCTCCTCAAATATCACCTCGCTATCACCAATTCAATCGACTCTAAATAACCTATAGGTATCCTCCAAGCAAAACTCAGCTCAGACTCCTCGTGCCGCGCATGCTATACCCCTCTTACCCCCCTGCAGTAGGCGGGTTCTTTAATAAGCGGCTACTGGTATAGCCACAGTCTAGTATATACAGTCACGAAGCTCAATACGTAGTAAATATCAAACATTAGATAGTTGCTCACCACTAAGCTAGCTAATATCGCCTCATTACAGGCAATGCAAAATAGTACCGTCACAGTCTATTGTTTCTAGCACCCTCAAAACTCAAGCTTCGTGACTGTATATAGTAGACTGTGGTATACAGTAGCTAGGGGTATAACGGCTACGGGTGCGGACATATGTACTCAAAGAACAGCTGTAACAATAACCAATTAGGCCGAAGTGAATATAACATTACAAGATGTCAACATCGTCTCTTTCTATGTCACAATCGGTATCTATCTTCACTGGAACTCTCCTCATATTTAAATTTTAAATATTTAAATTAAATTGAATTAATATTTACTATAAAACGCTATGTGTCCCGCGCCGTGGCGTCGTGGTCTAAGGCATCCTGCTTAGGACTCGCGTTACGGAATGCGCGCTGGTTCGAGTCCTCATGGGGGAAGAAACTTTCTCATGAAATTTCGGCCAGTTTATGGGACCGGTGCCCACCCAGCATCGTGATGCACTTGGGGAGCTACGATAGGTAGCGAAATCCGGTTGCGAATGCCAGCTATAACGGCTGGGGGGATCATTGTGCTAACCACACGATACCTCCATTCTGGTTGGATGATCGTCCATCTCTGCTTCGGCATGTGGGCGTGAGGCCAGCAGCCGGCTGGTCGGTCTAGGCCCTTCACGGGCTGTTGCGCCACGGATTATTATTATTATTATTATTATTATTATTATTATTATTATTATTATTATTATTATTATTATTATAAAACGCTATGTGACTCCCTGACTCTGTAGCAATAACACGTGTTCAGTTCAGCATATGAAAATACGTGCGCATGCGCATAGTGTCGGTGGTGTGAATGGAGACGGAGAGCATGCTGGGATAGGGAGCATACGTCATCTGCGCGAGACAGTCACGCCCGCTGGTTTCTGCGCACTGAGTTTTGTTCGTTTAATGCCTATAGTACCGGTAGTTGATACTTACTTACAGATGGCTTTTAAGGAACCCGCAGGTTCATTGTCGCCCTAACATAAGCCCGCCATCGGTTCCTATCCTGTGCAATATTAATCCACTCTACAATCATATCCCACATCCCTTAAATCCATTTTAATATTATCCTCCCATCTACGTCTCGGCCTCCCCAAAGGTCTTTTTCCCTCCGGCCTCCCAACTAACACTCTATATGTATTTCTGGATTCGTGCATACGCGCTACATGCCCTGACCATCTCAAACGTCTGGATTTAATGTTCCTAATTATGTCAGATGAAGAAAACAATGCGTGCAGTTCTGCGTTGTGTAACCTTCTCCATTCCCCTGCAATTTCATCCTCTTAGTCCCAAATATTTTCCTAAGAACTTAATCTCAAACACCCTTAATCTTTGTTCCTCTATCAAAGTGAGAGTCCAAGTTTCACAACCATACAGAACAACCGGTAATATAACTGTTTTATAAATTTACAGCGTCGTTAAATAACCATGAGAGATGATGATGATGATGATGATGATGATGCTAACTGCTTTAGTTTGTATATTATATATTTTGTTATTAAGTTATGATTTTAATTTGCACTATTCTTAGTAACACATACCTTACAAGACGAGTGGAGTTCCTGTAATATCGACCTCATTAGATATGCATTAGGCTTCTAACATGAATTATATTTCCAGACACAGACTCGCTAAGTAGTCAAAAGGAATAGACTTAGTCAGTTGTTGCACTTCACCGCAATCTCGCTCTGAGGGAAATGCGACTTTATAATGAAGCGGTATCTTTACATGGAAACTCTTAAAATTCTGAAGTACTACGTACACGAGTTGACCCCCTTTCCGGGAATTATTATAATATATAGGAGGATGGAAATAAATGGTTTCTTTTAGAATGCAAATTCTTCCGAAACACGGTAGGCCTTCGAATAAAACTCGTGAAATTATGGAAAAAAAATAAATTATAAATTAAACAAAATTTTATATCAGTATATTTATGAAGTTGCAGATTACATTTTATTCCTATTTATTTTGTGAATATGTATATTGTTAGGAACTGTTCTATTTTTTTTATTATCAGTTAAATTTGTGACAGCAATGAATCTGTGCTCCGAATAAAAGGGCAAAATTTTCCATCAGAAATTAACAAAATGACCGCCATAGTCCTCTCCAACACCATTATATTATCCATTATAATGTGCATAATAGTAATTTCATTCACAGCCAAAATTATCATAATAACCATGCACATTTTTGTCATTAATACCGCCATGTATAGCAGTGGCTTTCAAATCCTGAAACACGTCACATTGGAGCGTCACGGCGTTTGGTTAGGGACGCTGTTACAGTTAATATTTTTGGCAGGTTTACAATCACATGCCATGATAACAAGTTCTGTAGGCTACTAGTTATATTATATTAGAGGAGAAAAATTCGCTCTCACCATTGAGCTACACCGAATCCACAGCACCGGACCGAACTCCTCTCCTTCAGTGTTTTTCCCTTTATGGCCAAGTTGGGCATATATGTTGACATTTTTATATTAAGCCAACTCCCATTATACTAGGGGCGCACTCAGTTGAGTGACTTAGTGGCCGGGAATCCACAGTAATATGCATAGTAAACTGTACAGTTATATGCACTGTTGCTCGAAGAATCTACGTAAACATTATTATTTTTTGGTTCTACAGAATACATCTGTTATGGTAAAAATTATATTAGAGGAGAAAAATTCGCTCCGGCGCAGGGGATCGAACCCGGATCCTTGGTTTTACGTACCAAGCGCTCTCACCGTTGAGCTACGCCGAAGTCCAATCCATAGCACCGGATCGAACCCCTCTCCTTCAATGTTTTAGTTAACTATTAACTAATGTGTTCATAAATTCAGTTTTTACTCAGATTTTAATATTTATAAGTTTGCATGGAGAGATAACTCTTTTCTTAATATTTCGGGTCAACCAATGCGAATAATATTCGTTATAGGCCTAATTATCACCATACTGTGTTGGCCCCATAAGCGAATGTTGCTCTCTGCTACACCGAATTCTCTTGCAGCCTGTCTGTTTCCATGGTTTTCAGTATAAAGTATAAACATTTCGTTTGAAGATTGCTTCATATGACACCCCTCGCTTTTTTTCTTCCATCTCCTGATCAATTACAACTCACTTTCAAGTTTTTGTGGGTAGGCATACAAAAAATACGGAAGCGCGCGAGGCGAGCAAGAACGAGCAACGAGGTAACCCGAACAGAGCCGAAGCACACGCAGAACCTACGCAGAATTTTCGAGTTTGTGTACGGATCTATACCTTTTTTTTTAAACATAGGGCATGACAGTTAAGCGGCCGAGCTACAACGCTATGTTGCCAATAATGGACGACCACGAGATCAGCTGATGTTAGCTAGCAGTTGAGTTAGTTGGCTAACGTTAAAGCATTCGTTGACAACTGACGCGAAGATAATACAAGAAACGACAGAGAATTAAATACGAAACATATTAATGCTGACATTGTATGCACAATAAATGGTATTTAGCACTCATCACGTGGGAATGCATCTTTGGCAACTCAACCGTTGTTACCATAGCAACTGGCCTCCTACGCTATGTGATATTCAGTTGCTTTTCCGATCTCTATTTTATTTTTATTATTTTTTTTTAATTTGGTATGAAGTTAGATTAGTTGTAATTGTGATAATTAATGATAACGGTAGTAATAATAATAATAATTGTTGTTTTACTATTTTATTATTACTAGTATTACTTTTGTTTTCTTTGAACATTCAAACTGTGCATATTTACAGTGTTAATTATTATTAGTATTTACATGTATTTTAAAGACGACGCTGGTAAGTGCCGGACACCATTGAAAAATACCATTGCCGCTACAGAAATAACTCGCGCAACAAAAAAACATAGCCGTCATAGAAAAAGATGTATGTAATTGACGAACTATCATCAAAATATGGCCATGTTGTACTACGACTGCCCCCCCCTTTACCATTGTTGTCTCAATGCCATAGATTTCGTTTGTTCGGAACTGAAGAGAAATCTCCGATCAGAAAATACAATGGGATATAAATCTGTTCAAGAAGTATGTGCTTTAATAGCAAATGTGATGCATGACATCTATACTAATAATAAATCTGTAGCCAAAATGTTTCTGGTAATTTTCGATTTTCCAAAAATAATTGGTCCTAACACCCTGAAAACGAAAATAGTTTTTTGAAATTTTTGTTTCTATGTCTGTCTGTCTCGTCTGTCTGTATGTTTGTTACCTTTTCACGCGATAATGGCTGAACCGATTTCGATGAAAATTGGAATATAAATTAAGTTCGTTGTAACTTAGATTTTAGGCTATATGGCATTCAAAATACATTATTTAAAAAGGGGGTTATAAGGGAGTCTGAATTAAATGAATCGAAATATCTCACTTATTATTGATTTTTGTGAAAAAATGTTACATAACAAAAGTTTCTTTAAAAATAATTTTCGATAAGTTTTATTCCTTGAAAAATTTTGATAGGACTGATATTTAATGAGATTAATGAGTTTTAAAATTAAAATAACTGCCATCTAAGGCCGTGTAATGAATTAAAAAACAAATGACTTCGTCTATAAGGGGCCTTGGACAGCAAAAATCGAAAGCTATGAAAGATAGCCTACAGAGAATGTTTCTGTGTTTGTATGAAGTAATATCGGAAGCTAAATTAACCGATTTATATAATTAATTATTATTTCACCATTGGAAAGTGTAGTTTCTCTATATGGACATAATGCTATAATGTTATTACAGTAACTTCTGATATAATATAATATAATTTAATATAAAATGTAATGTAAGGTAATATTATATAATATAATTTAAGTTATTTGAAGGCTTCAGAACCATAGTGGGCCAAGCGCCATTTACTGAATACGTAGAAAACAAGGGTTAAAATTAAGTTATTACCATAATTCAATGGAAACTTATAACAAGTAAAATAAAATATACACATTAAATCTAAAGGATGTCAATCTTCATTAAACTATGGTTGCGTGTAATAAAAATTAAGAAACAAATTAAAGGAATTGTCATTGCACCAAATGAGTGTCTCTGGACCAAAATGATCGCATTTTAATTATTTGGATGGAATTTAAATTAAGAAACATATTAAACGATTTATCCCTCTATCAATCACGAATGTTCCCTGCATCAAATGTCCTATTTTAATTATGTAATTACTTTATATTTATTTCTAACGGGTGCAACGGCTAGTTAATAATAAAAAGCATTATCGAATATGTAAAGACAAAATAAAGTGATTATCGCTCCTTAGAAGCTAGCTTGGAATCTTGAGTAATTGATTTAAATAGTGACTCAACGGACTCTGAATAGGTGTTCGTGTTTTAGTTCTGTATTATAAGACTCACACGAAAGTTCACTTTGGTCTTCACAAGGGAGAGATGGCAACGCAGCGTTGTTTACATGGAACCTGCTCGGAGTCGCGTGCCTACTTGCTCCCTGCAGTAAGTGTGTCCAATCGCACGTTCCAAGTGGCTCTCATTTGAGCGGACGTACTATACATGAGTTTGTATAATTGTGTATCAATAAATGCGCTTCGTTCATTCATGCTTTTCTGATCACAGCGCTTATATCATGTCCCATCTTTCGAGAAAAACAGGTATAGTGCGTCATCGATTCTAATGCATACTAAATTCAGTTGAAAAAGTGCGCATTAAATTCAAGTAAATACGATAATGACGGTCTACTCTCATTATTAAAAACGTTAGACTCACAGAACACGCTTTTTCAGGGATAGCTTTGACAGTTACAGAAACATTTTTTCACCTTTTTATTCAGTTATTTATGCTCTACTATTAGACGTTTCTTGGCAGTTTATAGCTTTTTTACACTCTGTATATCTAAATGTTTATATTTAAACAGCAACACAGACATCACTCGTTACATAACAGGTACCGCAGGTAGCGGAGAGTCTATGATCGTGACAGTAAACACGTATAAAAATAGTATTCAGAATTCCGGTATTTTTATCCTGTGGAATAATAATGTACAATTTACTTTCTTGGTGATCCAAGGCCGCGACGTTGTGGTAGCCTAGTAGTCTACCTTATATTACGTAATATCTAATATTTAGCAATACAAAATGTCTGGTATCTGTACATGAGCGAGGTTTTTTTTAGGACAGAGGGAGGGAATATCCCACGCACTACGATCTGAGGTCTATTCTACACCACCCCGATATGGGATGAGTTGCGTGCCCACCGACCCTCTGCGTGCACCGACCTAACCACTTGACCCCCCTTAACGATCGGCCCTTACAGCCAACAGAGTCCATGTACCACTCCTGCTTCGGCAACCCCACCCCAATGCTCTCTTAAAGGTCCGAGGCGGAAGTCCTCCCCCGCGAAGGTCTGCCCCGGGTTCCGTTGCAGACGCTATCCATCATCACTTGAAGATAATCCACGGAGGCCGGTCGAGGGAGCCAGCAGCTTCGGAGGGCCGCCTGTATAGAGATCTTTTTTTCAGTAGGCTATTTTACGACGCTTTGTCAACATCTTTGGTTATTTAGCGTCTGAATGAGATGAAGGTGATAATGTCGGTGAAATGAGTCCGGGGTCCAGCACCGAAAGTTACCTAGCATTTGCTCATATTGGGTTGAGGGAAAACCCCGAAAAAAAACCTCAACCAGGTAATTTGCCCCGACCGGGAATCGAACCCGGGCCACCTGGTTTCGCGGCCAGACGCGCTGACCGTTACTCCACAGGTGTGGACTATATATATATATATATATATATATATATATATATATATAGCGATCTTAAAACAAGAAGAAGTAACGGGATGATGACTCAAAGGACGATAGCGGTGGAAAGGAAGTGGCGGAGATGAGTGTGATTTCAACCGCCTGATAAAGTTACCTGATATTCATCCATAGGAGAGAGGGGAAAAAAACCGAAAAAAACCTCACCCAGGCAACTCGTCCCGACCAGGAATCGAACCCGGGCCCGCTGGGTTCGGAGTTAGGCTCACTAACCCCTCAGCCACAACGGTGGATATGAGCGAGGTTACTCGACTCTACTCGCACTACGAAAGGACAGTGAACCTTTCAATGTACAGACTTACACCTTCCGGCATTTCTTCTTCTGATCCTGTAGTCAGCTTCAACGCATTCCCCGTCCCTCTCCCGTATGTGGTCCTAACAGGTTACGTCTATTTTCAACTTTTACCCTTCAACATTTTCTAGAATTCCTTCAGTGGAGCAGTGAAACCCGGAGTGAGGCAAGTGTCCAACAGACTTGGAGCTCACATAATGAGTTTGTCTCAGCCCCGAAATTCCTTTGCAAGGATGAATTTTCGCGTACCTTTTAAATTCCTCCTCCCATTTCCCCTCTCTGTCAATTCAATTCAATTCAATTCAATTCTGGTATCTGTCTGTATGCAGCATTCTGCCCAATGAGGTGATTACAGGTTCAGAAACGTTGAAGACATGAGTTTTCGCGTACCTTTTAAATTCCTCCTCCCATTTCCCCTCTCTTTCAATTCAATTCAATTCTGGTATCTGTCTGTATGCAGCATTCTGCCCAATGAGGTGATTACAGGTTCAGAAATGTTGAAGACATTTATGAGTTTTCGCGTACCTTTTAAATTCCTCCTCCCATTTCCCCTCTCTTTCAATTCAATTCAATTCAATTCAATTCAATTCAATTCAATTCTGGTATCTGTCTGTATGCAGCATTCTGCCCAATGAGGTGATTACAGGTTCAGAAACGTTGAAGACATTTATGAGTTTTCGCGTACCTTTTTAATTCCTCCTCCCATTTCCCTCTCTTTCAATTCAATTCAATTCAATTCAATTCAATTCAATTCTGGTATCTGTCTGTATGCAGCATTCTGCCCAATGTGGTGATTACAGGTTCAGAAACGTTGAAGACATGAGTTTTCGCGTACCTTTTTAATTCCTCCTCCCATTGCCCCTCTCTTTCAATTCAATTCAATTCAATTCAATTCAATTCTGGTATCTGTCTGTATGCAGCATTCTGCCCAATGAGGTGATTACAGGTTCAGAAACGTTGAAGACATTTCTTCCTGCAACACGGTTCAAATACCCAAAAGTTGTATAAAACTCAGTCACCACGTTGAATCTCATTTGTTTCAATTTGTGGATCAGGCGTTGTTCTGCCCACGTTACGGCAGCGTCTGTACTATATGGCATAGTTCATATTGCAGGATTATGATAACAAGCGTAATTAGCTTTTAACTGATTTTCACGACATTTTGGTAAAAATAACCTTTGGATGATTACCGTATCCTCCTCCCGGGTACTTCCCCCACCCTGCATTTAAAATGGATATGATGGGTGTATAATTTAATGGGATTTCAGTTCGCTACGTCAATCCGTGTTTTCATTGATAACTTTGGCAAATATTAACCGATTACTGAAGCTGATGGAAACCAGCATCAATAACATTGCCGGCGCGTTTTTACTCCTGACTTCCATATACAGCTTGAGTTCGCAGCTTCAAAATATTGTTGCAGAAATCCCATGCCATCATATCCATTAGAGTCTATATTACTATGCGTTTAATATAAATTCATGGTCCTAAATGAAAATACACATGTGCCATTTTCAAATTCAGCTCTGATAACTCATAGTCACCTCTGTTTATACGTGAAATGTGACAAGAGCTCTGCTAATGGAAAATCAATTGTATGACCCACGAATAACATCAAATATCAAATACAAACACAAACGAAACAATATTGTGAAATAAGTTCTGTTCAGTATTACACTTTTATATTTTACACATCTTTTGTTTGATAATATAACAAATGCTTCTTATAAATACTATACGAGAAGTCAGAAGTACGTACACAGGGTTAGTTAGAAGTCCCGCACCACCTAAATAACTTTTGAAGCATGTGGTTCAGTGACATGAAACTTGGTAAGTGGGAATAACCATATACTAAAAACTCAATAATGGTATTACCGAGTTTTTTCTACTTCCGGTTTAAGCGGAAGTAACTCCAACTCTCATATTTTAAATGGAACACCCAATATATTTTTTTCTTTTTGAATAAAGCTCATTAAGAGCTTTTCAAAAATTACCCACACTTGATACTTCTGTATAAATTCAGTGTTGCTAAGTCAAGAAAATAGAAAAGTGTCTGGAATATTAAAATAATAAATGCACTACCTAAATAACTTTTGAAGCATACGTTTCAGTGATATGAAACTTGGTATGTGAGGATAACCATATACTAAAAACTCAATAATGGTATTATCGAGGTTTTTCTACTTCAGGTTGAACCGGAAGTACCTCCAACTCTCTTATTTTAAATGGAAGACCCAATATACGAGTATATTTTGATTTTTGAATGACGCTCATTAAGAGCTTTTGAAAAAGCGCCCACACTTGATACTTCTGTACAAATTCAGTGTTGCTAAATGGAAGTGGTGCAAGATATTCCTAAAGCCTGGTTAAATCATTCCTTCAATTGTTTCTATGATCGACTGACATATTGTCAAGCAGTTGAACACAGAATTTAGAAGGTGAGCTAACTTTGTTTTGTTTTTGTTAAGGAAGGAGTATTTTATTATTTTGATATTCGATACACTTTTCTGTTTTCTTGACTTAGCAACACTGAATTTATAAAGAAGTATCAAGTGTAGGTACGTTTTGAAAAGCTCTAAATGAGCACTATTCAAAAAAAAAAAAATATTGAGTGTTCCATTTAAAAATAAAAACGTTGGAGTTACTTCTGGGTAAACCGGAAGTAGAAAAAATTCGGTAATACCATTATTGAGTTCTTAGTATATGGTTATCCCCCCATACTAAGTTTCGTGTCACTGAACCACATGCTTCAAAAGTTATTTAGGTGGTGCGGGACTTTTAACTAACTCTGTATATATTTACCGTTATTTGTTATCTCAAATACATTAGAATAGTGACAACTTCGTTTTCATGACGCCCTACGAGAAGTACCAGAACTGCTTTGATGTATTATTCAAGGATCCTAGACGTAGTGTCATGTTGTCCACCGCTGTGGAGTAAGGGTTAGGACGTCTGACCCTGAAACGAGCGGGTCGGGTTCAAATCCTGGTTGGGTTTTTTCGGGAGTTTTCCTCAACCAATTGAAGCAGGATTTTTGGGTAACTTTAGGCGTTGGTCCTCGGACTCATTTCGCCATCATTAATTGACATATCATCATCATGCATCTGAAGACTGACTGCAGCTAGTTGACGATGTATGCAATGGAGGGGAAAAAGAACTGGCCACCCTACACCATTATCTCCTGGCCTAGTTGCCTCATAAGTGGTGCCTTCTTGGTATCACTTGTGAGGTTCAGACCTGTCTTCGGACAGTTGACTAAACATCATCATCATCATACCAGAGTGCGGATTAAGTTCACGGTACGGCGTGCTGTAGGCCTACTTATACAAGAGCGCGGCCGTTCGGCACCCAATCATTCATAGAATGAGATTCGAGGCTGCAGTGTTAGCCTTCGGGTCCCTCCTCCGTACAAGAGAAAGAAAGTGATATGTTATTATTTAAATAAATTTAAATACGTTATAGAAATTGGGTGTTTTCAAAACATAATATAAATTTGAAAAAGTATTAATATAACACACAAATTACATACCTGAAATAATAATAAAAATAGATCATTTTAATGTCCGTGACAAACAGTTCTCTAATTTACAGAAAAACGTGTTTCTTGTTAGGCAGAAGATAGTTCTGCTTTACAATAAATATTTTACATATTCATTTTCATTGATTTAAGTTCACGTTAACACTTTGTTTGTTAAAAACATAAAATTACTTAGTCACACGTTGAAAGGTGTTAAAATTAAAAAAAAAAACGTATATACCTTCAACAGACGGCCCGTTTCGACGTGATCTTACGTCTTCATCAGTGTCAAGAAGGTATATACTTTTTTTTTAATTTTAACACTTTTTAACGTGTGACTAAGTAATTTTATGTGTTTATTCATTTTCATTTCATTTGATATATGAGTAATTCCAATTGCTGTAGGGTAAAGGTTGGTAATATTGTGATAATAATAATAATAATAATAATAATAATAATAATATGACACTGCTTTTTTAGAAATTTTTACAATTTTACTGAGCGAGAGAAGGACCGGTTTTGTGCAGAAACTTGTCCACGAACGTTTCCTTAATACGTTGACGCAAAAAACCGATCTTCCTCTCGCTAGTAAAATTGTAACAAAATCTCAAAGGGAACTATCATAATATTATTATTAGTTTCGCAATATTACCAACCTTTGCCCTACATAAGATATTATTAAGTAAAAAGTAGAATGATCTAAAAATTACAATCGGAAATGAAAGTAATAATTATTATTATTAATGCTAACTGAAATATTTTAATTCCAGTTTTAAATTTATTTAGTGATAAATCCCTGCAATTATTGTGAAATTCGTGCTTAGATTTTTCTCAACAACATCTTTTTATAAGCTTAGATCAATTTTAAAGTAAGGTCGTCTTGATTACTTTATAATGTCCGTCAATTTTTTGGAGAAATAAAACTAGGATACATATGACGGTAACGTAGATCAATATGTCTTTAACTTCCAGAGGAAATAGTAGTGCCTACTGAATATTACATAGACTATTCCACTTATATGTTTAGTTACGTGATATAACATTTTGATGCATATGAGCGGAGTATAAGTACGGTATATATGGCCCTTTACACAGATATTGTTGATCATACTACATTATCGCTCAGAAATTATTTTATGTTCCTTATTGATCAGGTATAACATGTGCGCAGTGAAAACAAGCGCTAGAGTCAAAATAGCGTCTGAAAGATTGCGTCAAGTAACATACGAGGATATAAATTTAATTCGACAGGTTAAGCCTCACAACACTGGAATATATAGAAATTATATATTATATTGAGTGATACAGGGTGATTCACGAAGATTTACCGTCCCTTACGAAGCTTATTTCCGAAGACATTCTGACCAAAAAAGTCATATAAATATTTGTCCTATTTTCAATACTTCCAGGGTTACACTAATTTGAAGCTGATTATAAAATACCATTATTCTAGAGTTTTAAAGGTAAAATAATATTACAGATAAAGAATGAACTATGCACGAGTATTATGTCTATAATTAGTTAATATACTAATGATAAAAATGTGTTGTGATTCCATAGTTTCTTCGTACTGATTTTTTTCGATTTTTAATTACGGAATTATATTTCTTTACGCATTTATCACAGCAATTCTTACAAATCACGCCACTATTTTAAATTTTTTAAGAATGTACGTCAGGATGCATAACTGAACTGTAAAGAATCAAGTTTCAAAAGTCGTATAATTTGTGACAATTTTTGTGATAAGTGCGTAAGAATCATGTAATTTTTAGTTGAAAATTTTAAAGTAAAATCTGTACAAAGCAATTAACAATACATTTTAGCTAATTAAAGAAATGACACTTCTGAATAGTTCATTCTCTATTTGTAATATTTTTTTTTACCCTTAGAACTATTAGGTATTTTACTAACAACTTCAAATTGGTGTAACTCTTAAAGTATTGAGATTAGGACAATGTTTATATGACATTTTTTGCTCAGAATGTCTTCGGAAATAAGCTCCGTAAGTGACGGTAAATCCTTGTGAATCACCCTGTATATTACAATCTCCAGCACCACTTTTAATTTATATTTGGTATGTTGACAACCATAAGATTATACCTGCAGTTACTAATTATGTGACGTTAAGATGCCATTCATTGCAAATATTAGAAATTTTGTTTTATATTGTGGATTTTACTACTGGGTGTTCAGTTCAAAATGTGTCTTGGCTCGCTGTATGCTGTCATGTGGCTAGCTGATGAGCCTAGAGAATTCAATCTTCCTACACTTCCGCAGCTCAGGTGTATAATCTAAGAGGCAGAGAAGTTGGCTAGCAAGTACGGCGTTCATTCTGAAGAGTACGTGCCGATACGTACGGTAACGCCGGTAGTGGCAGGAATGTGAACTGTTTGGAAATACGTACTGTCGGGATATGGGGAGAGGGTTAAGGCGATTACTTACGTATTTGTTGACATTAACTTCGACGGTCAACATGGACACGGAGCATTTGATTTGTGTTGTGGAATGTTACCGTACGCAACCGATGATAACAAATACCCTGCGTACGACTTGCCGGCGCAAAACACAGTTCGAAAGAGGTTATGGTAGCACACAGACTGTACAGACCGCCATCTGTTGCTACGACGTTCAAGTTATACCGTACACGTTCTCAAGTTCAGATTGAAGAACGCCTTAAATAATAGGCAACTTCTCTAACATATAAACTGAAACTCGCTTCAAATCGGTGACCCAACAACAGTGACGTCATGACACACTTTCAAATGAACACCCAGTAGTTCTATTAGTTGGTTTTATTCGTGAAATAGTCCTAGCAAATACACCTCCTAATTTTTAATTTCCCCAGATAAATTCAAAAATACTTATGGCGTTAAATTGTGATTCTTCTCCTTCACGGTTTTTAGGCCATTTTAGCCTGTTCCGTCTCCAAAATCTTGTTGTGTCCATCTCTTCTTTGGTCGTCCTGGGTTTCTATGTCCTTGGGGTCTGTAGTTGTATGATGCTTGGGGTATCCTGTTTACTGACATTCTTTCCAATTGTTGTTTCAAATTGGTTCTATATTCTGTTATTGTTTTATTTAATTCTTCTATTTTTAACTCTTGTCTTATTTCAACGTTTGGTTTTTTATCCAGTCTTGTGTATCCCGCTATAGGTCTGAGAAATTTCATTTCAGCTATCTACATTCTTCTTTTATTTTCTGCAGTCAATGTCCATGTTTGAGATCCATAAGTTACAGTAGGGATGGTTATTGCTTTATACAGTTTTATTATTGAGTCTTCTCAAGTTTTATTTTTAGTGTTCTCTTTATGGTTCCCGTTATGTAATTAAATTTATTTAGTTTTTTATTAATGTCTATTTCAGACCCAAATGTTATTTCGCATCCTAGGAAATTAAGTATTGACACTTGTTCTATACTTTTATTTTCTACTAGCTGAAGGCGTCCACACCTGTGAAGTAACGGTCAGCGAGTCTGGCTGCGAAACCAGGTGGCCCGGGTTCGAATCCCGGTCGGGGCAAGTTATCTGGTTGAGGTTTTTTCCGGGATTTTCCCTCAACCCAATATAAGCAAATGCTGGGTAACTTTCGGTGCTGGACCCCGGACTCATTTCACCGGCATTATCACCTTCATATCATTCAGACGCTAAATAACCTAGATGTTGATACAGCGTCGTAAAATAACCCAATAAAAAAAAACTAGCTGAAGGCACCCGGCTTTGCCCGGGTTGTCCTTTTTTGCTTCCTTTTTAAATTCAACTGGTTGTTCGGAAATCTCAGAAACTCAACTATACACAACAAAAATAATAAGCTTTACGTGAATTAATGAACTTCTTAGCCAAATGCCTGAAAGGATTAACTCAATTTAAAAAAAAAACTGCAGATCAGGCAACGAAAGAAAACATTCCATCACGTGCCTTACTTTCAAATAATTTTTTTTTTAAATTTATATGCATGTATATATTATGTGTTTATTTATTTATTTGATTATTTATTTATTTATTATGGCATACTAAAGGCCTTCAGCCTTCTCTTCCACATCACCAGAAATACAAACAAAATAATAAAAAAAAAATCAAACTATAAATAAAGTAAAACGAAACGAACATATGTATAGGTTACAGTCACACAACTTTAAATGAATTAGCATTGTGTTGAAGTTCAGTAAAATAAAAACATCTCTCTGTCCCTAAAGACCCACTTAGCATTGTATCAATGTTGTACAGATCTTATATTTTATCTCTGTCGATCAGTGACTGTTAAATTTCAAGTGGCTTGTCTTAGTCATGGGAGTCAACGTATTAAAAAGCACTACAACCTTTCTGTCGTCTCCTTTCCTCCTCCGCAAATATGACATCGTACAGAGGCAGGGATAATATAATTACAAGATTTGTACATTGATCTGAAGCTGTGCATTTCACGTAATATCATGTCTGTGTGTGCTTTCATACAATAAACAGGGAATTCTCTTGCTTCCAGTTTGAACCCGTTGAGGTGTCATCGAGAGCCAAGATTTATCTCTCTATCGGTCGTACCAAAGAATCACTATATCATCATCATCATCATCATCATCATCATCATCATCATCATCATCATCATCACGCTTTAGGCCTCTCGACCTGTTGCGAAATTCATACATATTGCTTATTCTTGGTCTTGCCATCGTTTTCTTGGTCTACCAATACTACGGAAGCCTTTAGGTTGATACCCGAAGATTAATTTAGGCAGTCTTTCAACACTCATTCGTTCTACATGGGATCTCCAATTCTGTCTATATTCCACAATTTTGTTGTTTAAGTTGTAGATATTCAGTGATTGCCTGATTTCTTCGTTTCGTATTCTGTCCCTCCTTGTTACACCCATCACTGAGCGAAGGAACCGCATTTCTGAAGCTTGAATTCTACTTTTATCTCTATTGGTGAGAACCCACGATTCTGCTCCATATAAACCCGCTGGTACTGCCATTGTCTTATAAAACTTCAACATTGTTTCCTTCCTTGCCTTGTTTTTTAAAGTTCTAGTTATTGTACCACACATTCGGTTGAATATTTCCTTTTTTTGTTTGACAATTATATGTATATAATATTATAATTTAATTTATATTGGAAGATTTTTTACCCCTTGACCGCTATAACCCTTTTTTTAATGTGACTTGAGAAACTATATCTCACAAAATCAGAACACATTATATTAATTCTTATGTTATACACAGAATACACATACAATATAAACTCGTTTTCTATAATTATTTTGGACCGGGCCGAATGAGTCCCTGTAAATGCCATATCTTTAGTTTTCTCAATTGAAATTTCCATGCTATATATGCTTTTGATATTAAATTTAATTTGTGTGTCATCCTTTGAAGTTCCTCTTCAAATTATGATAAAATTAAATGCCATATGGGAAACTCAAACCAAAATCCTAAGAATCGACATAGCACTGAAACTGTACACACGCTGCGATTTTGTACACGGTGAACTAAAATTCGAAAATGTTTTATTGGATGCGTTTAACCTGTTTAAAAATAGTAGAGCGGTAACATCCGTTACAGACCTGCTTTTGTAATGCAAGTAATGAGAAATTGTATTACAGTTCAATTGTTAATTTATCGTGGAAATATGCACGTTACTCATTTCACAATGGGTTCCAACACAGTGTTTGACCAAGCGGAATTAGAGAATTTCGTCACCTAGCAACAAGTTTGTAAAGCAAATAGTGACCTCATTGTTTCCTTCCAATAGGTGAATGCGTTAGACCGTATCGTTTGCAATCCGCTTTTCCTCTGCTTTGTAATATGATAAGTTCCTGAAATACCATTGCGAAACCAATCTAGTAGACACTGAAATCTGTAGCGCGGTGATATAGGATTCTGTTCCTGCGTTACAGTTAATTTCACGCACTGCATAATAAAGGTAGTGTCATAATTTAGCAACGAAATGGGTACCATCTCTGTTATTTTGGAATAGAGGTGCTGTATATGCGGCCGTACTATTGTTTTGTTAAAGCAGGAAAGAGCAAATTCTAACAAACACTGGACTACATTCAAAACAGCAAGTGAAATATGTTAAACACTTAAATATGACGTAATACTAATCCAATTATGAACAATGAAAAACAGTTTCGCTAGGCTGAGGAATTAATCCCTAGGCCTAGGGATATTTTTCTCCTAAAGGGATTGCGAGATTCTTCGATTAATTTTAAGAAAATGTGCGGATTATTTTAAATCTGGTAATAATAAGAAATTCAATATATAGGACTCCACAATACTCGTCCAAAATAAAAAAATGGGTAGAAAAAGTGTTACAAACGAAGACCACAAGGGAAAACCGTGATAAGTTCAAAATCATCGATTACCTGTTTTACTTCGGAATATGTACGATAAGTCTTTCTTGTGTTAAATTGTAACGTACCTTGTTAACGTGTTTCGACCTATTTTGGGTCATCTTCAGAATTGGTCGTTGTTGGTGTTGGCGCCTCTTGTTTCCTGTGTGGGTGCGTTCGTAGTGTAGAGTCAAAGAGAGTATGTGTTTTGAAATTGAGTTGAGCAGGCAGCAAAATAGGTAGTCTCTAATTTTGAGATCTTACCGAATGGAAATATTGTAATCAAAAAATAAAAGAATGCAGATAAAAATAATATAATCCTAAAAAGATATTCAGTCCTTCCTCTTGTTATTTATTTGTTATCATCAAGAAAAATATTATAATTATAATATTAACTGCAAGAATACTCTTCACGCAAATAAGACACCCATGCTTTATTGTACTTTTGGAAGATTAAGAATATTTTCATTTTATTTATTTTGTTAAGGTAGTCTTATTGCAACCCTTTTTTTTAGTTACTGCAGGTGTTTTTTTGTTAATTCGTTTTAGAGTTGCTTTTAGGTAGTGACGATCACAAACTCACTTACTACAACCGATGCTCCCCACCCCCGTCTTCACTTTGTGTGTAGCGGGTAATATTTATATTGCGTCATGAATTTGGGACGTTTTGTGATGCCTGCTGTAGAGAGATGTAGTTAATAACTGAAATAATCCAGCTTGTTTACTGGTTTCTTACAAACAAGACATTTAATATGATGCTGTAGGAAAAGATCCGGTAGGATTGTCTGGTGAACATGCTGGCTATTCAACAGAGCACCTCTTCCAATCCATCCTCAGGGAAATGCTAGATTGAGATATTTACAAACTACTGGATTTTTACTATGTAGGTATTGTCCAGTTTGAAGTACATTACTATGCTCACCAAACATTGCGGATGATCTAATTATTCTTTATACTGAAAGTTTTTTAAACTTCAAAGTCAAGTCTCGAAAACAGTTGAAATTTTAAAGCATTCCACGGAATATGATATCTTCTTCTTAATTATTACAATATTTATGATATTTCTTTATTCCAATTCCATGATTGTGTGTTTCATGAGAATGCAATATAGTGTTCAGAGTATAGTTTTGATTACAACTAACAGTTACAAATTTATTAACATTTGATATATAATATTTATCAAGACAAATCTGAAAAATACTTGTTATAGCGGACGTTAGTTATGTTTCTTGTGGACTTACGAACAGAGAAATGAAACAGAATTTAAAATGGTTTCATTTTTGAATAATTCTTGTGAAAACAAAGGAAAAAAACTAGTGAATACAATTGCTAGGAAATCGAAACGCTTCCATACAACGTCCATATTCATAGGCTTCACCGCTGTACAAACTGACGTGTATTTCATTTCCGATTCGAATGAAATACGCAACAAAAAGGGACAAACTAACATCAACAGTATTCAGTTGAACAACTTGGGAAAGGGGGGGCCGCTCTCTCAATGTTTGAGTAACGAGCAAGTCTACAGGTTGGAGAGTGATGGACGAGTTCTTTTGAATTGGTTAGCCTTCAATATCCACACCCATTGTTTCATGTTTATGTTACCCGATGTCATGTGTCTCCCGCACATCCCTCACAGTAGGATATGACTACAGCCATTAAAGCTTGTTCATTAAGCTACCCTGTTCAGCGTCGGAGCATGACCAACCGGGTGTTTAGAAATTTACTAAACCATTGTACCTCTAATTTAAAAGAACACAACACATATCTTTCCAATAATACGTTATACGCATTTCAAAGCAAATATTTTTTTACTGTATGAATAATATCAATATTTATTATTTCCTCACGTATTGAAAGTACACACATTGATGAAGTAGCTTACTACGCAGCAAAAATTCCGTATTTACTCGCAGATTAGACAAGCCCCATTTTTTTTCTTTTTAAGGAAAAGAGGATGAGAGACTTATATTCGCATATGTAAAAAGCAGTAGAGAAATACTTTTTTAAATTATGTAACATTAGACCTTACTTAGCCTACAACCCAGATATGCCTACTGTCCTATTAAAAGGACAGTTGTCAATGTTTCAAATTACCCTCTTTACAGTCAACGCATTTACTTTTTCACAGGTGTCACTATTACTCGTCTTAATTAGAGGCTTGCTAGGTGTGTTAAGACGGGTAATTAGAGTTCTGGTCATCGTTGAGTTTGAGATATGGACGTGAGAATTGTTCGTTTATTTCAGCTATGGCATCCGAAACGCAAATCAGATAAGAATGTTAAATATTTTTACAGTTCGGAATTATTTTACAAATTGTTGTAGATCAAATGACTCCTAATAAACATAAATATAACGTGAAACCACAATGTGTTCGAAATATATATTCATTGTGACATGACAATGACGAAAACTTATGTGTCCTTTTAAAAGGACAGTAGGCATATCCCCATATATTTTGAAATTGTTTCGCTTTTTCAATTTTAGTGGATTTTCCCTGCATGAAATGCTATCTACGTTTGAAAATTATGCTACGGGCGAAATTTCATCTCAAATACAGACATATCACTATAATGCAGCCTACAAATGCCACACAGAGTTCATGTGCATTCAAAATTGGGTTTCTTGCGTCTTGTCAGCCCATTGAGGTGTGTGGAAATGAAGGGAAAAATTGAGACAGTGTCGGGTGTAGTTGCAGGGTAGCTAGTCGGCAGAGCGTTGGTGCGCTAAGCCAAAGGTCCCGGGAACGATTTCCGGCTCCAGAACAATTTTTATTTTGAAATTATTCAAGTCTGCTTCACAGGGAGATATACCTGAAAGCCAGATTTGCAGAGCAAGATCTGTTTGCAAGTGGAGGACTGGTGAAGTTCTGGAGTGAACTATTGTACGCACATAAGTTTCTATTGTTTTTTATTTAGTATTTTCTATCTAAATTGTCATTGTCATAACAATGTAGATTTTAGAATATGAACTGAAATCTGTCTTCCAACATTGCCACAGCAATTGCTTCATTATATGTATCGTCACTTCTCTCCCAATATAACCTCCTCCTCGAAACTTCAACACTCTTTTCGCCTATTACTTATTTTTACGTATCAATAGCAATACGGTACTATTCAATGACGAAAGCATTACAGAGTTAAAACGAATTTAGCCACAATGAATCATTCTTCAGAATAATATTAGTAGTAATAATAAAGAAACTATAATAAAATAACGTAATAATTTGTTAATAATAATAATAATAATAATAATAATAATAATAATAATAATAATAATAATTGTAAATTACAACAATTACATTGTTTCCTTTCATGTAAGCATAGTATAAAATTATTCCTCAAAGTGTATGCTCATATGCCTACTGTCCTTTTAAAAGGACACCTGTTTCTAACTCAACCAGTTACAACTAGAATCTTTCGACACCCTACAAATACTCCAGTTATATACTGCATTAAATGAGATTTGAAAAATACACAAAAATTTCAAAAAAATATTTCAGGCATATCTGGGTTAAAATAGTCTTTTATAGAATCCGAAGGTTCATTACCGCCCTCACATAAGCCCACCGTCAGTCCCTATCCTCCACAAAATAAATCCAGTGTCTACCAACATATCCCATCTCCCTCAAATCCATTTTAATAGTAGGCTACCCTCTCGCCTACGTCTCGGCCTCCCCAAAGGTCTTTTTCCCTCCGGCCTCCCAAGTAACACACTATTTGCATTTCTGGATTCGCCCATACGTGTTACATGTCCTTCTCATCTCAAACGTCTGGATTTAATGTTCCTAATTATGTCAGGTGAAGAATATAATTCGTGCAGTTCTACATTGTGTAACTTTATCCATTTTCCTGTAACTTCATCCCTCTTAATCCCAAATACTTTCCTAACCACCTTATTCTCAAACACCCTTAACCTCTATTCATCTCTCAACGTGAGAGTCTGAGTCTTACTACGGTAATATAACTGTTTTATAAATTCTAAGTTTCAAATTGTTTGAAAACAGACAGGAAGGAAAAAGCTTCTAAACCGAATAATAAGAGGCAATTCCCATATTATTTTCTACGTTTAATTTCATCCCCAGTGTCGTTTGCATTTGTTACTTTTGCTCCAAGATATTTTAATTGTTCCACCTTTTCAAACGATAAATTTCCAATTTTTATATTTCCATTTCGTAAGTTACAATGTTGTCGTCACGAGACAAAATCATATATTTTCTTTTTCGTGATTTACTTCCAAAGCTATCTCTTTACTTGCTCTAAGTAAAATTTCCTTTTTTCCCTAATTGTTTGTGGATTTTCTCCTAACACATTCACGTTATCAGCATACACAAGCAGCTGATGTAATCCGTTCAATTCCAAACCCTCTTTGTTATCCAAGGCTTTCCTAATGGCAAATTCTTGAGCGAAGTTAAAAAGTAAATGTGATAGTTTATCTCCTTGCTTTAGCCCGCAGTGAATTGGAGAATCATCAGACAAAATCTGGTCTATAAGCACTCTGCTGTACTTTTTACTGAGATACATTTTAATTAGGCAATCGTCCAAATTAAATTTCATTAGGCATTATTGTTTTCAGCACACCGATATGTACTGCCTGTATAATTTTGGCAGTCTATATCACATCCTGCAGAAATCAGTTTAAAAATGTCAATATATTTTTGTCCACGGAGTCAATCACATTCAATTTAAACGATATAGTATAACTCACTCACTTGTTATACATTTTTCTACTTTCAAACCTAACACTCATCTCTTTCTGTGAATGACTGACTTCGGAAGTACGGTATGCGAAAACCGATACCATCAGTAGAAGAAGAAATGGAGTTTACTTATGCTGTGGCAAAGGAAGAACTAACGGGACAGAAAGTACGGTAGGAAGTTAGAGGATAAACAAAGATAGATATTCCTCCTTGTCAGCGCTGAGATAATATTGGCGGAGTAATGAGGCAACAGGGTAGATGATGGTTTTAGAAGCGGGTTGTATCTTGCAAACTTTCCACAACCATTTGTGATTGATACTGTACGCTAGTGTTTGAAAGGCAGGAATTCAGAATTTAGAGCCTTTTATTGCACATATGTCTGAGGGGTCTAATATGAAGAATATGGATGTAATATTCGCATTTTCCTAACTCTTAAAGAAGAGGGATTCTTTTAGGCGTGGACGTCTAATAAGGGAGTAAATGTGGTACAGCAGGTATTTTATTTATAGGCGTTATACTGGCTCACTGCTAGCGTTCTAGGCATAATATCCAGTAGATCCGAGTCCAAATGCTGGTCGATTTCTGAATATACAACTTTTGCGGGCTAGCCTGTGATCCAAATAACACGGGATTTTCTCCATGTACTCCTGTTCCCCTATGTCATTCTAATAATTCTCCCTGTAATATTGATCCAACATCTGTGGTACAGTTTGTACAGCATCTGACGAACTAAGTGGTCTAACCTTCTCATCACTAGTGACGTCTATGATCCACGCTCTTAGAGTCAGTGGGAATAATATCATTTTTAGGGTCTTGCCATTAAAAAAAATAGTCCCTACATTTTCTATAGAAAGGCTTTAATTCATACACTCATTTATAGGCTACTTCTACGGAAAAAGTATAGTATACAGGGTGTTAAACAAGAATCCAATATTTTAGGAGGTGGTAGTATGCATCAAAACAAGAAACTATTGTCTAATAAACATGGGTACTACAATACATACCTTCTGATAACTGAACACTTGTTCATAGTAGGTGCTCAAAGTGACGTCCATTCATGGCAATGCATTTCTCTGTCCTACAATACAGCAGATTACCAGATAATCATACCATAGTTGACACCCTTGGCATGGAATAATGATACGTCGCAAGGAATACTGAAAACAAAAGTCTGGTTGCGGATATGAGCGGAGTTCAGCTGAGATAATGATGTGAATTTTCGTAATCAGGATGTGTGGGCTTATGAAAATCCTCATGCAGTTGAAGAAACAAGGCTCCTGCATCGATTCTGAATCAACGTATGGACAGGTTACCACAGAGATTAACTGGGGCTCGTTATCAGGATTTTCTTATTAAAGTATTAACAAAAAAATTTCAAAGAGTGCGTGATTCCTTACGCCAAAAGGTAGAGGAATGAATTGCCATGAATGGACGTGTCATTGAGCACCTCTTAAGAACAAGTTTTCAGATCTCAGAAAGTATGTGATGTAAGACCCATGCTATTAGACATTATTTCCTTGTTTTGATGCATACTATCATCTCTTAAAATATTGGAAACTTTTTAACACCCTGTATAATTAATTTTACATAATTCTCGGGATGAATCTGCTCGTGTATTGTATTCGCTCGTAAAGAAACTTTCTTTTCCACTAAGGTTAATATTTAAAACGCATAGATATATTAAAAGTTATGTGCCATTAATAATAACATTTTAAATACGTTACTTGTGACCAAATCAATCAATTGAATTAATTTCAAAGAATTAGACGTTTACAAGTGACTATGAAGAGCAAGTACGGAAGTTTGCAACACTAAAATACAATCCAATTTTCATTTTCTGGCGTTTGTGGCGAGGAATAATAATTTCTGGTGTGTATTCCTCACGAATCCGATATAAAACGCAATTATTTTATTATTCCTTAGTCCATTTCGATGCTCGGTTTCCGTAAAGAATAGCGAGACATTTTAGTTTTGAAACTAAACTCATATATATTTCAAGCTTTATTTTCTAGCTAGAGAATTTTTTTAATTGAACTTATAATTATATGATTTTAATTAAATTTTACAGGGAACTAAATCTTGTTGCCCTATTTTGTAATGGCTATGGTTATATTAATTTTATAAAGCAATTAACATACATAGTGTGTAAATGCTAAATGTTTTATATGGAAATATAGATTGGAGAAATGATTATGTATATGATGATAAATTAGTCTGACCATAATTTCTGTGGATATATCAAATATATAATTTCATTTATTGCTTCATATTATCTGGGAAACACAATTAAAATATTATTACAGCTAATTTTAAATGGACTGCTATATTGTGTTTTTCTCTTGAATAAATATTCAATATAATCGCAAAACGTTTCATTCCCATTATTTCTTACTTTATTGACTCTCAAATAAATAATGTGAGCGAATTCTCCCCTGTAATTTTGAAGTAATTTCTGTACAAAGAAAGATGCAAAGAGAGAAAAAAGAGAGACGGGCAGACAGACAAAGTTAGAATGCCAAAACGACTCTTTTGTTATCGGAAACGCTTGAAGAACTCAAGAAATTCCAAATTCTCTGTTACAGCAGCGCATCAGGGAGTCAAAGCGACGGCGCTGCATGTATCCCTAGTGACGGAGGACATTTTGAGCACTTAGTTTAACCCTTTGAAGCACATATTAATTCTTTATATTTCTCATAACATAGATCAGCCGTGGCGAATATGTGATTCGCGAGCGCATTGTGGCTAGCAATGGTAGCTATGCATTTCTCTTGCTTCCTACCTCCCACAACCCCCACCCTCTCTCTCACTGGAAAGAAACTCCGTTCCATTTGTGTTTGTCTCTGACCTGCGACCGGCATAACGTCGCAATGTCTCTCTCGAAACCATGTACCTCTACAAAAACGAAAGTTTCAAGTAGGATGGGAGGACGCATTTTTTGCTGTCAATATGATGAGATATTAAATGTATGATTTGTTCACAAGTATTACGAGGAAAACGGTTGTATAACATAAACAGCATTATACTACATGTCACTCATGAAACATTAAAAGGTTAAGTATTATTATTATTATTATTATTATTATTATTATTATTAATATTATTATTATTATCTCTGTACGTCGATCCTTTTTCAGCAGATGTACTAATAATGCGGTTAGATCTTCAATTTAAACGCTCAGATTTACAATGTGATGTTAAATGAAAGCTAGATGTAAGGACTTGATAAATGTTGAACTTTTTAAATCTTTGCCAAAAAATAAATATCCGAAGCTTCGTTCTTTCGCTTGCTCTGTTGAAGGCATCTTCGCTACAACTTACATTTGTGAAAAATTATTTTCAACAACGAAAATAGTAAAAACCAAATTTGGATCACGATTGACAAATACCTTCGTGATGAACTACGACTAGCAATAAGTGACATAATTCCTGATTTTGTAACTCTGTCGCAGAGACATTCTGAAGACAGTTAATTTTAGGTTGTGATAATGTGTCCAATGTTTTCTTATTCATTCCGTTCTTCGTTACACATACTAAACATTAGTTTCTAACCTTATACTGTATAAAATTATATTTAAGTGCTTGACGTAAGGAAAATGAAAATCCGTTAATAAGTCAGACAGTTGCTTCACTTCCCCTTCGGATGTCCGCCTGCCTCTATAGGTGCTATGCACGTTGCAGGTTACACAGTGGCTCGGCGCACGATCACATTTTCGCCACGGCTGTCATAGATCATACCAAAGCTTCAATCAATTTTTTTTTTTTCAAAATTTTAGCTCTACACACTATTTAAAAACACAGATGGCACCTCTATGTATACTCAAGAGGTGCTTCCTTGGTGGAATATCTGTGCCATAAAATTTAGAAAGAGAGAAAACTGTGGTTCTTCTGAACAACCATTATGCTGCAAAGGGTTAAGACACTTCCAGATTTTCCTTTTGGTATGATGACTTATATTTCGTAATGTACAATTGTTTCTGTGTGTTTTCCATAGTTCTGTTGTTGTATTCCGATATAGGGTATAAAGTAGCTACTATCACGATAATTGTGATTTTTGGAACAGAGTTTAAATACCGTTATGGCTAGTGGGGAGGGTAGCAAACAAAATTCTCGCCAAAAAATTGGTTTCGCCTTCAAAAAGTTTGGAAACCACTGCTCTAGATATAAGGAATATTTATCCAAAGTTTTGACTACATTTTAGTTACACCCTGTATAATCTGGCAGCATTGAATCCGGGATCTCAGATAGTTGGTGGTGCTTAGATGTCCAATTTTGTGGAAGTACCACCGTAAGTGTTCCCCCTTTAAAAGAGAGTTCTTTACTGAACACCCGATAGGAACGGTGGAGGATCAAATTTTACGTATCCTGGATAATACCGCGATTACGAATACATTTATAGAGCGGTAAGGGTATATAGGACCGCAAATAATAGCTCATCACGACTGCGATCCATTATTACCTGGCTTGTTTAGTTTGTTTCGTGTAATTATGCGGCTTTTTGATATTCGTTTGACAGGTTATAAAATTCGGAATGATAACGGAAAAAGGGATACAGGATAAAAAGCATATCCTAATTACTGAACATTGTTGATGAACTCTAATGCGCTGAATGGAGATTCCTCAGTACTCCATAAATGAAATATACAAAAGGCTTTATAGCCTCGTTCACTGCAACACGTAAGCGACACTTATCTCGACGAGCTACTATCCCTTGTGAATGAATTTTGATGAAACTTCAAATTGAATGTTAGTACAGAAATGTGTAGGGTTATTCACAAATCACGAAAGATTTCAGAGACCACAATTTTATGGAAAGTAAATCCATAGGAAAATTATGTAAGTATTTGTATATGGCTATAAAACTCGTATGTATGATTTAATTACAGCCCTAATATACCTTCGGGTAAAATAGGGTTCAATAAACTTGGAAATTCAATAATGATAATAAATAAAAATGTATTTCTCCAAAATTATCAACAGTGAAAGAATCGTATACAAGAGATTACAGAGACCTTAAGGCAGTGATGTCAAAGCAAGCGCATTTTTCTGATCTTGACGTAGTGCGCGGGCATCAAGCGCTAGGTATGTAAGGGGGAAGAATTATGTATATGAATAAGCAGTCTGTTCGATTCAGAAAACATTAGTGTACAAACTTCAAACGGAACATGAAATTTTATGTCGTTATTTTTATGTGGCTTCTTTCTGTTTGATATTTTCTATATTGTCTGTAAAACAAAAGTACTAACACTAATTTCTTAATATTGTAGTTGTGTTTTAAACGTTAATGACATAATAAATAGTTAAGAAGGAATAATTACATAAATTCCATAGTACCTACAACTATACTGTACTAAGTGAATGAAAGACATCATTTATGAAGAAAGTGATATTCCAAAGAAAGAGACTGATTTTGACATAGTAAGTTGGAATTGATATTGACGGTATCTTTAGTTTTATAAAAAGTAATCAATAAACAATATTATAGTACAATGCAAAGTTACCTAGGTACTGTATATGTTTTAACTGTAACTATATTACATAACAAAACTCTTACCGCATTATGGTTTTAAGGTGATATTGGTGCGCAACTTCCTATCATCAGAATATTAAATTATTTTCTCGAAATCTGCTGAAGCTATAGAGCTGACGTTCTTACAACACATGGGCACATATCTTTTGCTTACGATGTGATAGTAGTTGCTTTGTTAATTCATTTTTTACAAATATTTTCCATACAGTCCACACCTGTGGAGTAACGGTCAGCGCGTCTGGCCGCGAAACCAGGTGGCCCGGGTTCGATTCCCGGTCGGGGTAAGTTACCTGGTTGAGGCCTTCTCTGGGGTTTTCCCTCAACCCAATGTGAGCAAATGCTAGGTAACTTTCGGTGTTGGACCCCGGACTCATTTCACCGGCATTATCACCTTCATCTCATTCAGACGCTAAATAACCTAAGATGTTGATAAAGCGTCGTAAAATAACCTACTAAAATAAAAAAATTCCATGCGAATATTTTCAAAATTTTCAATACATTAACTTCAGTAATACGTATTTACGATATATTACATTTCAGTACATATTAGGCTACTAAATAAACATATCTGAAAATTTAACTTTAATGTAGTAAAGTTTAGAAAATATTCATTTCTAATAAAAGAGCAAACTTGTGAAAAATGAGCATTAAAATTAAAATTTACATTCTTATAATGCACTCATACTTGTCAGACAAATATAAAAATTAACATGAATACAGTTTTAATAAGTTATCTTCCCATTATCCCTGTATATAGTATGATCAAGCGGCATATACTACCTCTTTCGTCTGTCTCTTTCCTTTAAGCTGTAAAGCCGCTCAGGCTCTTCCGAGCTCTAAACCGCGGGCTTGTTCCTATGGGCATCAGTTGACATGTGTGCCTTAAGGGGAGAAGGTACTCAGAATCATTAAAAAAATTATTTTCTTGTTTTTAACGGAAATAAATTCTCTGATTCTTTCGGATCAAGAATATATATAGTTTTTTTAATAACATGATGTGTCTAGCCTAAAAAAACAGCTATCGATATGGAGAAAACTCACGATCCCATTCGCAATAGTTAACGAATAAGAGAATGTTAAACATTTGGGAGAAAAATAAATATTTAATTATGAACTTTCCACCAATATCTATGATATTACAGCTTTTTACGTACAACATGAGTTATTCGCGCTGGAAATCTCAAGGCTATTTCACTTCCACCCTGTATAGTGATTACTAGTCAGGAATTTACACACGTCTTATTAACGAGCTATTCGCTGTATAAATATCTTCTTCTTCCTCTGCCTGACAAGTGTTAGGCCACAAGGCCTGTTACGGTCTCACATAAAATTTTCACGCCATCTCTTCAGCAGGACGATCCACAGATCTTTGGCCATGTGGTACATAATCATAAATTGCCTTTGGGAGTCTACTATTACTCATTCTTTCCAAATGATCTTTCCAATTGGACTGATAGTGAACATTGTAATCTAAAACTGGTTGAGTTTTTAGTTCCTTTAAAATTTCTCAATTTCTTTTCAGATCCCATTTAGTAGAGCCCGCTGTTCTTCGAATGAATCGCATTTCACGAGCCTCCCAACCTAGTAAAATTCTAATTATATTAGGTCTGATAATTAAAAATATGATAGATATTAGAAACATAAGAACCAATAAAATAAATCGATTAATATTTATATACCCATCCATATCATAATCATATACGAAGTAACTAAGGAATAAATAGAAAAAAAACAAAACCCAGTTATAAGTATAATGCAGTTAAATGTCTCTAAAAATTATTTTTTATTATTAGAACTATTATGTGTAAGTTTCTGTCGGATGCTTTCCAATTCAGTGTGGGCTAAAGCAAGGAGATGAACTATCACTTTTACTTTTTAACTTTGCTCTAGAGTATGCCATTAGGAAAGTCCAGGATAACTGATAGGGTTTGGAATTGAACTGGCTACATCAGCTTCTTGTCTATGCGGGTGACGTGAATATGTTAGGAGAAAATCCACAAACGATTAGGGAAAACACGGGAATTTTACTTGAAGCAAGTAAAGCGATAGGTTTGGAAGTAAATCCCGAAAAGACAAAGTATATGATTATGTCTCGTGACAAGAATATTGTACGAAATGGAAATATAAAAATTGGAAATTTATCTTTCGAAGAGGTGGAGAAGTTCAAATATCTTGGAGCAACAGTAACAAATATAAATGATACTCGGGAGGAAATTAAACACAGAATAAATATGGGAAATGCCTGTTATTATTCGGTTGAGAAGATTCTATCATCCAGTCTGCTGTCAAAAAATCTGAAAGTTAGGATTTATAAAACAGTTATATTACCGATTGTTCTTTATGGTTGTGAAACTTGGACTCTCACTTTGAGAGAGGAACATAGATTAAGGGTGTTTGAGAATAAGTTGCTTAGGAAAATATTTGGGGCTAAGAGGGATGTTGTTACAGGAAAATGGAGAAAATTACACAACACACAACTACACGAATTGTAGTCTTCACCTGACATAATTAACAACATTAAATCGGGACGTTTGAGATGAGCAGGGCATGTAGCACGTATGGGCGAATCCAGAAATGCATGTAGTGTGTTAGTTGGGAGGCCGAAGGAAAAAGACCTTTTTGGAGGCCGAGATGTAGATAGGAAGATAATATTAAAATGGATTTGAGGGAGGTGGGATATGATGATAGAGATTGGATTAATCTTGCTCAGGATAGGGACCAATGGCGGGCTTATGTGAGGGCGGCAATGAACCTCCGGGTTCCTTAAAAGTTAGTAAGCAAGTAAGTAAGTAAGTAAGTAAGTAAGAACCAATTTTCTTTTTTATACATCCTGTGTGCTTCTGAAAAATCTCTTTTCTACACCCTATATTTTACTTCATTTTTTTTTTGTGTTACAACCCATGATTCGGAATCACAGATTAGATTCTGGTAGACTTTTTAAGTTCTCAAACTATAAATATTAGCTACATACAGTATATGTATGTGTAAGTTGTCTTTGTTACTTTGATTGTTATAGTGCTGATATTACAATAGTACATTATGCAACAAGCCTATAATGAAGGTAATTAAGAAATGAGTATGGATATTTATGAAACGAGCGCAAGCGAGTTTCATAATTTTCATACGAGCTTCTTAATTACCATTATAAACGAGTTTCATACGACTTTTATGCTCGACCATATTTATAACTTGATATTATTAATTTTATTGTATCTGACCTGGAGCAATGTCCCGTATGTTGTGAGATGTGCGCAGACGCGAAAGTATTGATTTTTTCCGAAGAACAGATGTCCACATTGAGCTTGCTAGGCCATAAGAACCTACAGAGATAACATTGAAATTAAATTAGACATTGAAAAACGAGATGACAAATTGAATTTATTTGAATATTATTTACAATTAACGCTAATTATTATAGTAACAGAACATAACCTTCTGCGACAGTATTGGATTTCCAGCCTCCGTGACTTTTCGCTAATTCTCTTTCGATTGCATATCCGAGAATAATCGATACTTGCGGTTTTATAACGGTAGAAAGCTGACCTGTCACTGGCTGAACAGTTGTAACCTGAGTCGTCATTGGCTGAAAGACCTGACCTTTAGTGAGTAGGTGTATTTTAATGACATGCATTAAAGGTCTGTTACCAGGTGTATAATTACTACATTTCGGCATGGTCGAGCAAAAATAATAATTTGCAATTCCTGTTCTCGGACTTTGAACAGTTTGAAATGACTAGCTACATACCAATCTAAAGGGACATAATTTTATTTTTACTAACATTTTTAATATTAACCTGGCTATACCTTTAGAGAACCGGAAACACCGTTCGCTACCCCTTTCCACGACTTGAGTTCGATGATACTGGCGTAAAACAAAAACAAATCACTTTACTAGGTATAGGAGGGAAGAAAAGTAGTTCATCCATTTACGTAAACTAGGAAATATCACGATTTTGAGTTCGATAATTTTCATTAGGTTTTTGTTTAATAAAAATGCAGTTCTGTATTAACAATAAGTGTTTTTACTCACGAACTGAGTTATCCATGCGAACGTATTCATTATGCAGCGTATATTATACTGTCTACAGCACATTAGCGTGCAATTTAGAGAATGAAGTTAAATTGAAAAATAATCATAATATGGATATTTAAACACATTTTTGAAAATGGTGGCCGTTCATTTCGATACAGGCTTCAGTTATTTGTGCATATTATCGCACTATAGACTATTGTACGTAATTTCAATTACCAGTTTCGTACTTCGTATCAGTAACTCATGTTGAAATAATTCTGTACCTACTCTATAAAAGATTACCTTACGTACTGTAAATTAAATCTTCACTTCTGCCCGATCCGAAAAGATAAAATTACTCAGACATACTATCTACTGTCCATCCAAGTGGTTATGCCTAAGATCGTAGAAAGGAGGGGAATCACGTAACAGTTAATTACTTAACGAGGCCCTTTTATTTAGGTTATTTTAAACAGTTGTATAATATTACGTAAACGTCCAATTCCTAACAGAAATTATTGTTTTCGGAAAAGAGCTAAGACAGCTCAGCTTTTACAGAGCGTGCAGAAGCAGGTGGGGGAAATCGGGATGCGACGTAGGCAAACGGACAGTACCTGTGCGAAAATATGATTCAATATTGAAAGCTCTTTCGCCACTGGAAAACGCGAACTTATTTCTGAAACGTACTATACTCACTCAGTGCTGTTTACTACATGCGGCCTTTATTCTGTCTGGAGGACAGTTGGAACTTCATTAGTAGAAGGGGTGGGAGTGAAGTACATTCAAAAACTCAGGTACAATAAAAATTGAATTAAAAATAAAATGATGTCCCTGTACAACTAAGAGAAAATAACTGTTCTTACAGAAGATTATGCATAAACTATTAAAAATACCTCTCCATTCTACAAAACGAATTATCTGCGTCGAAGAAAGCTATTCCAAGGTTCTATTGCATAGCGCTAGTGGTAATGGAATGGAGCCCCTAGCTTGTCATAGTTCCAAGCCCAGCAGGAAACGCTAATGTGAGCATCAGCTGTCTAAACATTGCGAAGAGCTGCCCTCACCGCTCTGACCAAGGCTTTGCTGTTAGTAACCACACCACATGTATCGTCCCTTATGTCCACTTACAGACTTGCTTGTTGCATTGTATGATGGATAGATAATATTTATTTCCTTATACAGAAGGTAACATAGCTTTCATATAAATGACTTTGAAATAACGATTATAGGTGCATATGAAGTCACTAACATGTTTCAATGAATTACACTGCGAAACAAACTGAGCAATCAAAATAAATTATGGGGCTAGGGAATGCATTGAGAATGGAATTTAGTCTGTGCACATAGATTGTCTGTTATTCATATTCAGCAAATATGAACATTTATTTCACTTTTGAAAGTAAAGTGTATCTCATTTTTTCTACGAAATTCGAGATAGCCATTTCGGTTCAATTTCCACCCGAATTAATATACAGTATTATGTAATGAAATATGTGCCTCTTTACATAATAATTTTACTTGAATTCAAACGTCATTTCCAGTTTGTAAGAACTAAGAATGTATTTTCAAAATTTTACGTACAATTTTCCAAACAGTGTACTGTACGTAGCTGTGCTGGCTTATACCACAGTCTAGTATATACAGTCTCGAAGCTCAATACGTAGGGAACATGCATCCAAAGATAGTTGCTAACCACTAGGATCGCTATTATCGCCTCATCACAAACAAAGTGAAATAGTACTGGCACAGTCTATTGTTCCTAGTACTCTCATCACCTCAAGCTTCGTGACTATATATATTAGACTGTGTTTATTATAATAATAATAATAATAATAATAATAATAATAATAATAATAATAATAATAATAATAATAATAATAATAATAATAATCAGGAAAGGATTTATATGTAAATACATATTTACTTATAAAGCTAATATAATTTATATTTTGCATTATCTTTATGTTTCACAATGTGTAGGGTTGAAAAATCCTACTTTTATTTTCCATATTTTTCCATATTTTAGAGTTTAGTACATATTTTCGTTAATTTCCATATATTTTCCATATTTCATATAAAACAGTCCATATTATATTAGGTTTAACAATAAAACAAAACAAAATTCCATTAACTTTTAAAAATACATTTCAACAATAGAGATTTAAACACATGTTCAGTAATCCCTTTAACATCAGAGTTATTTGAAAATTAGCAGTCCTATCAACAATGGGAAAGTAAGTTACAAAACTGTATTAATTTAATTTAAAATTTTTAACAGACTTCAGTTGTGCAGCTCAACAGTTAAATGCCAGTCAGAGTACACATAGGTTCAGTTTTGTAAATCATACTATAAAGACGGTAAATATGCCAAAAGTACGTCATTCAGTCAATTTAAAATCAAAACTAACAAGTTACATTTCAGAATTTAAAGAAGATGGTTTATCAACTGACAATAAAATATTATTTTGTAATTTGTGTCAGTGTGCAGTATCATCTACACAAAAGTTCCTGGTGCAACAACACATTACAACTAGTAAACATCAGGCCAACAAACAACTAAATTCCAAGCAGAGACAATTGTTTTTAACACAACCAACAACATCGAATGTAAGATCTGAGTTTAACATCGACCTGTGCCGTTCTCTCATCTCTGCTGATATTCCTCTCTACAAACTAAAGAATAAGGTCTTCAGGAATTCCTTGAAAAATATACTCAACATACAATCCCGGATGAGTCAACACTTAGGAAGACGTATGCTCCATCCATCTACGATGAGACAATACAGAAGATAAGAGATGAAATTAAAGATAGTTCAATTTGGGTTTCCATTGATGAGACTCCCGACAAAGAAGGTAGACTTGTTGGTAATGTAGTTATCGGTTTGTTAAGTGAACAATATTCTAAACGAATTCTTTTACATTGTGATGTTCTAGAAAAGTGCAATAACAAAACTATAGTTAAACTGTTCAACGAAGCTATGGGTATCCTGTGGCCAAAGGGTATTATGTACGATAATGTGTTATTCTTTATTAGCGATGCTGCCCCTTATATGGTCAAAGCTGGACAAGCATTATCTGTTGTATATCCTAAATTGACTCATTTTACTTGTGTGGCGCATGCATTTCATCGTGTGGCAGAAGTGGTCAGAGACAATTTCCCTAAAGTAGATTTGTTGATTTCATCAGTGAAAAAGTATTTCTCAAAGCTCCCAGTAGAGTTAACGTGTTGAAAGAAATGTACCCTGAAATTCCATTGCCACCAAAGCCAATTTTAACTAGATGGGGTACATGGCTAGAAGCAGTTGAATATTATGCCGAACATATAGACTCTATTAACAATGTTCTCCTTGCATTGGACTCTGAAGATGCAGTCTCAATTGATACTGCGAAAACAGTTACCTGTGACATAAGTGTGAAGAATGACTTAGCTCACATTCAGCATACATTTTCATGCATCATAAAAACGCTCAAAAGTCTCCAAAATAGGCACCTTTCACTATCTGAAAGTTTTGAAATTATAAATAGTACTGTGGAACAACTGAATCGTGGTAGAGGTAAAGTTGCAGATGCAGTAAGAGCTAAGGTGGACACTGTACTTTCAAAAACCCTGGATATGAAGAACTACAAAAAAGGTTGTTGCTGTGATGAGTGGTGAATCAACAGTGAAGATTAACTTGGACTTATCCCCAGCAGACATTGTGAAATTGAATTATGTACCAGTTACTTCTTGTGACGTCGAACGCTCTTTTAGTCAGTATAAATCTATCCTCAGAGACAATAGAAGAAGATTCACTTTTCAGCACTTGAAAGAAATGTTTGTAACCTATTGTTATGGTAACAGACAATAAAAATTGTGTTTTGTTGAAACTACATTGGAAGATAAGGTACGTCCATTATATTTTTGTTTAGTTTGATTAAAATGTACCAATATTTAACGTACATAGTCATTTTTTTATAATTTTAAGTCCATATTTAATTCCATATTTTGGTAAAAATCCATATTTAATTCCATATTTTGGTAAAAATAACTACATATATATTTACATATTTCATATATTTTAGTCCATATAAATCCGTTCCCTGATAATAATAATTTATTTAACCTGGCAGAGTTAAGGCCATACGGCCTTCTCTAACACTCAACCAGGAGTAAAGACTGCGTTACAAAAACACTACAAATTTACAAATTACACTACAATTTTACACACAAAACTGAAGGTTTCCTTTACGTTTTTAGATACATAGATGGATTTATTGACTAATATTATACATACAAATTTTATATTATCATAATTTTGTCTAAAATCCAATGCACGGGTCTTCTGACCGTACGTACTTTGTACCCAAAACAAGTCCTCCTTTGTAGGTCCCCCCACCTATGATTACATCCAACTACTCTCTAAAAGAACACGCATATTAAATGAAAATGGCACAACAAAACATATTATATAATATATCCTAACCTAAAAAGAATAAAAGTGTACAGTTGGGTGGATACTATTATCCCTTCTTCAGTTGGCGTCACAAACTTCAACAGCTGAAGTTCTAATCTGTCTCGCCTTCAAGAGGAACAAACCAATCTTTTGTTCGTATTCTCCATTCCCCATGAGGTCAAGGCATGCAAGCGAACTCCTGCTCTGACTTAGCATCGAGGGTGGTAAATATTTTCTCCGCACCTGTTCCAATTCAACACACACTAATAAAATATGCTTATAGGAATCCTTTTCTTTGCAAAGCGAAGAAAGACGCTTCCCTTCTACGTTGACAATTTTATTACCCTTCCATGCCCCCAATCTTAGCCACGCTAAACCTGCTCTGCTGTCTTTGTTACAAGAATTTATGTTGTCACACCTCCCCCAGTTAAGCATGAGATCTGATTTCAGATTTCATGAACAGTGTTGCCAACTCAAAATTCCATTTACCGCTCAAAAACTAAAAAAAACCGCTAAACTGTAGTTAAAAAACTCCAGAATTTCTTAATACATCACTTCCGAATTCGAAATACAAACTATAGATCTTGGGGCAATGCATAAGTGCAACAACAACAATTTTAAGTTCAAGTATTTTCAAGTCTTCTCAGTTCTGCTTGAGTGGTCAAAATTGTATTTAGCTTGGAATTTTCCATTCTGTTCCTGTGATTTTTCACAAGATTCATCTGACTAAATAGCGTCTCAACCTCTGCATTTGACAGTGGTAGGATAAGGAAATAAAATGCCATTTTAGCTAGCTCTCTGAAGGACTGGTCACCACATGCATCACTGAAAATCGCAAACTAAAATTTGGAATGAAACGTAATGAGGATTAAAATTAAAAAAAAAAAATATTATTTCTAATCCTTTGGAAATTTAAATAACACCTCTGACCACAAGCGTGTAGTGTTGGAATTTTGGAAACAATTTTCCAATCCCCAAAGTAAATTTCCCGCCACTGTATCTCAGCAACTGTTGCCGAGTATCAGAAAAATACCCACTACTCTTTTTGTGTTTATCTCTATCAGTACGGATATACGTCTGTCTTTTTTTCCCCCAGTCTATAAATGCGAACTTAAAACAAACGGTAATGTTGTGTAATGATTTATTTTTCATTTTAATATTTTAACAATATTACTTCTATAACATATTGCAGTAATAACATCGGCATCTGGAATCTCGTTGATTTTTTCACGGCTTCCTTAATGTTACTTGTATCAGGAATGCAATAAGTTTCGTGGAGTAGTAGACTTTACTTAATTTTTGCAAATATTTAAAAACTATAAATAACAGTGCAATTTAGGTGAAATTGCAGTGATAAGATTCCAATTTATAATTATTACTATGTTCAACGTCTCTAAAAATAATATGTTAAAAGCCCAAAGCAGTAAAATGAATATGTCCCTTCAGCGGTAAGAAGAGGGGAATTGTTATGTGTGTTACGTTGGGAATACTGAATGTGGAATTTTAGACTTTCCCCGGATTGGTTTTGTGCGGAAAACAAGCAAATACGCACGATCTCGCACAAAAGTAATTTAAAATGAATCTCACAGCACTGTTAATTAGTACTTACCACTTGCTTTGTATTAATTTAGAAACTTTTACAATGAATTGAAATTTATGTTAATAAAACAGGTTTAAAATTTATGAAAATTTGTCACTGTAGATTACACTTAAAGATATGTAATTAGAATAACTTTCATGGCATCATAGCACTATTTATACTTACAATTTAAATAAGTAAATAAATAAACATAAATAAATAAATAAATAAATAAATAAATTACGGGATAAAACATTATCAAATACGCGAGACGGGAGATGGCGAAAGTGTGGGTAAAATACTAGAGACCTGGCAACCCTATACTGAACACATCTCAATGCTTCATTCTGAACGATATTTTAACATTTGTAATCAGAAAATATTATGCACTATAATAAAAGAGAAAATTTGAGGTGTCAATACCATTTTCGAACAATTACCTACTTAAAAAAGGGGAGGATATTTTTGTCCACCTTGACATATCAAATTTTAGTAAAGCTATCAGTGAAAACGATTAAATATTAACATAATAAGATAGAATGATTCTTAATTGAAAATAATAATATTGGGACTTTATTTCAACTCAACAATAGGATTTTATTCTTCCAACAATAATTCCTTTCTACAATTCACCTTAAACGCTCTCGTCAACAATAGGATTTTCACTCAACACAGTAATCGTTATAGCACTCCACTGACGGCAATGACAATTTACTTGGACTATTACGAACAACAATGAACTGTTAATCTTAACTAATATTTACAAAGCACTATTTACAAATCAGAACTCTCAGTTCTCAGTTCACTGTTCTTCTAGCTCAGTCACTCGAGTTCACAGTATCTCGAACCACAGACCTTCAGAGACAGTTCACTGTACTCGAACTCAGGTCCCTCCAACTGCGGTCCACTGCACTCGAACTCAGGCCTTCGGATGCTGACACAGTTGCGGACGCACACTCAAGTCGAACTCCGGTACACAAGACTGGCTTGCTTGCTCTGGCTTACTCAATGAATGGCTGAATAAACTGAAACACTGCTGACGTTCGCTCGCGTTTATGCTTTTATAGCAAAATCATAGTTGCGAGAAATTTCTACGGATGTGCAGAGATAGCTCTCTCTCGAATTATCTGGATATCTCCACTTCGACGGACTTCTGGAAGAGTCGGGAGGGTCCGTCCCCCCTTCACTCCGTACGCAGCAGTTGCGCGCGCACTCTCCCCCGCCGCGTACGCCTTTTCCCCTCTCTTCTCTCCGCCGACTGCCGTCCCTCAGTGCTCCTTGAAGCCCGCGCGATCTGCTCTCTTGCAGGACGCTGGTCGTGAGTTCGAATCTCACGTCACTGTCACAATATTTTCATATTATTAATATATCAATTACATATTTGAAATACATATTTTGCAGAAGGTGGGCACAAAGTAACCCCCCCCCTTGCCGTTAATATCGCCAGATTCATTTATAGCTAGAAACCTTGTAACGTCAAAAAACAGCACTCACTAATGCAGTGTTATTTTCTTCGATTTGTACATTAAACAAATTTGTTGTTTTCAAAAGTAGTGGTTCATAAGAATTAAGGCCGTAATTCACAATTACTAATATAATGATTATAGACAGGCCAGTTTATGTATTATCATTATCATTATAATAACAATCATCAAATCTATTACAACGTTTTGTTCAGAAGGAAAATGTCATTATTTCTGTTACTACTCCACGAAGATCAAAATCTGTTTATATTTTGGTTAGTATACACCTTTTCGTGGTCTTTTCCGAAGATAGTGAGCTGTTACGAGTTACATGGATATGTAAATATTAATGCTCTTAGTCCAAATGTGATGTAGTTATTTGTACCTATAGGCCATTCGTTATCTCGTGGAACCCACTGTCCGCATTTCACGAGAAGGTCCCTGCGAGGTGAGTAAGGTCCTTGCGGGGTAAGAGGAGCGAGTAAGCCAGTAACTCAGCGTTCTTGAAGAAGGTGGATGGGAGTAATGTCATTGGGCGGCTGGGACAAACAAGGCTCAGTCATTGGCCGGCCGGTTCTGTGTTGGGTGTAGGTTATAAGAGTGGGGGAACAACTTTTATTCCTTACTCGGATCTTCTGGTGAAATGCGGACAGTATTTGCGCGTAAGTGGGAGAAAAAGTGGACTGGGATGCTTTCCTCCCTCTCTACGTTTCCACTCGTACACTGACATTCAAAGGTATCTCACTTCCTATTTTCTGAAGTTTAAACGAACTTTCTAACCAGAGAATAAGTAAGAAGCAAACATATAACAAATTAACAAACTTTGAAATACTTCCGCTAGTTCCCAATAGGTTTTATTGGGACGGGTGAAAAAAGTAGTTTGGAAAAAGTTATTGTGTATTAAGCATAAATTATTTTCATAATTGCCAGTATCAGCAATTTCCCGTTAAATCTAGTGTTTAATTGCAATCGTTAGAAAGGATGAAATTTTGAATTTTATCATGCGGTATATTTATGTCCTACTGGAGATACTGTTATCTTCGTCATCTAAGGCGATAACTCGTCAGGCTAAGTAAGTTACATTACTTAAGATGATATGTACTTACTTAGTCTGACGAGGTATTTCCTTGGTTTGACTTGTAACTTAATTTAAAATAGCTTGTAAGAGGGTCTTAGACTAGAAATGTTGAGTTTAAATGTACTTCTGCTTGTAAGTATGAATAAAGTTGAAAGTGTTTGTCTTATTTGAACTGTTGTATAAGTAAAGCGTGGTGAGTCAGTGAAGTTAAGGTTTTACAGTGCAGTGAATAGTTCCGATCAGTGATAATTTATAGTGTCAATGAAATATGTTCTATAGTGTCAGTGAAATGTGTTTTATAGTGTCAGTGAAATGTGTCATAGTGCCAGTGCAGTGAGTGAGATAAGAGTGAAGTGAAAGGTCATCAGTATCAATGTGCAACTTATGTAGAGCATATACATATGTGGGTTGTAATAGAAAATTAGGTTAACTTATTAATTAGATTATTTTATGTATTATTATTAATGCTATTATTGTTCATTATTTGTATTGTGTATTATTTTTATTGTGTGTAATTAGTTATCACTGCCACCGGATGTTTGGTCACTTACAGTGTAAATAAATACATACATACATCTAATCATGAAAGTAATTTACTAAAGGAGCCACATTTACACGCAGATGTCTTTGAACGCCAGTTGTCCACCATAAGTTTCCTGCTATGAACTAGGCGCATGCATCCATTTTATTTCACGAGGTAACTAATGACATATACGTAGGTTAATTTGTCGGTGATATTTACGTTATGTACTGTTCGCATTTCAGGAGAAGATCCGAGCAAAGAATGCGAGTTTTTCTCCCCCACTCTTATAACCAACCGCCGACACGGAACCGGACGGCTAATGACGGAGCCTTGTTTGTCCCAGTCGGCCAGTGACACCACCCTCACCCACTTGCTTCTTCAAAGACGCTGAGTTACTAGCTTACCTCCTCCTCTTGCCCCGCAAAGATCATACTCCCCTCGCAGGATCCTGTCGTGAAATTTGGACACTACAACCCTTCCCTTTGCGCTGAACGCTCTCCTCTCCTACACAGATCAGACACTCGCAGTAACATCACAGTGCTCGCGACTTCTTAGATCTGTACGGTAGTCTGACAATGTTGTTAATTAATGTCCCATTATCATATCTAGGGATGTTGGAAATCATATCATTTATATTTAGATTTCATATACGAGTATTATTTGTTCTTAATGCGCGACATATCAAGGTTATGACTATGATATACTAAGGAAGGATTTTAATAAGGATATTTTACAGGCGATTTGCTTTATCCCCTTATAGAAAGTTTTTAGTAGCAAGAGTTGCTCATAAAATCTTAATTTCCGCGTTTTATGCTACGAGTGCCCCTTATTTCAAACGGAAGTGTAGCATTAGCAGATTATGTGCCGTGTGGAAGTGCCAGTGCTCAAATATTAAAACGCAATTTGTACTTAATAATGCTACGTGACTCAAGTAAGGAGATTATAAATTTGTGTACAACTACTTCAGTTGAATTTGCATGATTTAAACGTATATAAACTCTAACACATGATGAGAGTATTTCTATGCGTTCGCTAATATTAGGACGAAGAAATGTAATTAAATTGGTCAAAGAAAAATTCAGAGAAAGTAGGTAGGCATAATAGAAATGCAGGAAGATCACTAAAACCGCTTGAGTAATTTAATATTAGCTACTGCAGTCAGAAATGCACAAAGCAAGAAAGATTATTATTATTATTATTATTATTATTATTATTATTATTATTATTATTATTGTTATTATTACTACTACTTGTTATTATCATCCAGCCAGCTCTCATAAAAAGCTGAAAGTTTAAATTTATAAAACAGTTATATTACCGGTTGAAATATGGTTGTGAAACTTGAACTCTCACTTTGAGAGAGGAACATAGGTTAAGGGTGTTCGAGAATAAGGTACTTAGAAAAAATATTTGGGGCTAAAAGAGATGAAGTTACAAGAGAATGGAGAAAGTTACAGAATGTAGAACTGAACGAATTGTTTTCTTCACCTGACATAATTAGGAATAATAAATCCAGACGTTTGAGATGAGCAGAGCATGTAGCACGTATGGGCGAATCCAGAAATGCATAGGCTATAGATTGTTAGTTAGAAGGCCGGAGGGAAAACGACATTTGGGGAGGCCGAGACGTAGATGGGAGGATAATATAAAAATGGATATTAGGAAGGTGGTAGCCTATAGCTATGATGGTAGGAACTGGATTAATCTTGCTTAGGATAGGGGCCGTTGGGTTCGGGAGGAACTTAAACGCAGAAAAAATATGGGAAGTGCCTGTTATTATTCGGTTGAGAAGCTTTTGTCATCTAGTCTGTCAAAAAATCTGAAAGTTAGAATTTATAAAACAGTTATATTACAGGTTCTTCTGTATGTTGTGAAACTTGGACTCTCACTTCGAGAGAGGAACAGAGATTAAGGGTGTTTGACAATAAGGTTCTTAGGAAAATATTTGGGGCTAAAAGGGATGAAGTTACAGGAGAATGGAGAAAGTTACACAACGCAGAATTGCACGCATTGTATTCTTCACCTGACATAATTAGGAACATTAAATCCAGACATTTGAGATAGGCTGGGCATGTAGAACGTATGGGCGAATCCAGAAATGCATATAGAGTGTTAGTTGGGAGGCCGGAGAGAAAAAGACCTTTGGGGAGGCCGAGGTAGGCTATAGATGGGAGGATAGTATTAAAATGGATTTGAGGGAGGTGGGATATGATGATAAAGAGTGGATTAATCTTGCACAGGATAGGGACCAATGGCGGGCCTATGTGAGGGCGGCAATGAATCTTCGGGTTCCTTAAAAGCCATTTATAAGTACCGTAGTTTCCCCTAACTATGGTCCACATTTGTCACATTTTTATTTGTATATTCAGTACTATTCATCCAGATTAAGTGAAATTTTGGCTTCGGACTCTTGTAAGTTTATATTAAATAAATATTGATTTATGTGTTTGAAATCATTTAATTACAAGTGTTGAAAAAATAATAAGCATTGGTACATAGTTGTATTCTGAGTTGCCCAACTATGGTCCACTCATATTTTCATGCTTTAAAGCATGAATGGACTATATCTACATCTGTAATTATTCGTAAATCAATACATTGAGTTTCTAATTTAAGGGTAGAAACATAATCTAACACAGGAATATTAAAAATAAATGAAAAGTACGTGGATTGTTTTTATTAGTACACATTACATAAACACTTAATAAACAAGTGAAATCTGAAAGTCATTTTTCTGCAATAATGAACATCTACAGTCACCGGCAAAAAAAAATGGGCCACCTAAAGTTTCTCAATTTTTTATGAGGCAAGAATCAGAAAATACTTTATCAAATGAAGAAATCATTGCTTCCCAGAAAAAAAAACTTACAAATTATATCAATTTTCTTCCAAATGTTCAACTGATTTTATGGCCACCCAGATATTGGTAACAGCGGGTATTGCCTCCCCGTGACTGTATGACCGTTACCATTCGCCGATTCAACCTTTCGATCAGATTCTGGTTATCAGTCTGTTCGATTTTATTCCATTCTTTACTTAGAACATTTCGGAGCTGCTGTAAGTTGCTGTGAGGAGTTAGACGACTTCTAACTCCCTTCCAAAGCATGCCCCACACATGTTCAATAGGGTTTATGTCAGGACTTCTTACTGGCCATGTCATCCTATTCAATCCAACGTCGTGAAGGAACTCATCCACGATTCTTGTAGCATAACGGCAAGCATTGTCATGCATTAAAAGGTACTTTCCACCAATAAGTGGGGCATATGGTACCACATGTTAAATTAGACATTCTTCGATGTATCTTGGAGCAGTCAAAGCACCTCCATTAATGAACACAAGTTCTGTGTGAGTTTCATACGAAATGCCACCCCATACCATTACTGATCAACCTTGGAAACTGACACGTAAACTGAAGTTGCATGAAGAAAAACGTTCTCCTTCTCTTCTCCACACTCTTTCACATCCATCTGTAAACTAAATCTCGATTCATCTGTGAAGAGCACTCGTCGCCACTGCCCCATTTTCCAATTAGCATGACTGTGAGCAAAACGTAATCGTTCAACATGATGTTGCTGGAACAATTCTGGGCCTTTAGCTGGTCTTCTGGAATCAGCCCACATTCATCCAGACGTCCTCTTACAGTTCTCTCACTCACATTAACATGTCTTATTTTCTGGAAGACTGTTCTGGTCTCAATAGCTGTGGAATGGCGATTTCTTAATGTGTTTAGGACAATAAAATGGTCGTCACGAGCCGACGTTACTCGTTTTCTCCCTGAACCGGGTCTCCTGGAATAATCTTCTGTCTCTCTAAAGCGATTGCACACTCGTTGTACGGTCAATCGAGGAATCCCAAGAACTGCAGCCACATAACGCTGACTATTCCCACCTTCTATCAATGCAACCACTTTTGCTGAATCGGTAGGACTTAGTGACATTAATATGCAATGAAGTACTCCAATACTGTCTCAAGCTTACCAGTCTATAGATATCTTCAGCTTAGCTCGAAATGAGTCCGAGAAGTTTACAGACAATATTGCAAGAAGAACGAATCTTCTTTTCAGATCTTTGTTGGCTATTACGTATTCAGTATTACATTGTTACGTATCACAAAATAAATGAATAAATGAACCTCAGTACACCTACAATTATTTAAAAAATCCTACAATTTTCAAATATTTTAAAGAAAATGTAGTTAGCCCGGTTTTTTTCGCAGATGAGTGTATATTAAAGAACAAAAGTACGATATCAAAATAAACACATTCTTAGCAAAATATTATGCAAATAAATTCACTGATAATGTTTATTTATCGTACTGAGAACTACATTCATTAGGCTTATTTCGATCCTTTGAATCTCCAATTCTCTTGTAAATCAGAAATTGAAAATATATCTCTCTTTTTCGAGACGCATTTGGGGTCTTCAATTTATTTTATTATGTTTTCCTTTTTATAGAATAAAATGTCTTCCATTTCTCGACACCTCGTGTGACCTTCCATATCTGCTTTAATTATTAGTCCAATTTCAGGTATTTTTTATATTCTTTTGTGCATAAGTATGTTGTAGGTTATAATGCAGGGGTACTTATTGAAGCTTCGGGCAAATCGCAATATAGCGAACGTAGAAGCTCCGCCCACGACCCCTTCCACTTTTCCCCTACTAGCTCACCAGACACTCTACGTGATAGGCGAGTGTTGTGTCGAATGAACATTTATTTCATGTGGGTGGGGATAACTTCCCCTACTGACGTTTGCTAAATTGCGATTTATCCGAATCTTCTTCTTCGTTTTTGTTCAGAAGGAGTATATCTGGTCTGTTGACTTCCAACTTTTTATATCCGTCCGGATTTTTCTGTCCCAGTATATTTTCTTTCAAATCTCTTCGTGTATTCTCAATATTCCATACCATAGATCTTCCAGGACGCTATAAATCTTTAATGTTACTTTCTCCATTATGGTAGACGCTCACTAACGGAACCGTCACCTTCGACATAACATATATTTGGAATAGCGACAGCAGTAGTGCTTTACATGGGTTCCCATATCAAACTTTATCACCTCCGTTTTAATTTATCGACAATTATCACATGTACACAATACCCAATAATAACCATAGTGTCCTGTAAATTTCCCAATTAAAGAAAATTATTAAAATCTTACAAAACACCAAAACCTAAGAAACCGACATTATTTATGGAAATACTAAAACATTGAGTTTAATATTTGAACGCTATTCAGTTTTGTTCTGGCCATGGTATCCATTAAGTAACGACGTAATGTAGAAAATGTAAAAATTATACACGATTTAATAAAATAACAATGTAATAAAAATAGTTACATAATTTCATTTCATAGCGTTCGTGATATGACAACTGGAAATAGAATCATAACACTTGGTTTAATTAATTATATAATGACCATCAACGTAGGTGAAGTATTTTAGCATAAGAATGGTGTACGTTACATTTAATGAGATTCTTTTTTGAAAAAATATCCCAAGGGCTCTGGTCGCCACTCACGTGTAATTCATGTGACAACAAATCAAGCTAATGTCACGCTCTAATTAAGAGCAGTTCATTTTTCGTTATAAAAATGAATAATTTAATTAAAAACTTTTTGTCTGTGATGTTAAACGAGAGAATGACGTGACAAGAAAGCAGGCCACTGTAAGCTGAAAGACAAGTCTAATAATGATTTTATTTCATCCAATGTAATTGTAGTAATAATTGAAAGGCGCCCTGCAAAAAAAAAAAAAAAAGATAGCTCAACGTTTTGGTGAAATAAATGTTTTGCTTGTTTCATACGTTAAAAAATATACCCGCTCCACTGTTTTTGGCAAGTGAAGTAAGTAATGGGAACCTTAAGTGCGAGTGTCTTACCTTTGTAGCAGTCTATGAGTGATAAAGCTGACAATTGTTATTGGCAGATTGTTGATGTGACGAGGAAGTACCGTTTTCAGCTGCAGTGGCAACAGAAACTCACTGACTGGACACTGTACTCAAGGACACACCGCAGGAAAGTTAAGTGCGAGTATCTTACTTTTTCCTCAGTCTAGGCAGCAAGCTGACAACTGTGGTTGGCAGATTGCTGACGTGAGGTGTGTAGGAGGTGGCACCATTCTCAACTACACTATCAACAAATGCTCGCAGACTGTGTATTGTACTCAAGGACACGCGCCAGAAACGCTGGCGTCAGCAATAACTTGCAATGGAACTGGAGCTCCGCTCCCAATCGTTATATTGCTAAAAGGAGGCAGCTCCTGGGGCTATATAGGCCTACAAAGTTAACCGTAATTAATTTCAGGGGGTTAGTCTTTGAGACATTTCAAACAAAAATATTTAATACGTACAATTTTGTTCGTTTTTGCTTCCTTTTCGACATAAAAATTATCATATATGAAACATATCATAGCGTATTTTGGGAAACCCATTTATTTAATTCTCAATATGCTCAAACATTTTAAGAGAGTGGTGTATTATATTAAATTATTGAAAGGATTTTAGTTTTTGTCCTATAAAGGTGCAGAAATTTGATCCGAACAAATATAGCTTTTGGTTCTACAAAGGAATTTTACAATGTTGTATTTGTTCTGATCAGATTTCTGCATATTTAAATGATAAAACTAAAAATCTTTCATTAATTTATTACCATAAAACACTGCTCTCTTAAAATTACCGAGCATACTGAAGATTAAATCAATGGCTTTCCCAAAACAGGCTATGAAATTTTTCATATAAAAATTATCTCGAAAAGGACGCAAAATCGAGCAACATTTTATTAAACTTTTTTTTTTTTTTTTTTTGGAATATCTCAAAGAATAACTCCCGAAATTAATGACATTACTTACGGTCCAACCTATATATATATATATATATATATATATATATATATATATATATATATATATATAATAATATATACTGTACATAATATACATATATCTTCTATGTCGTGTGTTGTATTTTATAATATTGGCACAGTAATTGTTTGTTCAGTGCAAAACATAGCTAATTATAACCAATTTTGTTGCAAAAAGTGGGTAGCTCCATTATTTGTTTATATTTAACACCCCTTCCAATTTGCTGATTATTATAAATGATTGAGTGATAGAATGAAATTCCTAGGTACCTAGGACATATTCTGAAAAAGGGAAGGAGCTCAGTTAAAATTTGAATTTTCTAAAATGTTTTTGTAGTTTTCCACAAATTTGTAAAATTGAAGGTACCTCGATTTTGCAGGGGCCCTTCAATTTTTTGCACAAGTTTCGAATATTATCAATATTTGTGACATTTTATATCACGTGACTTCCGTCCAAATTAAATTAGATTTCTTTCTGTGTTCGGCGAGGATCGCTAACCAATTCAAATATACATAGATTATTTTTTTAAAGGGCGTAAGTCATGATATTTGACGTGTTCATTTTTATCGTAGTTTCGAAAGTACATTGGCACATAGATCGTTTTTGTATGAAAGGGCATGGGTTGTTAGAAGCAAGTTAAAATCATAATTAGTTTTAAATGGTCAGTAGTCAATTACATGCATTGTTTTAAAACTATTCAATAGGCAGTGGTGACTGAATGCTAACAACTGAAAACAGTTTAAACATTACAAAAAGGCTGCTGTTTCCGAAGAAAGAAGGAACAAACTAAGAAATGAGATAATTAATTTTGCAACGTGTACTCCATTCCTCTTACAGTATACCTACACATGACAGAGTTGGAAACATCAAAGTGGCTAGTAGTATCAATGAATTAGTAAGCCAGGAAACCTTTATGGCACTTCTGCGAGAACCTGCTCCTCCACTAACAAGCCCGGTCTACTCAGCAGGAAAATTGCCAATAAAACAAAAAGAAGTGCAAGACTTGAAAAAAAAATGAAGCAGTAGGCCCTACATCTCAAGTGAATATATGGAATTTTATGAGGAATTTTTCAGCTGGCCTACAGACACTAATGCAACGTACGATGACTGGAAAAAGTAATTATATCCTATGTGAAAAGACTGATTTTAGTTCATCATTCATAATATTTTCCTATTCTTTTAATTTATAATTATCATACATTCTGTTTGTTGATTGTGCATGATTTCCAGTAAAGTAATTGAAGAATAGAACGAAAATATCTATATAATCGTATTTGATTTTACTTCTTATCAAATTGATTTTTTAAGGAATAGAATAGAATAGAGTTAAGGCCATAAGGCCTTCTCTTCCACTCAACTAGCCTTAATCAAGACAATACATATGTAAATAACGAATATTTACATTACACTTAAAAAATTCTCCAGCAATATTCTTCAGTTAAGTTTTAACGACTAGTACATGTTTATTTAAATTTAGATTAACCTATAAGATAAACTAGAAACTTAATTGATAAGCTAATTTAATTCAATCAATTATAATTAATTTGAGATAACTAGTAAAATGATGAGACTTAATTTAATATGAGTTTTCTAGAACTATGTTTTAGGGAGAAAAAATATAAATCTAAAATAGGAAATTAGGAACATCACACAATTATCGATCAGCACAGCAATGGACCTGTTCCGGATAAAGATATTACCCGTCCTGACGTGTGGCCTAGAACCAGTGGGAGAATACCTCACATACAAACAGATGGAAGAACTAGAGCGGGTGAAAGCTAGGTATTTGAAGAGAGCTCTAGGACTACCACAGAACGCAAGATCGAGACTAGTGTACGAACTAACCAGAGAGACCTTTTTGATAGACGACCTAAGGTGCGAAATAATGCTCCCAGCGAACGACGGCTACAAACGGCTCCTACAAGATCTGCACGAGAAGAAAACCAGCATACCGGAGGAATTCTACGCAACGTGTGCGATGCAAGATAGGACATGGACGGAAGCTAATCATGAAATGAGACACGTGACGACAAGATTGGCAACCCATGGGTTCCACCACAAGGTGTGCGGCAACAAGACTTACCACGAACCAAATGATAAGTGTGTGTGTGTTTTATGCTCAGAACTATGTGACAGATATCATATTATCAAGTGTAAGAAGAGACAGAAATCCATCGCAGCTTATAGTAAAGACAAGTAATGTTTCTTACCCCATGCACGGTGTGTGCGCATTTCAACTTATATAAATCTAAAACATATTTATATAATGAGAATATTAATGTAATGAAATTTTGCCATTAGAAGTTTTGTATTCTATTTAGAGAAATTAATGATAATTAATAATAAGAATGAACAGATGTTAGTTTCATTATAAGTAACAAATATTAAACATTTTTTCATATATTTTAAATCTCAATAAAACCTTAAGTAGCCCCATAATGCGTATAATAACTTTAAAAATCAACAACTGTAACCTAAACTATCAGCCCACATGTCCGGAATTATGTATTTCCAAATAGTTTTCCTCTAACATACTTTTTTCAATTTCCCACAAATTTACTTTTCCTGACTTACAACCTTAAAAAAACATTTTTTTTACATAATCTAGATCGCTAAGCACTCGTCTTTTTAAAACACTATCATTTATTACAGAATAATGATTTATTCGTTCTGGTTTCCGATCTGTCTTTTGTTTTGTCTTTGAATATAAAAAACGTCTTACACAAGAGTTTTCAGGTCAATCTACCAGGTCTATCATGTGATATTTTCTTCCTTCCCGATTCCTCATATGTACGCATTCATCAATAGGCACATTGTTAGCCAATGGCCCAGCCAGTTTAATTTTATCTTCCTAATATAACGACAAATAATATACATTTAATTTCGAACTCTGCTTTCCGAAACCTACATCTCCCAAGTTATTAGAACAATTTGTAGAAAAACTATTTCACCTACACTTATGAAATTTTAAAACTATCTTACCATTTGCATAATAATTACTTAATTATATTAAATTTATTCTGTACTACATTTCATTATATCAGAGAAAAAATTAATACTTTTTAAATTAATTAAAATGTGTAATGCACTCTATGCCCATACTAATTGAGGAAACCCTATCCATTTAAAGAAGAATGCGTTTTTCCAAGTGTACATCATTAAAATCTCTTTGAAATCTGTAATGCAATGAAATAAAAACTGCACCAAGGTAAAGCAATGTATCAGAAATTCCAATACATATTTAACCCCTGAGGCCTGTTTATCATAGCCTACGCGTCTACGCAGCTAAGTTAGTTCTATAGCGGTTTTACGTATACGTCTACGCTCATGCACGACTGTAAAAAACCGGCCACAGTTCATAATATATAGAAGGTATTTTCATGCAGTTTGTTTCGAATGTATTACAGAGAGTTTGATTTTCACTGCCGTATGGTTGTATTGTGTTTAACCATTGCGAAAATATAAATAAAAGAGTGAGGTCATGTAAAATTAATTCTACCAGGAGATATAAATACCGCTTCAGCTTTTAGCACCTAAACTTTGAGGGTGCTATGCATAGACATTTCGCTAGCCCGCGCTACGAGCGTGCTAAACTAGCCCCGGCTATCGACTGGTTACTTGTACAGGATTAATATCGTATCATATCGCTAAAACTGGTTTAATAATAATAATAATAATAATAATAATAATAATAATAATAATAATGATGATGATTATTATTATTATTTTTATTATAAAATTAATAATAACAATGGTTTATTTTAACTGGCAGAGTTAAGGCCATTCGGCCTTCTCTTCCACTCAACCAGTATGATAGAAAATTACTACAAAGCAATGAATATAACATAATTCATACAATACAATACAATACAATTCAAAGCAATATAATGCTGCAATAAAAGACAATATAATACATAATTAACATAATACAATGACAATTCTTTTCATCTTCACAACACCAATAAAATCATAATACTACAACTTACTGGCTTTTAAGGAACCCGGAGGTTCATTGCCGTCCTCACATATGCCCGCCATTGGTCCCTAACCTGTGCAAAATTAATCCAGTCTCTACCATCATATCCCACCTCCCTCAAATCCATTTTAATATTATCTTCCCATCTACGTCTCGGCCTCCCAAAGGTCTTTTTCCCTCCGGCCTCCCAACTAACACTCTATATGCATTTCTGGATTCACCCATACGTGCTACATGTCCTGCCCATCTCCAACGTCTGGATTTTATGTTCCTAATTATGTCAGGTGAAGTATACAATGCGTGCAGCTCCATTCTCCATTCTCCTGTAACTTCATCCCTCTCAGCCCCAAATATTTTTCTGAGCACCTTATTCTCAGTCATCCTTAATCTCTGTTCCTCTCTCAAAGTGAGAGTCCAAGTTTCACAAACATACAGAACAACCGGTAATATAACTGTTTTATAAATCCTAACTTTCAGATTTTTTGACAGCAGTCTAGATGACAAAAGCTTCTCAACCGAATAATAACAGGCATTTCCCATATTTATTCTGCGTTTAATTTCCTCTCGAGTGTCATTTATATTTGTTACTGTTGCTCCAAGATATTTGAATTTTTCCACCTCTTCGAAGGATAAATCTCCAATTTTTATAGTTCCATTTCGTACAATATTCTGGTCACGAGACATAATATACTTAGTCTTTTCGGGATTTACTTCCAATCCTATCGCTTTACTTGCTTCAACCAGAATTTCCGTGTTTTCCCTAATCGTTTGTGGATTTTCTCCTAACATATTCACGCCATCCGCATAGACAAGCAGCTGATGTAACCCGTTCAATTCCAAACCCTGCCTGTTATCCTGAACTTTCCTAATGGCATATTCTAGAGCGAAGTTAAAAAGTAAAGGTGATACTGCATCTCTCTGCTTTAGTCCGCAGTGAATTGGAAAAGCATCAGATAGAAACTGGCCTATACGGACTCTGCTGTAAGTTTCACTAAGACACATTTTAATTAATCGAACTAGTTTTTGGGCATACCAATACAATAAGAATATTATATAAAACTTCTCTCTTAACCGAGTCATACGCCTTTTTGACACCTATGAATAACTGATGATACTCCCATTAAAATAATAATAATAATAATAATAATAATAATGATAGTCATACCTAAATTAAATTAAATTATTAAACTCGATCACAATTATAACTTCAATTTGACTGCGCCTGTAAGAAATCGTTCAGCCTTTTCTTGAAAGTAGTTATTGTCTGGTAGCCCCTAATGAATACAAAAAACGTTAGTTCGCTGATCATTCACCGGAAGCCTGCGCTAAGAATGTCTATGAATATGACCCTTAAATACCAGGTTGAGGGGCTAAAGGCTAAATACATATAATAAGCAAAAAAATCATATAGTCTTGGGCATTAAAAACTAAGCTATAAGAACATAATATGTAGCTATATTTTTATAACTTTCGCAGACCATAGCAACCGGAGTGCTGCATTGGAGTTAAATCGTTCGCTTGAACTCGGTCGAGTGTCGCACCCTCGAGTGAGATACGATCGGTCGTGATATACTCGTAATAAATAGCAACACAATACAAGGTCATCTCACCGACATGTCTTATCTTGTATGGAAGGCGACAGATAAGATACACATATGTTTTGCTCACATGGTAAAAATAAGGCTTTATTTTCTGCGTTTATGACAAACGTTTAATGGAACAGTCAATGGAACGTACCAAAACAGGAACAAGAAGTTATAAATAAAATAGTATGTAAAACTTCGATATACATTTATTATTGCTAATTGATAATTATTCATTATTTGATTTACCACATTTATATAATATGAAAGGTCCATACAACATAGTGTTCCGCCTATATACTGCGACTATGTAGAAACGTTTTATAAAATATTACTGATATAGCAGTAGATTAATAACAATATTAGTACAGAGATAACGTCACAGAAAATATAATAAAACAAATAATCATGCTACACAACTGTTACAGACGATTGATACAGATTGACTGCTACACTAAGGCTATGCTGCTGCTGCTGCTGCTTATCACTGCTGCTGCTGCTGAAGGCTGCTGCTGCTGCTGCTGCTGCTGCTGAAAGCAGCTGCTGCTGCTGCTGCTGCTGCTGAAGGGAGCTGCTGCTGCTGCTGCTGCTGCTGCTGAAGGCTGCTGCTGCTGCTGCTGCTGCTGCTGCTGAGGCTGCTGCTGCTGCTGCTGCTGCTGCTGCTGCTGCTGAGAGGCTGCTGCTGCTGCTGCTGCTGCTGCTGCTGGAGGCTGCTGCTGCTGCTGCTGCTGCTGCTGCTGGAGGCTGCTGCAGCAGAGGCTGCTGCAGAGAGGCTGCTGCTGCTGCTGCTGCTGCTGCTGCTGCTGCTGCTGCTGCTGCTGCTGCTGCTGCTGCTGCTGCTGCTGCTGCTGCTGCTGCTGCTGCTGCTGCTGCTGCTGCTGCTGCTGCTGCTGCTGCTGCTGCTGCTGCTGCTGCTGCTGCTGCTGCTGCTGCTGCTGCTGCTGCTGCTGCTGCTGCTGCTGCTGCTGCTGCTGCTGCTGCTGCTGCTGCTGCTGCTGCTGCTGCTGCTGCTGCTGCTGCTGCTGCTGCTGCTGCTGCTGCTGCTGCTGCTGCTGCTGCTGCTGCTGCTGCTGCTGCTGCTGCTGCTGCTGCTGCTGCTGCTGCTGCTGCTGCTGCTGCTGCTGCTGCTGCTGCTGCTGCTGCTGCTGCTGCTGCTGCTGCTGCTGCTGCTGCTGCTGCTGCTGCTGCTGCTGCTGCTGCTGCTGCTGCTGCTGCTGCTGCTGCTGCTGCTGCTGCTGCTGCTGCTGCTGCTGCTGCTGCTGCTGCTGCTGCTGCTGCTGCTGCTGCTGCTGCTGCTGCTGCTGCTGCTGCTGCTGCTGCTGCTGCTGCTGCTGCTGCTGCTGCTGCTGCTGCTGCTGCTGCTGCTGCTGCTGCTGCTGCTGCTGCTGCTGCTGCTGCTGCTGCTGCTGCTGCTGCTGCTGCTGCTGCTGCTGCTGCTGCTGCTGCTGCTGCTGCTGCTGCTGCTGCTGCTGCTGCTGCTGCTGCTGCTGCTGCTGCTGCTGCTGCTGCTGCTGCTGCTGCTGCTGCTGCTGCTGCTGCTGCTGCTGCTGCTGCTGCTGCTGCTGCTGCTGCTGCTGCTGCTGCTGCTGCTGCTGCTGCTGCTGCTGCTGCTGCTGCTGCTGCTGCTGCTGCTGCTGCTGCTGCTGCTGCTGCTGCTGCTGCTGCTGCTGCTGCTGCTGCTGCTGCTGCTGCTGCTGCTGCTGCTGCTGCTGCTGCTGCTGCTGCTGCTGCTGCTGCTGCTGCTGCTGCTGCTGCTGCTGCTGCTGCTGCTGCTGCTGCTGCTGCTGCTGCTGCTGCTGCTGCTGCTGCTGCTGCTGCTGCTGCTGCTGCTGCTGCTGCTGCTGCTGCTGCTGCTGCTGCTGCTGCTGCTGCTGCTGCTGCTGCTGCTGCTGCTGCTGCTGCTGCTGCTGCTGCTGCTGCTGCTGCTGCTGCTGCTGCTGCTGCTGCTGCTGCTGCTGCTGCTGCTGCTGCTGCTGCTGCTGCTGCTGCTGCTGCTGCTGCTGCTGCTGCTGCTGCTGCTGCTGCTGCTGCTGCTGCTGCTGCTGCTGCTGCTGCTGCTGCTGCTGCTGCTGCTGCTGCTGCTGCTGCTGCTGCTGCTGCTGCTGCTGCTGCTGCTGCTGCTGCTGCTGCTGCTGCTGCTGCTGCTGCTGCTGCTGCTGCTGCTGCTGCTGCTGCTGCTGCTGCTGCTGCTGCTGCTGCTGCTGCTGCTGCTGCTGCTGCTGCTGCTGCTGCTGCTGCTGCTGCTGCTGCTGCTGCTGCTGCTGCTGCTGCTGCTGCTGCTGCTGCTGCTGCTGCTGCTGCTGCTGCTGCTGCTGCTGCTGCTGCTGCTGCTGCTGCTGCTGCTGCTGCTGCTGCTGCTGCTGCTGCTGCTGCTGCTGCTGCTGCTGCTGCTGCTGCTGCTGCTGCTGCTGCTGCTGCTGCTGCTGCTGCTGCTGCTGCTGCTGCTGCTGCTGCTGCTGCTGCTGCTGCTGCTGCTGCTGCTGCTGCTGCTGCTGCTGCTGCTGCTGCTGCTGCTGCTGCTGCTGCTGCTGCTGCTGCTGCTGCTGCTGCTGCTGCTGCTGCTGCTGCTGCTGCTGCTGCTGCTGCTGCTGCTGCTGCTGCTGCTGCTGCTGCTGCTGCTGCTGCTGCTGCTGCTGCTGCTGCTGCTGCTGCTGCTGCTGCTGCTGCTGCTGCTGCTGCTGCTGCTGCTGCTGCTGCTGCTGCTGCTGCTGCTGCTGCTGCTGCTGCTGCTGCTGCTGCTGCTGCTGCTGCTGCTGCTGCTGCTGCTGCTGCTGCTGCTGCTGCTGCTGCTGCTGCTGCTGCTGCTGCTGCTGCTGCTGCTGCTGCTGCTGCTGCTGCTGCTGCTGCTGCTGCTGCTGCTGCTGCTGCTGCTGCTGCTGCTGCTGCTGCTGCTGCTGCTGCTGCTGCTGCTGCTGCTGCTGCTGCTGCTGCTGCTGCTGCTGCTGCTGCTGCTGCTGCTGCTGCTGCTGCTGCTGCTGCTGCTGCTGCTGCTGCTGCTGCTGCTGCTGCTGCTGCTGCTGCTGCTGCTGCTGCTGCTGCTGCTGCTGCTGCTGCTGCTGCTGCTGCTGCTGCTGCTGCTGCTGCTGCTGCTGCTGCTGCTGCTGCTGCTGCTGCTGCTGCTGCTGCTGCTGCTGCTGCTGCTGCTGCTGCTGCTGCTGCTGCTGCTGCTGCTGCTGCTGCTGCTGCTGCTGCTGCTGCTGCTGCTGCTGCTGCTGCTGCTGCTGCTGCTGCTGCTGCTGCTGCTGCTGCTGCTGCTGCTGCTGCTGCTGCTGCTGCTGCTGCTGCTGCTGCTGCTGCTGCTGCTGCTGCTGCTGCTGCTGCTGCTGCTGCTGCTGCTGCTGCTGCTGCTGCTGCTGCTGCTGCTGCTGCTGCTGCTGCTGCTGCTGCTGCTGCTGCTGCTGCTGCTGCTGCTGCTGCTGCTGCTGCTGCTGCTGCTGCTGCTGCTGCTGCTGCTGCTGCTGCTGCTGCTGCTGCTGCTGCTGCTGCTGCTGCTGCTGCTGCTGCTGCTGCTGCTGCTGCTGCTGCTGCTGCTGCTGCTGCTGCTGCTGCTGCTGCTGCTGCTGCTGCTGCTGCTGCTGCTGCTGCTGCTGCTGCTGCTGCTGCTGCTGCTGCTGCTGCTGCTGCTGCTGCTGCTGCTGCTGCTGCTGCTGCTGCTGCTGCTGCTGCTGCTGCTGCTGCTGCTGCTGCTGCTGCTGCTGCTGCTGCTGCTGCTGCTGCTGCTGCTGCTGCTGCTGCTGCTGCTGCTGCTGCTGCTGCTGCTGCTGCTGCTGCTGCTGCTGCTGCTGCTGCTGCTGCTGCTGCTGCTGCTGCTGCTGCTGCTGCTGCTGCTGCTGCTGCTGCTGCTGCTGCTGCTGCTGCTGCTGCTGCTGCTGCTGCTGCTGCTGCTGCTGCTGCTGCTGCTGCTGCTGCTGCTGCTGCTGCTGCTGCTGCTGCTGCTGCTGCTGCTGCTGCTGCTGCTGCTGCTGCTGCTGCTGCTGCTGCTGCTGCTGCTGCTGCTGCTGCTGCTGCTGCTGCTGCTGCTGCTGCTGCTGCTGCTGCTGCTGCTGCTGCTGCTGCTGCTGCTGCTGCTGCTGCTGCTGCTGCTGCTGCTGCTGCTGCTGCTGCTGCTGCTGCTGCTGCTGCTGCTGCTGCTGCTGCTGCTGCTGCTGCTGCTGCTGCTGCTGCTGCTGCTGCTGCTGCTGCTGCTGCTGCTGCTGCTGCTGCTGCTGCTGCTGCTGCTGCTGCTGCTGCTGCTGCTGCTGCTGCTGCTGCTGCTGCTGCTGCTGCTGCTGCTGCTGCTGCTGCTGCTGCTGCTGCTGCTGCTGCTGCTGCTGCTGCTGCTGCTGCTGCTGCTGCTGCTGCTGCTGCTGCTGCTGCTGCTGCTGCTGCTGCTGCTGCTGCTGCTGCTGCTGCTGCTGCTGCTGCTGCTGCTGCTGCTGCTGCTGCTGCTGCTGCTGCTGCTGCTGCTGCTGCTGCTGCTGCTGCTGCTGCTGCTGCTGCTGCTGCTGCTGCTGCTGCTGCTGCTGCTGCTGCTGCTGCTGCTGCTGCTGCTGCTGCTGCTGCTGCTGCTGCTGCTGCTGCTGCTGCTGCTGCTGCTGCTGCTGCTGCTGCTGCTGCTGCTGCTGCTGCTGCTGCTGCTGCTGCTGCTGCTGCTGCTGCTGCTGCTGCTGCTGCTGCTGCTGCTGCTGCTGCTGCTGCTGCTGCTGCTGCTGCTGCTGCTGCTGCTGCTGCTGCTGCTGCTGCTGCTGCTGCTGCTGCTGCTGCTGCTGCTGCTGCTGCTGCTGCTGCTGCTGCTGCTGCTGCTGCTGCTGCTGCTGCTGCTGCTGCTGCTGCTGCTGCTGCTGCTGCTGCTGCTGCTGCTGCTGCTGCTGCTGCTGCTGCTGCTGCTGCTGCTGCTGCTGCTGCTGCTGCTGCTGCTGCTGCTGCTGCTGCTGCTGCTGCTGCTGCTGCTGCTGCTGCTGCTGCTGCTGCTGCTGCTGCTGCTGCTGCTGCTGCTGCTGCTGCTGCTGCTGCTGCTGCTGCTGCTGCTGCTGCTGCTGCTGCTGCTGCTGCTGCTGCTGCTGCTGCTGCTGCTGCTGCTGCTGCTGCTGCTGCTGCTGCTGCTGCTGCTGCTGCTGCTGCTGCTGCTGCTGCTGCTGCTGCTGCTGCTGCTGCTGCTGCTGCTGCTGCTGCTGCTGCTGCTGCTGCTGCTGCTGCTGCTGCTGCTGCTGCTGCTGCTGCTGGCTGCTGCTGCTGCTGCTGCTGCTGCTGCTGCTGCTGCTGCTGCTGCTGCTGCTGCTGCTGCTGCTGCTGCTGCTGCTGCTGCTGCTGCTGCTGCTGCTGCTGCTGCTGCTGCTGCTGCTGCTGCTGCTGCTGCTGCTGCTGCTGAGGCTGCTGCTGCTGCTGCTGCTGCTGCTGCTGCTGCTGCTGCTGCTGCTGCTGCTGCTGCTGCTGGAGGCTGCTGCTGCTGCTGCTGGGAAGGCTGCTGCTACTGCTGCTGCTGAAAGGCTGCTGCTGCTGCTGCTGCTGAGGCTGCTGCTGCTGCTGCTACTACTACTACTACTAGAAAGCTGCTGCTGCTGCTGCAGTTCTTGCATTAGAAAACTTGATGCAGTTCTTGCATTGTTGTGATTGTGTTCTCCGTTTATAATAATTACATTTACATCCAATAACATCTATCAGATGTGGTTAAAACAAAATCACTGCTGTGTGGAAAAAAAAATACCTACAACATTTATATTACGTTTTAAAGCAAGTGTTGTAGTTGTAGTATGGAGAGGTTAGTTAAACACTGCAAAGTTTTGAAATGATAAACATCTATGATGTTACTACACAGTTCATCAATGTAACAAGACCGAATGTCTAACGCTCGGCTTATACCGTTCGAGGATTTATCGCTCGTGACAATTTTACCCATCATGCATGTGCGCTACCTATCGGATTATGCTATGAACTATTGGCGCTCGAGCGAAAACGTCCGATGCAGACTTCTGATAGCAAACAACTAACCTTTTAGGCCAAAATAAGAAGGATGAAAAACGGTTAAAATAGCATTTCTGTCGTGTTATATTTTCTCTCATAGTATTTTATTATCGAAATATCTAATTCGAGAATATTAACTAATTTTTCAAATGCGGCCAATGTTTACGCCAAACCTGAATCACACGTGAAACACCCTGTCCAGCACACATGCAATATGTAGGTTTTCGAAGTCACCTGTAGTAAATGCATGAATTAATACAGCAGCATGAATATTAATGGAAGTTAATTGCAGTGGGATATATCAGAAGCAAGGGATATGCAATGAAGGTGATCAAAGTAGTTGTTGCTCTAGTAAATTTATGGCTAGTCTATGATACATAGTATGATAGCTATCACTTGAGGTTTCGCGTTTAATGCAAGGACCCTTGTTACGAGTACTTGAACTTAATGACTTGCAAGATATGTCCCACAAAGGAGATTGTACAGTATATCGCAATGGAAAATATTTAGTACTCCGTAAGATATTTTGTTTCCCAATATCCATTTTATATCCAAGAAAGCCACGGGGAAAATTTAATACTTCCATTAAAAGTGTTATAATGTAAAATAGGACATTAAAATTGTAAAGACAGTATCATGTCGAAGAACGTGTAGAAATGCAGAATAACTTTGCAGACAAATTTGCAGATTTAAGTGCTGTTTCATTATATTTTATTTATTCAAAATATAAAAAGTAATTAAGCAGCTAACAGCAACCGTAACATAAATAATAACTGCAGTTCAGCAGAGACGAAAGTTATAGAATTTTATTAGTAATAATAACAATAATTTTATTTATAGACGGATTTCTAATGTTTACATATCTTTCTGTGCCTGAAGTCTATAATAATAATAATAATAATAATAATAATAATAATAATAATAATAATAATAATAATAATAATAATAAAAATAATAATAAAATAATAATTATAATGATAATAATAATAAAAATAATAACAATATCAATCTGGCTTTTATAGATTTCAAGAAAGCCTTTGATAAAGTAGACAGTTCAAGGTTATTACAAATTTTAGTAGACGACAATGTTCCACAACAGTTTATCCACAATATACATAACACATATAACCAAAATAAAATAGCAATTAAACAAGATGGTAAGCTATTATCGTGGTCGCCCATCAATATTGGTGTAAGACAAGGATGTGGATTATCACCCATTGTCTTTATTATTTATATGAATCGAATAATTAAAGAGTGGAAGCAAACTCGGCATGGATATATACAAATTAACAGACACCTCAATTTGAATTCAATTCTCTTTGCAGATGATTTGGTATTATTAGCACTTTCAGAAGACGACCTCCAAAGGTCAATATATAATTTGCAACAAGTAGCAGCCATATACAATATGGAAATTTCAACAAATAAAACAAAAATTATGGCATTCTGTGGGAAATACTCAATACAAAGTAAAATTTGTCTCGATAATAAAATATTAGAAAGATGTAATAGTTTACCATATTTAGGTTACAATCTTTCCATTTTTGAAGAATTGGACATATCACAGAAAATTAATAAATACACAAGAGCGATGGGCATTGTAAATAGTGTGATGAAACTATCCTTGGTTCAGAAACACACCCGCATACGTCTCTACAACACATTGGCACGACCGATGCTCAGCTATGGCAGCGAAGCATGGACACTGAGGAAAGCAGATAAAACCAGAATAACGGCTTGAGAAATGCGATTCATGCGAAGAACAGCGGGCTATACTAAATAGGATCTGAAACGAAATTTTGAAATTTTAAAGGAACTAAAATCTCAACCAGTTTTAGATTACACTGTTCAATACCAGTCTAATTGGAAACATCATTTGGAAAGAATGAGTAACAGCAGACTCCCAAAGGCAATTTATAATTATGTACCACATGGCCAAAGATCTGTGGGTCATCCTGCTAAGAGATGGCGTGAAAATTTTATGTGAGACAGTAACAGGCCTTGTCAGGCAGAAGAAAAAGAAAATAACAATAATAATAACGATAGGCATCTGAAGTCTGGTTAGTGTAATATGTAGCTAGTCAGCGATGTATGCAATGGAAGGGGAATTAAACTGGCAATCCTACGCCATTATTTCTTCGCCTAGTTGCCTCATAAGTGGCGCCTTTTTGGTATCACTTGTGAGGTTAAGACTTGTCTTCGGACAGTTGACTAAACAATAATGATGATGATGATAATAATAATAATAATAATAATAATAATAATAATAATAATAATAATAATAATAATAATAATAATAATAATAGGAATAATAATAACAATAGTAACATTAATAATAACTTATTTTAATTTTATTTTTATTTATACTTACTGGCTTTTAAGGAACCCTGAGGTTCATTGCCGCCCTCACATAAGCCTGCCATTTGTCCCTATCCTGAGCAAGATTAATCCAGTCTCTATCATCGTATCCCACCTCCCTCAAATCCATTTTAATATTATCCTCCCATATACGTCTCGGCCTCCCGAAAGATCTTTTTCCCTCCGGCTTCCCAACTAACACTCTATATGCATTTCTGGATTCATTTATTATTTATACATTTACTAATACTTAATGTGCTGTACAACAGCCAGGGGCCAATTACCGTTCAGCACAAGATAATATAAAAAGCATTAAATTATTAAAATAATGGCAATTAAATAAAATGATAATTGCAAATGAAAGAATGGAAACATATAAATGAAGAATGGAATCATATAAATAGTATTACAAAGATATAAAAGGTAACGAAAATAATATTATAATACATATTGAAACAAAAGTCATAAATTAATAACTGACATAAAACTCCAAAAAGTATATACTACACATTAAATGGATCCAAGTTCAATCCATGCAAATTAGTATATTTTATACATCTGCAGACCGGAGAATGAGATTTAGAATTTCTATTATAAAAAAGTTTACGAAATCCTAAACCCTTAGCAGGAATAAGAAGACTGGTATTGCTTATGAATGAATCACAATCAATATCACCCTTAATGATTTTACAAAAAAATAATAATCAAGATCTTGACGTGTAGCAAATAAACTACACCAATTAAAATATTTTCACAGTTAGCCTCATAGTTATTGTCGGAATTAGGTTAAAATCTATAAGAACACAAGAAAATAAATTTTCTTTGAATATTCTCCAATTTAGCCGAGCCAGTGGAAGTAACGTCGTTGTTCCTGCAATAACTCCTACGTGCAAAATACGAAATTTTTCAGTAGAGAAGATAAAACACATTTATTGTCTATAAACTTAGTTAAAATTAACACGTGAATGTAATCAACATAGGCAATTTTGTATTATTAAGTGATGTAGTGTTGAAAGTTGTTTTGGAATTTCGTACTTCATTCAATCCCATTTCTTCGGATCGAAATTCATCCAATACCTTAAGTAAAACACTTGGTTCCCATTTTACGTATTCTCGTTTGGCCATTATTTATTCTTAAATTTAAAAATATTATGCGATTAATGTTAATTGTTCACATTTGCCAAAATCGTACTGGCACGATATGAGCAAACTTTTAAAGGCACGATTTAGAAAACGAGCACTCCAAGCAAACTATTTAGATTATAACATACACAAAGCTGTTACAGTGACTATTTTTACAGTTTAAATAATGCAAACTATCTTATATGTTAGGTGTAATAAAATACATTCATTTGACTAACTCAATGTTTTAATAAAAGCTTACGAAAGAGTAACAAAATCTTATATGAGAAATCAAAACTTACTATTAAGCACGATTCAATACAGCTGTTGTCTTGGGTGAAAGACGGAAAACTGAAAGATTGTCAGTTTCTATTTGTACTAGTGCTTGTGCAGCAAATGCTGCAAACTAAGTTCATTAGACGTTCAAATAAACATTTTTCAGATTTAATTTCATTGGAAAATACCAAACATTAAAAAACTTATTTGCTTCCATAATAATGAAACATACTCTCTCAATGTCTTTTTATGCCAAATACTTTTTCTTGAACCTATCCATCTTCAGTTTTTGAGTTTAAAAGCAAAAACGCAAGTACAGACCGATTATTTATTCCTGACAGCTCAGCGACGCGAAAGAGTGGAAGTAATAGGAGGAGTGGGGAGAGTTCCGGAGTAGAGATAAGGGCGAGTGGTCGGTAAAGGAATGCAGTGCAGCTTAATTGTACTGGAAACATACCGCTCTACCACACGCATGACATCCGATCGCTCAGAAGGCAAGCGAGTGAATAACCCAAACACCCCTTAGCGTAACTAAATGGACTCGCCTGACCCAGGCGCACATCTCCGGCGACTGTCAGGATTAAATAATCGTACTGTAACAATGTCAGGACGATCAGTGGATTTTTCATGTGGGAGTAAAGCAGTATTAGCTATTTCAGGTCATTGTGGATTGTAGGTGAGAGTTAAAAAATGTCAGCTTTGCCATGCTTTCGAACAATAGACATAGCATCTTGGAATAGCTGCTGCATGTCTAGTGAATTACCTTGAAATGTAGAGGGTAGAATAATTTTATCCTGCTAGGAGATCTTGCTGAAATGATGGGGAGACTACAAAATGTTGTAGGCCTCTTATTTTATTAGTAAGTAATACCTTTTGGTCTTTCCTTAGGAGCCGTAATTTTTGCGCTCTCTCCAGACAATACTGGAGATAATCACGCATATAATTAATATCCACACCACACCGTCATTAAATATATGAAAAAGACCCACACCACTTGATTAATAACTTTAAAAATATTTCATTTTTAATAACAATAATTTTAACTTACGTAAGTTCTGTAGTTTTTAGTAACATATACTGTATATATTATACACCAGTCACTCAGTAAATTATAGAAATCAAGATCTAATTCAAGATATTCTCTACGCCTACTTACATAATCCCAAAACGTTTGAGTTTCATATCATCAATAGGCTATATCATTAATATATTATAGTGACAAATACTCATATCATGGCATTAACTATAAAAAATATTTCACTTTTAATGGTGATAATGTCACCAAACCACTTTAATTTCGTAGTTTTTAATATGAAATACACAGCTGTACTCAGAAAATTAAGCACCACAGAATCAGACCTGTAAAATATTTTTATTAAGTCTTGAAAGTTTTTAATAACCAATTATAGAGACGTTATAAAAATTACACAAATGGAGATCGACATATTTTGTCATTATGATGCCGCAGAATTAGTTCTGATTTGCTCTAAATATGTCAGCAATCCTTGGGGTAATATTGCTTATTGCAGTATGTGTGTTTTGTTTTATTCTGAAAAGCCATTAGTTCTCAAAACTGACGACAGGTGGATTTTGGAAAATAGGAAAATTAGGTAGGAAAATTGACATTTCACTGAAAACTACTATTTTTCTAAAAAATATTTGGGTTCCAAGATTCAAAATGAGGAGTCATTCATTAAAATCTGTGTAGCTGTTCTCCCGTAATTTCCTTTACCAGTTGAAAATAGATTTCATAAAAAAAACTCCCCAGATGATTTCCACATGCAATACGTTCCTCAATATTAATAGTGGTACGATTTATGCTACTTGCCCTTATATTTTACTTCCAAGTGTTAAAAGTTGCATAATAAAGATGTATAATATGTTGTATTTAAAATTATTACAGTTTCGGAAGCACAGTCAGATTCTGATTTTTCCTCGCATGCTTTTTGGTACTTTGTGCAAAATTTTTCCCTCAACACTATGGAACATATTAGCAGATTATAACATGCAATAACTGTAGTGAACTTGACATGAGGGCGGAAAGCATTATAGATACAGATTAATGAATTAGTACATGATTAACATCTATCAATACATGACATATAAAATTATACAGATTTTAATCACAGGTATATAGGGACGTCCCTAGCGACTAGATAGCAGGGTCCACTTCTACCTTGCATTCGGAATTCGATTACTTGACAGATACTGGTAGAAACACTGCACATACATCACGGCGTAACGAGCCGTGTAGTGTTCATAATGGGCAGCTCGTATCACAATGAGCGATCCGCTAGTTACAATGGCGCGACGGACAATGGGAGTGACAGCGAAGCAGACGAGCCCGATATAAAAAGCGGCCCAAAAATATTATGCAGCCCAAAATATTTGGATGTAAAACAACAAACAAGGAAATTGGTGAATTCACAAGGGGAAAAGAGATAATGTATATTACAGGATGAAGTCAAGTTTAAATCGAACACCAAACTATGTAATACAAGAATCAGTACTGTTCTGTAGACGTAATGTGAAGGTACAGCTTGGCAAATCTATCTCAGCCAGTAAGTTAGAAACAATATTTCTTAGACAATACAGAGATTTCAGTGGCGGCTCCTGCATATTTCTTAAGAGGAGGAAAGAAGTTAACAGCACGAAATGACAACTTCTTGAATGAAACACGCTACAAATTAGCCTACATGCATAGGCTGCATATAAAACCAGGTAGTGTTGGGGTTGGCCTTCCCTTCTGTATAGCAATAATCTGTTCTTGTAAACTGAGTTCCTAAATTCTCCAAAATGTTTTCACTTCCATTCATTGTTGAATAATTGCACAAATAAACAATTACAAGGAAATTCACAACCTCGTAGCATTTTTCGAGCACACTACAGCATCACACGTGTTGGAAGAGACTAGATACTAACTCGTAACCGGAACCGTTTTACGGAAATGGAAATGGGAATGGGAAATAATCTGAGGAAAGCGAGAACACTGCACCCACCCACGTGGTCTGTGTTGCCACATGTACGTTTTACAAGTTCAGTATCACATGCTTTTGAAGAATGTCAGTTCTTGTAAAGTCATATTATCATTATTGTTCAAAGCTGCCGGTGGCCGATTAATTTTTTATGTTAAAAAATGATGTAGTTTGGAGTACCTACTTTCAGTTTCAAATATATTTGTACAAAACTGACAACTTGGCTGTTGCCCTGTCTAGTAAACAATGAATAGAAGTCAATTTCAGGGGTCAACTACGTAAAACTACTTCCTCTTTGTTTTATATAAACCCGACTTTAATTTCCAAATATCCACGACAGTTTCAAATCATGAATAATAGCCTATATAAAGTGCAATGAATAATATTTTTGATTTATAATTTAAAAAAAGTTTACATGGTGTCTTTCATAGCGTTGCGTTGAAACTGTTTTTGTCATGTCTCCTCCTAGATGTGTTATAGTCCGGTTGAATGCAACATCGTCAGGTGGAAGCGGTAGCGAGCTTGCTGCACGACCAGTCGGTTTCTATTTCCCGCCCATGCGCTGTTTCAGAGGAGGATCTCCTCCCTCTCCGTTCATTTACTTGCTTTAAAACTCTGCTTCTTTCTCTGGCCGCTAGTGCGCTGTTGTCTATATGTGTTAACTGCAGTAGAGGAGGAATGGAGTGCCTTTCCTCTACACAGACATTCTCGCATCTTTCTCACAGTTTTCTACAGCACATGAGCGCGCGTCGTTTAAAACTCGATCAACCGAGTTTTTCTTATAGCTGTGAACTTAAAAATAATCGAATCTTCCTCGAATTTCAAGGCACATAATTTATTTGGTATTTACTTTCAAAAGAAGAAAATGTGAGGAGGGCGTTCCTCCCTTCCCTCCCCCGAGGAACCGCCACTGAGAGATTTATTTTCAGTCAATGACTTTACTTTCTATATGTGTAAGGCACAAGTCTTTATATTACATAATTTAAAACTGTATTAACGTTTTCGTCGGTCATGCCGACATCATCAGATACAACATTTTATGCTGCAATATCATCTCTAAATAAGTACATGTGACTTTACGATCAAAAATACAATACACATTGATAAACATAAAACATATTAAAATCAACATGTTTTGAGGACATCAATATTTATTTTCTTATGTAAATGTATCCTTATTGTCAATTAGTTAAAAACACAAACGTGTGATTACAATGCATATACATATATAAAATTGCAGGTCTTCATGACATGTTTCTGATATCATCTGTTGTAAATGTCATCTATAACAACTTTGATGAATTAAGGCTTCAAGGTACAATCTCAACACATACATTATGGTGTATATACATCTTTTAGACACAGAAAAGACGTGTAATAATTGAATAATAAGAATATAGACAAAAGCAAATTAGATAAGTATAGATTAAAGTAATTAATTGAATAACTAGTGGACTTACTCGTGTTAATTATGTAAGATTTGTCCGGCTTACAGCTGTTTCAGTGCTTCACGCACCATCCTCAGAGCCTACTAGGTCACGGCGTCATCTTGAACTTCTCTGCCTTTTATGTGGGTGTGTTTGATTGTTGAAAGGTGTTGAAGAGTGAAGTCAAATAGTGTGTGCGTACTGAAATTGATCTGTGTGTTGAAAATTTGATCGGGGTGTGTTTTACTGTGTTTGTATATTTCGTATTGTTCTAGTGTGTTGAGGTTTTGGTTCTTGGGTTGTATGTATAGGATTTCCATGTCCGTATTTATGTTATTGTATGTATGGTTAGCATTGGTTATGTGATCGGCGTATGTAGATGTATTGTGTCCTCTGGTTATTGCTTTAATGTGTTCTTTGTAGCGTGTTTGGAATGATCTGCCGTCTGTCCTATGTCCTTATCGCAACTATTACATGTGAGTTTGTATACACCTGTGTGGTCGTATTTACGTGTTTGTGTTTTTTGTGTGTTGAGATGTGTATGGTCCACTAGTTAATCAATTAATTATATTCAAGTGTTAAAAGTAGTGTACGCAAGATTCAAAATGGATTATCAAAATAGATTGAAGATTGCAAGCATCTCTTCACATAGTATTTTACATGGATTTTTCAGTTTTCATTTTTTTATATAGTGAAGACCTGCAATTCTATATATGAATTGTAATCCCACATTTGTGTTTTTAACTAATTGACAATAAGGGCAAATTTACATAAGAAAATAAATATTAATGTCCCCAAACCATGTGATTTTAATATGTTTTATGTTTATCAATGTATATTGTATTTTGATTGTAGATACTTATGTACTTATTAGAGATGATATTGCAGCATAAAAAGTTGTATCTGATGATGTCGGCATGACCCACGAAAACGTTAATACAGTATTAAGTTATGTAATACAGGGACATCATTTTATTTGTACTAACATTTTTAATATTAACCTGTCTATACTTTTAGACAAACGGAAACACCGCTTGCTCCCCCCTCCAAGACTGGAGTTCGATGATACTGGCGTAAAACATGAATCACTCTACTAAGTATAGGATGGAAGAAAAGTAGTTCATCCATTTACGTAAACTAGGAAATATCGCGATTTTGAGTTTGATAATTTTCATTAGGTTTTTCTTTAATCAAAGTACACTACTGTATTAAGAATAAGTGTTTTTACTCACGAAGTGAGTTATCCATGCGAACGTATTCATTATTCAGTGTATACTGTCTACAGCACATTAGCGTACAATATAGAGAAAGAAGTTAAATTGAAAAATAATCATAATATGAATATTTAAACACAATTTTGAAAATGGTGGCCGTTCATTTCGATACAGGCTTCAGTTCTTTTGTGCATATTATCGCACCATAGACTATTGCATCTAATTCCAATTGACAGTTTCGTCCTTCGTACTAGTAACTCATGTTGAAATAATTCTGTACCTACTCTACGTACTGTAAATTCAATCTTCACTTCTGCCCGACCCGAAAATATAAAATTACTCAGACATGCTATCTACTGTCCGTCCAAGTGGTTATGCCGCAGGATTGTAGAAAGGGAGGAAATCACGTGACAGTTAATCACTTAACGAGGCCCTTTTATTTAAGTTAAATTAAACAGCTGTATAATATTACGTAAACGTCCAATTCCTAAGAGAAATTAATGTTTTCAGAAAAGAGCTAAGACAGCCCAGATTTTACAGAGGGGCGAGCAGAAGCAGGTGGGGGAAATCGGGATGCGACGTAGACAAACGGACAGTACCTGTGCGAAAATATGATTCAATATTGAAAGCTCTTTCGTCACTGGAAAACGTGAACATATTTCTGGAACGTACTATACTCAGTAACTCAGTACTGCTTACTATCTGCGCTCTTGTTTCTGTGTGGAGTTGGAACTTCCTTAGTAGAAGGGGTGGGAGTGAAGTACATTCAAAAACTCAGGTACAATAAAAATTGAAGTAAAAATAAAATGATGTCCCTGTATAAGGACTTGTACCTGACACACATAGAAAGTAAAGTCATTGACTGAAAAGAAATCTTTGTGTAATATATCATAGACTTTTCTGAAAAATTATTCAAAATGAATTGCAAAATATTTCTTAGGTTATTGCGTGCTGTCATATGATATGGGAAAATTGATCTAATTTTTGTATCGAATATGGGGTCTATTACCCATTTTATATGAAACGCATTTGGTTCTATGGACACAATTCTGTTATAGTTGTGACAGAATAACGATAATAATACTTAATTACTTACAAATTGCTTTTAGAGAACCCGGAGGTTCATCGCCATCCGACGCTATCTTGAGTCAGATTAATCCAGTCCCTACCATCATACCCCACCTCCCTCAAATTCATTTTATTAATACTTCTCATCTACGTTTCGCCCTCCCCAAAGGTCTTTTTCCCCTCAGATCTCCCAATTAACACTCTATGCATTTCTGAATTTGCCCATGCGTGCTAAAATCAAATCAATTACATGCTCTCAACAACGACACTCTATCACAGATGGCCTTATGGTTTGAATCTAATGGTTTCTTGCTTAATCAAGAAAAAACTATCAACAAAACTTTCAGCCTAAATTATCTAATAAATAAGGACAACAGACTCAACTACACAAAATTTCTAGGACTTTTTATAGACTCCCGTTTAACATGGGATAACCACATCGAATACATATGCACGAAGTTATCAAGAGTTTTATATTTGTTAAAGAAATTAACGACTTGCGTTTCTCAAAATTATTTAAGATATGACTACTTTTCTTTCTTTCAGTCGATAATCCGATATGCCCTAATTTTTTGGGCAAATGGAACCAAAATTGGAAGAGTCTTGATTTTGCAAAAGAAAGCCATTAGAATTTTATGTAAATCAAACTATTTGGAACATTGTCGGCCACCTTTCAGACAATCACGGATTTTAACAATCACAAATTTGTATATATATGATCTGTATATATTGCACTCGACAAAATATCGACAGTTACTCATTAATGGCCAATGCACATGATCATGAAATTATAAATAGTGAACAAGTTATTATTCCATATTGCAGATTACACAAGAGCAACACAAACTCTTTAATTATGTGGATGAAATTATATAATAAGCTCCCAAGTCAATATTATAAATTACTAATCAACGCCTTCAAAACTAGATTTTACAATTGGTTATTAAATAATCCTTTTTATTCTGTTGCTGAGTTTTCAACACAAATTTTTATGAAATTGTATTTTAATAAATAAGTTTAATTGCAATTTAGTTAGTTTTCTTTAATTTAAAATTTTCAAATTATTTCATGTTTTCATTGTATTATTTAAATTTTACTGTTTCTTTTATTAGTGTTTTTTTTAAATGTATTTATATGTTTTTTCAATGTATTCTGACGAAGCCTAAAACTGTATGTCTAATGGCCAAATAAACTGAATTGAATTGAATTGAATTGAATTGAATTGAATACATGCTCTGCCCATCTCAAAAGTCTGAATTTAATGTTCCTAATTATGTTAGGTGAAGAAAACAATGCGTGCAGTTCTGCGTTGTGTAACTTTCTCCATTCTCTTGTAACTTCATCCTTCTTAGCCCCAAATATTTTCCTAAGAACCTTATTCTCAGACACCCTTAATGTCTGTTCCTCTCTCAAAGTGAGAGTCTAAGTTTCACAACCATACAGAACAACCGGTAATATAACTGTTTCATAAATTCTAAATTTCAGATTTTTTGACAGCAGAGTAGATGACAAAATCTTCTCAACCGAATATACAATACAAAACCCTAACCGTAGGAGGAATTTAAAATAACGTTGAGAGCTTTACGTCCATTGGCATTAGTTAGAAATGAGATTAAGGAAAACATTGTTTTTAAATTGTTATATATTCGCCGCGTTTGCTGAACTGACGTAATAGTTTAGAGGGAGTGTTGCAGGTTCAGCCAGGGAAAATAGGATTTACTTACAACCAGAACGTTGTAAAAGCGGCAACTGGGCGAGACAAGCTTGTCAGTGAGGTGGCCGACGTAGCTAGGCGTACTGAAATTTGGAAACTTGCTCTGACACAGCATACATAGAGTATTTATAAAATTTATCTCACATATCTTACATAGATTAGCAACACCATCATACCTAGGCAGGACAGATCATATTAGGAACTTTAAATGTAGAAAACAAAGAATGGACGTGGCAAAATTTTCCTTTGTTAACCGCACAATAGTACACTGGAACAGCTTACCTGCGGCAATCTTTCAAGGTGGTCCTCTCAAAATCAATACATTTAAGGAAAGATTGAGAAGATTAGACTGAAAATGTAATTGTAGATGCAGTGTAAATATCTAAGTTGTGTCATGTAATTAATTAAGTTGATGCGTAATTAATTAAGATGATATGTAATTTAGTTGATTTGTAAATAAATTAAGGTGATATGTAATTAATTAAGATGATATTTAATTAAGTTGATTTGTAATTAATTAAGGTGATATGTAATTACTTAAATTGGTAATAGTTGGGTGAAATAGAAGTACTTATAAGTTAGGTTTACTTTTGCTTATTGTAGGCGTTATTATAGAATAGTTTTTATTTATAGTCATAGGTTTATTGCATCTATTTATTTATAGTTAGAAATAAATTTAGGTTCATTTTGTTTTATTTTTTTATTTTTATTGTATTGCTATAACTATTGTAGAATTATATATGGTATTATTGTATATTATATATCACTGCCACCGGTTGTATACACAATTTTAGTGTTAATAAATACATACATATGGATGTAAAGTAGTAAATAACAAAGCGAGCACTTATGAAACCCCACGAATTGCGTAAAACGTCTTTTTAGGTCTTGTTCGGGTACCACAGTCTGTAACACACATTAGGCCTACCGATGTAGGTAACTGAGCTTATTGTTCATGAAATGTTTCTCTAGTTTTTCCGTGACATCCAATATGTACGCAACGTCATTTTGATTTCACAAATTCTAATATTATTTTTACCCTCTCCTGAATCGTATACGATTACGTATAGTTTAAATTCCCATATCTTCTCCAATAACATCAGAGCATCTTCCTGATCCCGAGCTTCTGCTTTCCTTTCCTCCCACTGCCAATAAGGATAATCCTCTGGATAAACAATGACCTCATTTGTGACGTCAAATGCTAAGTAGAAAGCACAGAAAATGTGTTGAGTTGCAGTTTCAGCTGTTGAAATATTAGGTCGCCTCATAAGTAACGTAGGTTTCATAAGTTTGATGATTTGTGAGATTTAAAGAATTTAATTTAGCTGAGAAATTGCAATTAACAGGACACTACGCCTATTACTTCGTATTATGAGCATGTGCCAGTCGACAATGATTAATAGAAAAAATATAAAACAGAAACTATATAAAGTTTGAGATCACAGTCTACATAAATCCCTACTGGAAAAAAAAAGATTATTGCGTGATATTAGAGATTCACAAATTGTTGTATATATTACCTTACAGGTTATTAAAGGCGCCAAAGTGATTACCCTTAAATAATTATCTTTGTTTCGAGCGTGGTCTTATATTTTTTGAATGAAGGTGAATCTCGTGAAGATTTCGACACTGTGTTTTGGGGAGATCTAACTATCAAAATTTTGCTTTTTGGTCTTAGGAGATTTCACAATACTTCATAGAGTACTTTTAGTGCCACTTTGTCGCTGTTACAGTGCGTCAGGTTTTAAAATTCCTTTTTAGAAGGTAAACTTACATTTCTGCACATTTAAATGACAAAATTAAAATTCTTTCACTTATACAGAGTGTTTCAAATATATGGGGCATAATTTCAGGTATGTATTTCCCACATGTAGACAATCAAAATAGTTCATTACAACATGTGTCCGGAAATGCTTCATTTCCGAGTTATGGTCTTCACAACATTGAAATTCACTGGAACGTTTTTCTTTCCGCAGGTCGTTGTCATTACAGAAGATGTTCAAAATGTCCACCTCCTGCTTGAATACAGACCTCACATCGATGTCTCATTGACCTGCGAACACGATCCCAAACTCCAGGAGTATTGCGTATGTCCTCAGAACATTCCAAAGGGATTCCAAATCAGGCACCGGAGACGAATAAACCAATGATTTTAAATGGTCCCACAAGTAGAAATCGAGAGGGTTCAGATCAGGTGAGCGTGGAGGCCAAGCAATTGGGACACCTCTACCTATCCATTGATCAGGAAATCTTCGATCCAAGTACCGGCGAGCCGTACGACTGAAGTGTGCAGGAGCGCCATCATGCAAGAAGTTAATGTGTTGACGATTGATCAGTAGGGTGTCTTCTAAAACATGAAGTATGGTGTTTTCCAGGAAGTTTGTGTACGCCTGCCCCGTAAGTCTGTTTACAAGTACAGTACATGGGGTCCAACTAGTCGATCACCAATGATACCGGCCCACATGTTGAAGGAGAACCGCACCTGGTGATGAGATGGAACAGTTGCACGTGGGTTTTCATACGCCCATACATGTTGATTGTGGAAATTTGTTATGAACTGTAAATGTGAACTGTAAATAATACTAAGGCAGGAAAGTTCGGATTTACACCTGCAAGAACCTAACTCGTGCAGGGTAATCTGCTGGTGACAGGGCCTGTACACGTTGCAAATGATAAAGATACAATTGATACTCTTTCAACAGTCTCCAGACAGTCGTATGAGGAACATTGACTTGCAACGCTACCCTTCGTGTGCTGATAGAAGGAGTCATGTTCACATCCTCCAGAATCTCCTCCTGTACTTCTGGAGTTGTAGATCTTGGTCGTCCCCTTCCCAAACTGGACAGTTAAATTTTCCATACTCGCACAGACGATAATGGAAACGTACAAATGTCTTCCGATCTGGACATTTTCGCTGTGGATACCTCTCCTGGTATAAACGACGAGCCAGCGCAGCATTGCCGTCCGCCTTACCGTACATGAAGTGTATCTCTGCCAGCTCTTGATTTGAATACATGTCGCACAGTCTAACGCCTACACAACACTGAATGTAACCTTCGCCTCGGAATGAACTGCCAGAGTGCCCTCTTAATGTCTCCTTTGACGGCTACGACCTGCGGGAAGAAAAACGTTCCGGTGAATTTCAATGTTGTGAACGCCATAACTCGGAAATAAAGCATTTCCGGACACATGTTGTAATGAACTATTTTGATTGTCTACATGTGGGAAATACATACCTGAAATTATGCCTCGTATTTTTGAAACACCCGGTATATATAATAATACACTACCCTCTTTAATTGATTAGTTCCCAAAACACGATGTGAAATGGTTCATATAATTTTTTTTTCTCCAAAAGGAACCAGAAACGAACAAAATTATATGAAACTTTTTTGTTTGAAATATCACAAAGAATAACCTCTTGAATTTAATGACATTACTTACGGTTCACCCTGTATACTTGAAACAAGACTTTAAAATGCATTAAAATGAAAATGTTTTGTAATAAATACAAAATGACACTTTTAGGTCAACAATCTGGTGACTGAAAATGAAATTATTAAACAAATTAATACGTTTAGCTATCTAATGTGTAGCATAGCGTAAGAGGACGAAAGAGCTATTTAAAGTAAGAATTACAATTTTTTTTTTTTTCAAAATCGTAAGCTTATTAAATAATAGTTTAAATCTTATCAGTAACACAGCGATATTGTATGTCTACAACACAACATCAGTTCCGATTTAATATATGGAATTTGGACCATTCGAAAAGAGATTAACGAGAGTAGAAATGAAATTATATAGGAAAACAGTGGAATGTACTGTAAAGGAACACATGATGATGAAGATAATGATAATGAAGATGATGATTAAGATGTTATTCATAATAAAATTTATTATTACAACAGTAAATATTATTTTTCAGATTTTAGCTTTTCACGATAATTCATTCAAAAGTAATTTTTATTTTCAAACATCTTTAGAAACATTTTGAATAATTTCGAGGGAAAATTGTTCCGGGGCCAGGCATCGAGCCCGGAACCTTTGGTTAAACGTACCAACGCTCTACCAACTGAGCTACCCGGGAACTCTACCAGGCACCGATCCAATTTTCCCCTCTATATCCACAGATCTAAACGTGGGCTGACAAATTATCAAATTTAATAAACCCTATTTTACCCTGAGGTATATTAGGGTTATAGTTGTCACCAAAATACATATTTTATAACCAATGAACAATAGTAAAATTATAATATAAAACTGTGGTCACATGAATTATGTAAAAGAATGCACCTTAATGAAAGAATGGATCCTGTTAAAGATTAAAGAGATGTTTGAGGAATAATCAATGCAAAAGATATACAAGAATGTCTAACCGTTTCAGAGTAAATACACGACCTTAAAAAGATAATCAATAGTACATTAATATAACAAAGTTTGACTTTCACTTTCAAATTAATCCTTAATTCATGAACAATGGAACAGTTAAGAGTAATAAAAGGATATTACAAGCAATGATTTACGGTTACAAGTTACATACGTGATTCAGGAACAATTACAATAATTAAAATAATAACACAAGTAATGACTTATAACTAACGAATAACGAAATTCTTGAAGGGCAATATATAATAGTAGGGGCAATACAAAAGATTTAAAAACAAATGTAAACAGTAAAGGAATAGTAGAAAAATTGACTTAAAATTACAAGTTAAACATATTCTTTTTAAGGCAATAGGTAACAACAAAGAGATACTAATATCAATACACTGACTGTAGTTACAGATTAAATACATTTTAAAAACAAACACGCAACGGATCAATAGCTATTTTCAGGCATTATATACATGGACCATGTCTTTAATTCACATCTTCTTGACGTCACTTCGTATATTATTTTGTGTTTCAATCTATTTCAATTTGTTATTTTTCACTGTAACAACAAAATATGTATGTCACACAGAGTTAGTGTGCACTCAATGTTGGTTGCTTGACGGTTGTCAGCCCACGTTGAGGTCTGTGGATATAGAGGGAAAAATTGAATCGGTGTCTGGTAGAGTTCTCGGGTAGCTCAGTTGGTAGAGCGTTGGTACGTTTAACCAAAGACCCGGATTCGATGCCTGGTCCCGGAACAATTTTTCTCTCGAAATTATTCAAATCAACTTTACAGGGACTGAAAGCTTGATTTGCATCTTTAGAAACAATTTTCCCAAAAATTTTACCCAAGTTAAAAATGATGAAAGTTTAAAATCGGAGGTTATATATATTTCTTGCAGAGCAGGCAAAAACAAAGTTATGTCATTTCCAACCAAGGGTGTCGTGAATAGATAAAATACGACTATTTCAGAATTTAAGCCAAATACGTGACGCATAATAATGAATAAGAACGATTTTGATAATGCACGTATGAGTGGCAGTCTTCTGTACACACGAGAAAGTATTTTTGAAGAAAATAAAATGAAATTATAAATAATCAGTCAAGTATGTTTACAAATAAGTAGTGCATGTCATTTATTTCCTTTGTGTCACATTGTACAGTATATTCGTTTCACACGCTGACCCACTTGCAGAGGGTACTGTATATGCTACGATTCTGTTATGAGTTACAGTGTCATAAACTAGAAACAGCAATTTCAGTATATACCGCAAGATAAGGTTTCAATATTGACGACCCATTCCTTCCCCAGTCACTTCTGTCGGAGCGTCACTTATTTTTGTAACCGAGTTCGCGTTTTCTACCCACAACAATCGATACATTTCTTTTTTGTTTTATAACGTCGTGTATACCGAGCTCTAAAATCAGAAAAAAAATAAACTAACTTAAAAATAAAATTCTATCAGCATGTTTTAATTCAGCCAGTATATATGCAGTATGATAAAACGTAGTACATATTCAGTGACGTCATTATCTGCATGCAGGTGTTAAAGCTAGAGTCGACGGCAATTCGGAAGGCGGTAGTCTGCTAGCGTTTGCGTCGAGAGAGACAGACAGAGAGGGCAAGGCAGAGCACAATATTGCCACATCGTACTTCACGAGCACGTGCAATACAAATAGTGCAGGAGATAATTTAAATTATCAAAAGACAATAATAACCTTAACCGTTGATTACTGTAAGATGACACTAAACAAACCCTGTTTCCTTCACTAACAACATTCTTCGCAATCCCACACCACATGCTTGTGCAGTCGTTTCTTGCGCGTTGGCAACGTTGCAGCCAGCATCAAGATGGCCGGAAGCGTTCTGCTCGTCAACGTTTTTAAAATAATTATACACCTTAAACACTATTTTCCGCGCCTGCCTGTGCAATACTGTACTTTTTACAGTCTCTTCTTCTATTTATTTATCTTACACATACACAGTAAATGTTAGTTTTACTTATTCAATGTACTGAAACACTCACACGTGAACAAACGAACTCTGGAAGTACTTGTTATAGACTGATTCCGATTGGTTCTACTGTACAAGTTTGTGTCGTCACATACCAGAAATGCTACGGCGCATGTAGCAGCTGACGGCCTTCCGAAATGCCGTCTGGTCTAGAAAGGTTTAAAAGTTCAAACATATAGGCCTACATATACAAAGCCATATCCACCATAAATATATATGCTATATAAATTCATGCACATACACATCACACCTATTTTCAAAAATACATTATCATCATCATCATCATCATCCTTCAAGGCCATGGAAACAGTTGGTTCGTTGAGTCTTCATACGAAAACTGTACTCTTAAGGAGATTCAGAGTCTATTTTCGGTATACATGAGAGGTAACCGGCCATTTATACAACTCTCAACCTCGAACACAACATTTTTATTTCAGGATTTGTTTCCGTTTACGGTTAATTAGATCCCTTTTCCCACATATTTTTGTTCCAACGTGGATATTTTATTTTCCAAGTACCTTCCACTTCTCGCTAGCATTTGACTATCCACCACCTGGAGAAGTGTGTAATGGAGATTAGAGATACAGTAGAGCGTCTCGTTTAGGCACAGTGAAAACGTAAACAAAGTACAGGTAGCGTGTGGGGGGGAGAAGGAAGAACCGTACGATAAACACGAGGGATGCACAAAGTTTCAGTTACAAATTTATGGCGGAGCATTCATTGAAATTATATTTTCAAAAACACACAAAGCAAAAGAACACAAGTTGCATTACGTTATCATAATTAGAGGAGTGTAATAGGAAGTTAAGTAAAACGATAGAGATAACGAAAATAGGTAAGGCGTATGGCGGGGAGGCTAGCTAGGATAGCGAAGTATATGTAGAAAATTAGTGAGATCTGAAAATGAAATGTACACAAGAAAGAGACATAATAACGAACATATTGGACAATGATGTATAATAATAATAATAATAATAATAATAATAATAATAATAATAATGATTTATTTTAGCTGGCAGAGTTAAGGCCGCAAGGCCTTCTCTTCCACTCAACCATCAAAAAGTGTATATACATATGCATGAACTTACAAAAAATTCAACAATTTGATTAAGTGAGAGTTACATGTATACAAGAGTTATATACGAATTAAACAACAAAATACTATGCACTATTAATTAGACACTGAAATAAACTGTGTAGCAGAATTAAGCTAAAATACATAGAATGTTAATATATTTCAAATAATATTAGATAATGGAAAGAGATTATTATGAGACAATTTTGAAAATACAGCACTATCAGGATGATGTCTAAAGAATGAAGTAACAATGTAGTCAGTGATAGTTTAAATCAGTAAGATTGGAGTGAAATGCTAATAAGGTTATCTTTTAAGCTGTTTTTAAAGGTGTTTATTGTCTTGCAGCCCCTAATACTTTGTGACAAGGAATTCCATTGACGCGATGTGGATACTGTAAAAGATGATGAATAACAAGATGTTCTATGAAGAGGTATACTTAGTGTGCCACAGATAAGTGATCTGGTATTTACGTCGTGGTTAGAGTATAGATAGGAGAAACGAGACGAAAGGTAATTTGGTGTTGAGGTGTGCAGAATTCGATAGAGTAAAGACAAAGAGTGTAAAGTTCTGCGTTCTTTATTATTTTGTATTATGTTTTAGTAACAAATATTAGTAGAAACAGTGTGTGTTCGATATAAGTGAACTGAAAATCAAGAACAGAGTCGTAAAAGTGTTAATTTCGAATGATCTAAATGGGGTCGAAAGTTAAATTATAAAAGCGTCTACAAAAGGTACAACTGTAATGAATGTAATTGTGGCATCGGATACAAATTGTGAGGTCCACATTATATGGATGTAAATATTGACATCAAATATATATCATATCATTTCATCATAACGTTATCAGACACACATTTTAACAAACAACCAATTTGTAACGTTGAAATAATTCAATATAACAAATCAAATTTTGCAACTTGTATGATGTTGCTTTCAAGCAGCATTTTGTACGGTCATGAACTTAATTCTCTCTGTGACTAACATAATATCACCGTCTTCTGTGGCCGAATTAACAAAATTACTGTACATTGGTCTGAAGTGACAACACTATTTCCTAAACATAATTATCCCTTCTCAAACTTCAATTTATTCAGGTACAGTAAAGACAAGTATGTACACTGTTTACATCGCGTTATCTATCTACCAGTCACTGAGTTCATCGTCGGCAGTGGTTACATTGTCTAGGTAGGGGCGGTCACAGGAGACCAATAATGTAATAGACAGTACGTACAAACGTATAAATTGATCCTTGGTTGGCTAATAGTTTTTACTCCCATCTACAAAACAACGAAGGGACTCCACTGTACATACATACATACATACATACATACATACATACATACATACATACATACATACATACACACATACATCATGTAGTATTACCTTTATTGTAATGGGACATGCCGTTCAACTAATATTAAAAAAAATAAATACATACATATATACATACATACATAAGTTCACAAAAACTATTAATTTTGACATATTGTAAATAGTAAATTCAAGGAAAATAGGTTAATTTGTTAAATAGTAGTCTTCTAGACTACGTAGTTTTTAAAAGTATTAACAATAGTATAGATTTTATTTATTTTTTTTTAATTTGTGAACAGAAAAATAGAATAGGCTCCAAAATAGTGTTGTATATTGTATTTAAAAGATTCAACAATGTTGATAAGTTGTAAATAGTAAATTTAAGGAAAATACGTTAATTTGTTAAATAGTGTATATCTAAACATAGATTGTAAAAGGATTAACAATAGTATTCATTGTTTTTTTTAATTTGTAAATATAAAAACAGAACAGGCTCTAAAATAGTGTTGTACAATGTATGTAAATAGCAAATGTAAGGAAAATAGGTTAATTTGTTAAATAGTATTCTTCTAAACATAGTTTTTAAAAGTATTAGCAATAGTATAGTTTTTTTTTTAATTTGTAAACAGAAAAACAGAATGGGCTCTAAAATAGTGTTGTATAATGTATTTAAAAGATTCAACAGTAGCATAGATGTTAACACGTTGTAAATAGTAAATTTAGGGAAAGTAGGTTAATTTGTTAAATAGTATATTTCTAAACATAGTTTTTAAAATGATTAGCAATAGTATTGAGTTTTTTTATCTGTAAATAGAAAAAGGGAATAGGTACTAAAATAGTGTTGTACAAAGTATTTAAAAGCTTCAACAGTAGCATAAATGTTAACATGTTGTAAATAGTAAATTTAGGGAAAGTAGAATAGGCTAGCAATAATGTGTATACATTGTATTCGGAAGAGTTAGCAATATTGTAATGTGTAGTCTATTAGCATGTAGTATTGCATTTTTGTAATGGAACATGCTTGTAAAGAAGGATTTTAAAAAAATACATACATACACACATTACATACGATGTAAGATTGGAATAGCAATTTCTTACTTCAGCTTCAAAATTGTTTCTTTTCTGGGCCGTTTGTAATATTTCTTGTAAGTCACCGGTGTAGCTCAGTCGGCAGAGGCGCTTGCCTTCTACTCTGTAGCTGCGCTTGGGCGTGGCTTCAATTTCCGCTTGGGCTGATTATCTGGGATTACCTGGTTGCGTTTTTTCTAACACGTAAGGCGAATGTCAGGTAATTCAATGGTGAACCCTCGGCCTCATTTCGCCAAATACCATCTCTGTCTCAGTAATTGCATCGACGCTAAATAGCATAATAGTTTATACAACGTCTTTAATAATCAACTTGAAGGATTCCTACATTTGTAGCTATTGAATCCTAGTTAATAGAGTGATAATATTCGTCTGAATAATTTGAATGGAACATTCCCCCTCTTTTCATATAATGTCCTCCAAATTCTAGCACGTCTCATCAATTTTTCCTGTTTTAGCATCTCTATAAAAGTGGAAGAAATAGCGCATCTAAATACGAATTCCAACTCTGCATGGGTGGGAATTTGTATAAAGGTGTTGGGAATATTTTGTTTGTGGTTGTCCACAGCTAATTGCTAAAAATTTACTCTAGTTAATTAAAAGCCACACTGTACGTCCCGTATGTCAATAAATGCTCAGAACATTTTGTTTGCGTGTAAATAAACTAATCCTTCCCCATGTCAAAGCGGTCATGTCGGATGTTCAGACTTCCCCCTAAGGATGTTTTCACAATTCCCCGCCCTAACTAATCAGTATTTTTTTCGAAAGAAAATTGTCTATTCCCGCGTCATTTTGTTCAATTGCAGAGACCATTAGAATCTGAGATGATGACATGAGAAGGTATCAGACAGAATGAAAATAATAAGACAATTCTTGCTGTGGTTCCACGGTCTAGACCAGGCATGTCAAGGACACGGGCAAGGTTATGAATTGTTATGTACCAAAGTACACTTTGCAAGCGCTGTGGTTTGAGTGAGCGTACGAAAACGCTTCAGTACAGGGTGTACGGTGTAGAGGGAATAAATTATTACCTACTACAGTAATGTAAAGTTAATGCTAGGCTACACATAGCCCTACTAGGAGCATTTATTTAGGAAATTTATGTTTCGACAATTTGTTAAATAATACTTCTTTGGAGGAAGGCTTATACTTGAAAATAATTCTCAATAAAAATTATTTTACATTATAACAAACACAATTTGAAATATTATTATATTGTGAATGACACACCCATTCACGAGCAAATGCGTAGTAGGCTATATCCTAAGTCCTCATAAAAATTTTTATATACTGATGAATTTTTCAAAATAAAACTAAAATAATTCAAATCTCTTTTGTTTTTACACATAAGTTATATACAAATATCTGGGTGTGTGTTTATTCGTGAACGCTTCAATCTTCTAAACTTTTGTGATTTTCTCTAGAAATAATTCCTCCAATGTCAGTCTTGCTGGAAACTATCCTCATAATGGACTCTATGTGAGAATCAGCGTAACATGGTCTTCGCTTAATTTGGTTCAGATTCATTTGTGCGAAAACTGTTAGCACTCACAATTGCTCCCACATACAGTATTTACATTACTTCTGTTGCAAACTTACGAGCGAGATGAAATAAATAAATAAATAGATAAATAAATAAATAAATAAATAAAAATAAAAATGAATAAAATTAAAAAAGTAAATAAGTAAATAAATAAGTAAGTAAATAAGTAAGTAAATGAGTAAGTAAATAAGTAAGTAAGTAAATGAGTAAGTAAATAAGTAAGTAAATGGGTAAGTAAAAAAGTAAGTCATTAAATAAATAAGTCAATAAGTAAGTATATAAGTAAATAAATAATTAAGTAAATAAATAAATAAATAAACATTTAAATAAATAATTAAATATGTAATTGAATAAATAAATGAATACATAAATAAATAATAAATAAATGAATAAAAATAAAGTATTAAATAAATAAATAAATAAATAATTAAATAGGTAAATAAATATATATGTAACTAAATAACTAAATAAGTAAATAATTAAATAAGTAAATAGTAAATATATAATTAGATAATACCGAAGTAGAAGTTTTAAAATTGTTAACAACACAGCGTTATAACTTTTAGTTAGACTTTCAATATTTTAATACAATTTAGGACTACTTATAGTTTCAAATGTTTTTTATAATCATCAACCATTTTCATCCTATCATCTTTTGCAACGTTCCTATATCCTATTCATGGGAATTATACACATACTAATCTCGCTGTATATTAAATTTCTTACACGTAATGTCTTTTTTAGGCATTATACAATCTGCCACTCCATCGTGACTGCGGCTTGAAAGCTTGAATAAACAACCTTCATGCTAAGATTGCATAACAGCTACTGCTGATTGTAGAACTAGTAGTGTGATTTGACTGCGAATTAATAGTCTTCATAATTACACTGATATTCCTAACGTAATTTAATCGTATAAGGAACAAAAATGAATCAGCTTCCCATAAATAAACGTATACCAAATATAACTCAGAAAAGAGTTCATTAATCTTTCCCATCACTCCAAAAAATAAACATAATAAATAAAACTCTATAGGATCTCACTAACACGTACCACCATGTTGTTTTGAGTAGGTACTGTAAAGCAAGAAAATGTATGATTCGTACCAATCGCGTATTTATTCATCCCTGCTTCCCCTCTTATGGCGTAAGAGGGGAATAGCATTGTTGCCCGCGAGCCAGACTGTTTGCACGGCGAACATCTTATACACAGCGGGCTCCTATTGACATGACTGGTCTAGACTATCGATCTGTCGCACTGGAGACCCATACTTCGAGTCTTGGTTAAGTCTGCAATTTTCCATTAATAGTCCACAGTGACATGTTGCAGTCTAGGGCGCGGTAGGGGTTTCCTTGATGTTCTGCTTTTTTTCCTATGTTAGGCATGAACATCATACAGTCCAATTTCCATTCTATTCTTTCATAACATTCTCCGACTATCGATTATTATTCTGCCTGTGATTTTACTAAGTTGCTAAGACAAATGTTCGTGATGAGCTCTGAAGAAAATGGACCACGGTCCTATCTCTCACCTTCACACAAATTTTGGCATTTCCTAAATTAACGCCTTCTGAAATCGAAGCCTTGGATTTCGCTTTCGGTACTCTGAGAAGAGTTGACTCGATTGTCACTCCTACAGAGCAATCCAGCATGACCCAAGACAGAAGTCGGTTGCTCCTCATTTCTTAATGTTGGACGCTATAAGATCCGTGTCAATCCAGCAGAAAAACGCAGTCTTGTTTCGTATAATGAAATTTTCTTTTTAATGTTTACGGTGGCTAATGAAGAGGTTTCAACAACACATCAGGTTAGCTATGATTGCTAGAGTTCTTGACAATATAGAATATTATAAGAAAATAGGTTACTGCAGTAAAGAAATACAACTATGTACACAAGAACAATATGAAATAATTTCAGAAACAAGTTTTCAATTATAAGAAATAGTAGGACGAACAAAGATATTCATTCAGATATTATTCTGCCCAAGGACAAGAAAAATGTAAGCTGTAACAACATTCAGAAGAAAAAATATCCTTCATTAGCACTGCTCCTGAAAGAATAAATTTCTGATAGAAAAAAAAAATGTACTCGTATCTAGAAAGTTACAAGAATTATCGTTTTAAAAGCACTCAAGAATCAGGGTGTTCCAGCCAAATATATTAGACTACTTGACGTGCTATACCAAAGAAACACAACAAAAGTGAAACTGGATACAGAAGGAACACCAACATAGAGCGAGGGGTGAGACAAGATCTTTAGTTGTGTTTTGGAAGATGTCTTTCGCAAGTTATCTTGGGGTTGCAAGCACGGCATTTCTATTGACGGAAGAAAACTGACCAACCTACGCTTCGCTAATGACGTGGTTCTCTTACGATTGTAAGAGATACTTAACGATTTGTGCGAAGAAAACATGGCAGTAAGCCTAACAATGAACAACAGCAAAACCAAAGTATTGACTAACGACACAGAAGGGCAGATGATCGTCAACAATACGAACATCCAATTTGTCACGCAATACGTTTACCTTGGCCAGACCATATCATTCCAGAACAGCATGGATAAAGAAATCGATAGACGAATAGCATCAGCATGGAAAAAGTTTTGGAGTCTGCCCATCATCCTAATGGACAAGAGCCAGAAATTGCAGAACAAGAGAGAGATCTTCAACAGCTGCATTGCACCTGTGCTTCTGTATGGGGCGCAATCCTGGTCACTCACCAAGAAACAGGCATTAAAATTAGGAAGATGCCAAAGAAGAATGGAAAGGAAAATACTCGGAATAAGCCTGAAGGATAGAGTCAGAAACGAAGAAGTACGGCGAAGAAGCGGGATAGAGTACGTGGTCACATTAGCTAATAGGATGAAATGGCGCTGGGGAGCACACGTGGTACGAATGCAACCTACCAGATGGGCACACACGGCGACACTATGGGATCCAAGAATTGGCTGGAGAAACCGTGGACGATCGAGAACCAGATGGGGGACGAGTTCAAGTTGCAGCTAGGAGGACTGTGGACCATAATAGGACGGCAAAGAACATGGTGGAAGGAAGCAGTCAACCAACTTTGAGAGGCATCAACAACCAGGGCTAGTGAAATTGTGGACAAAAAAAAGCTAGGAATGTAAATAGACCATCAGGTCGGCTCTTCTGATGGTCAAGACTCGAGCAACCCCTGCTCAAGCAGGAGGCCTTGCCCCACTGGGGATTTTTCGGGTTTTTATTATTATTATTATTATTATTATTATTATTATTATTATTATTATTATTATTATTATTATTATTATCCTTTACGTATATTGAAGGATGGTAAAGAATTGACTTCTGTTGATATATTAAAACAGAATAAATCAAACATTGCATTTTTATACCTCATAATGTGGAAATTAAAATTTCAAAAGGAAACCTTGGTTTTTCATTACGGAAATGACAACTTGAAGTTGAAATAAGAGAACCACCTAGCTAATTCATCCAACAGTAAGACTTATTATACATGTCATGATATTAATTTGTGACGGTATATTACAAAACAATTTCTTTCACAGATCATTTCGAGTTGAATAAAACTAGATGAGATCCCCGCGATTGTTCTGCTTTAGGGTATGTGAATTCCCTCTCTTCCTCCGCTCTCAGCAACCTATCTTCATTTCACATTTCAATATTCCCTTCGTCTCTTTCAGTAATTCCAATTCATTTCCTCTCTATTCTGCCCTCCTGTAAAACATGTGTTTTGTGTCATCACTGTTTTCCTCTTTTTGTGAGCTCTACACCTCCATCACATTCTTTTTTCCAATTTATTCCCACAGTTACTCTCCGCATTATATTTTCAATGGTTTGATAGTTCAAACTGTGATAAAAAAATTGATACTTTAGAATATGATCAACAGCTGTCAGTTTCCGGATTTTTTATATAAGATTATCGGAATAATATTATCAGCATGCAGCCACGATTGTATATTTCCGATTTGTCTCCATATAGCTTTTCAGAAACCTTTTAAATTGACACCAAGATTTGAATAGTTTAGGATCCAACATTCTTCTCCAAAAAGTTTTGATTACATACAAAAATTTATTTTTTTGTTCCTCCCGTATCCAGCCGAAATCATTTATATTTTATATATATATTTTTTTGTATTTAAAAATGAAGAATCCACTGCAAGAATGATGTATGTCACTTTCTTGTCGAAAATGAACCAAGACTGTCAATGCATAGCTAAAAGCATATAGAACGTACATCGAGAATTATATGGCATTTACACTGATTGTCATTGTCTAGTAATGATCGGAAAATCACAGTTAAGCTTTGAGCGCTAAGCATTTCAAACTTTCAATTGCTTCTCATGCAAAATGTATTCCAAATGACATCCATCATTCTTGCAGTGGACTCTTCAAATATAACTTGAGGTTAACACTTCAAAAATTTATAGAACTAACGTGCGTATTAAAAAGCCTTTCAAATCTGGGTCAGAAAAACTTTTGAATTTAAAATTCGACTTGGATACTTCGATATTTTTAATTTTTTCAAATTGTAACATATAAAGAAAAATGTTAACACTCCAAAATGTTATCAACAACAAAGAGTATCCTACATTTTATGATTTAAAATTAAATTATATAATCCGCCTCTAATCACGATTGTAGACAGAATGTAAACAGTTTTTGTTTTCATGTAGCTTTTAAAAATATTTACATGGTATTGGAGGAGATTACTTTTATAAACCCTAAATAGATCACTTGTCAATCATTGAGAAGTAACGGTCAACATGTCTGACCAGAAAACGAGCGGGCCCGACTTCAAATCATAGTTGGAACAATTTACCTGGTTGGGATATTTTCTGGATTTATCAGAAACAATTTTAATCCCTTCGCCCCCATTAATTCACATATCTTTATCGTTATCATATAATCATCGTAAATAATTTTGTAGGATGGAAGAAAAGGCCTAATGGCCTTAATCCTGTCAGAATAAATAAATAAATAAATAAATAAATAAATAAATAAATATATATATATATATATAATTAAATCATCGTCCGAGTTAAGTTCACGGTGCGACGTGCTGTACTTATATAAGAGCGCGCCCGTTCGGCTACAAATATCATTCACAGAACAGGAGTGGAAGCACGATAAACTTCAGGCAGTAGTGTAAACCTTCGTGTCCCTCCTCCGTAACAGAGAGAGAAAAATTCTATCACTTGTGAATGAATATTTCTTCGTACTTAAAGTGTTACCGTTAATTTTCGAATGGTTCATGATTATATATACTTTCTCTTCAACTTACTAAACAAATTGGCATAAATTTTAAAACAATAATGTAAGCATATTAAAATTTTTTAATAGAGTCTATGAGGGTTATATGATAAGATATGGGAACTCTTTTAAAAATTATGTTTTCAGATGTAAAATGTTATAAGTCATAGGTATGCAAGAAATATATATATATATATATTTTTGTCGAAAGTTGCATGTATTTGTTAGTGAATTTTGCAATTGCTATAAAATAGTCAATAGCAATGATTTTTCCCTGGATGCATTGTTTCTCCACCTTTCATAGCAATAACAGTAGTATTGAGTGGCTAGAGCCGGGTTATGGACGACCCTTCAGCACGTCAGCTCGACAGTAGCCTATGAGGTGTACCAGCCCACAGGTCGCATGAAACTCCTCACCCGCTCACCCATAGGGCCCCCTACATTTCCCCCGCCTTAAGTTCATACCGCCAAGGTGACCAAGCAGCACAGGATTCATTCTGACATTCTTTTAAGGAATCAATCCTGGCAGAGATATTGCGAAAGGCTTGGAACCCAAAGACGGTTTCAGAGAGGATGCCCCTCCTGCAAGCGGACGAAGACATGCGTCATGACCTCAATACGCCTATGGGATGAGATGATGAAGATGAATAATATATGATATGAAATCTAAATTCTTTTTCTACAGGGAAGAGGAAGAGAAATGGACAGTGGCAATAAAAATTCCAACCCGGTATTTGTCTAAGTAACTGTGGAAAACCACGGAAAAACCACAATCAGATGGTCGGTCCGGGGATTTGAACCGCGGACCTCCCGAATGCGATTCCGTGCGGAACGCATGAGCCACCTCGCAGCTTTTATTCTAAATAGTATACCTATAATATGAAAACCTGTAGGAATGAGTAAACACTGCAACGTGCTTTATAATCCGTGTCATTTCTACTTCATTTAGTACGTTAATCGATTGGAGTATCGCTCTTCGTATTCTGTTTGAAAGTTGGGAGACAATGTCAGTAAAAAAAAGAAGCTGGATTTTGGTATGCAATTCTCCGCCCTATTCAGTAGCGAAAACTCTAGTGTATTTATTCGTTCCAGAATACGTTACACAACAACCAAATTATTTTCGTACCAACTGAACTCACTTTTGTGCCCTTAGAACATTTTTCGGTTTATATATTCTCTAATTTAATACTCGCGCTTTGACTTTCAATACCTGCTCTTCCAGCAGAGTTCTGTAGAATTCTGAAAGCAAATCGAAACAGCGCGCATTTGCAATGTCTCATTGTTAGCATGCTAGGCTAAATTAAAATGGAGCCAAATATATGTGCAGAAAGTGCAGCTCTGTTTTGAAATATGAGCCTTTATTTACTGTGTGTATGTGTATTTGTATTAAAAGCATTTTCATATATTTGCACAACGCTTCAGTGAGTTGAAGTAGTGTGTAGGTACTGAAAAACCTCTGCTGAAATTCGAAATGCAAATGAAATCAAAGTCAAGCGTAAATGAGAGCACAAGATATTTGTGCAAACTGGCAAAAAATATAGTCATTTAATAAACTTCAAAAGGCGTGCATTACTTCAAAAACTCGTATTATATTTATATCACTGTCATTAACAATATTATTAATAACTCCAGGAATTTATAATTTATTTAAAATATAAGAGAATAGAATTTTTTAAAAGGGCGTAAATCATGATTTTTGATATTTTCATTTTTATAATAGTTTCGAAAGTACATTGATAGACCCATCGTTTATGCTTGAAAGAGCGCAAATAACATTGTTCGTTGAGTTGTTAGAGGCAAGTTAGAATCACAATTTGTTTTAATTTGTCAGTAGTGACTGACATGCATCGTTACAAATCTGTTCAATTGGCAGTGGTTACTGTGTGCGAACAACTGAAAACAGAAGAAACATTACAAAAGACTGCTGTTTCTCAAGAAAGAAGGAACAAACAAAGAACTGAGATAATGAATTTTGCAATGAGTACTCCATTCCATTCGAGTATATACATGACAGAGTTGGATACATCAAATTATCCAGTAGTATCAATGAATTAGTAAGCCACGCATTCTTCATGACACTTCTGCAAGAATCTGTTCGTCCATCAACATGCCCGGTCTACCCAGCAGGAAAAGTGCCAATAAAACAGAAGTGCAATACTTAGTAAAAATGAAGCAGTAGGCCCTACATCTCAAGTGAGCATATGGCATTTTATGAAGAACTTTTCAGTTGGCCTACAGACAGTAATGCAAATTACGATGACTGGAAAAAGTAATTACACCTCAAGTGAAAAGACTGATTTCTCTTCACCATTCATGACACTTTCTCATTTTTGTAATATGTCACTCCTCACTTTAATGTATAGGTAGCTCTTGAATAAAGCTAAATTTACTTGTAATGTGTTACTCCACACATTTATACAAGTAGCCATTGTATGAAGCTACATGTACTTGTAAGATATTACTTAACGATTCTGTAGAATTAGCCCTTAAATGAAGTTAAACTTGTGTGTAAGTTATTACTGCATACATTTGTACATTTGGAACTAATCAACTTGAAATGTGGCATTGAGTTGGCTTGGAGTTATAGAAACAGACGTAATTTGCTAGAATTTTAAAGGCGATGTCATAAGTCAAGATTCTCTCTTTGATGTCAATGTTTGGTTCGACCTGTGAGTGAAGCTTTATTTTCGGCTATGAAACGTAACAAAGGCCAACTTCAGTGACCGTAACTTGAAGTGTGCATTAAGGGTTCAGAGTTGTGTTTCATTATGTCCAAATATACTTCATATCGTACAAACCAAAAGATATCAAAAAGCAAGAGCATGTACCGAGTAAACCTTAAAGTATCGGACACTTAATTTAGATATGTACTCATTACACAATTTATATCACTTTAATTTGAAACTACATTTCCAGTATTATCGTTGTAAATATGTTTTGTTTGCAATTTTCATCATGCCTAGTGTATAAAATATGTTGGAGTTTCATTTGTCTAATTGCTAACTTTCACTAACAATGTATTGTTTGCTTCTTATTTATAACTATACTTAAAAAAATGTTGCAAGTATATGCAACAATTAAGTTGTATTTAGTTAAGTTTATATTGGTACAAGGTATTATTTGCAATTCCATAATGTAGGACATTTGCATTTAGTTGTTTATGCTATAATTTAGTGTTGACACAAGCGGAATAATGGAACAATGTTTATCAAAGCGCACGATGTATTCTTCTTTACTATCCGATCACCTATAGTGTAATGGTAATCGCAACTACAGATTACAGACACAAGCAAGCCGCCACTGCGCTATGTTCCCGCCGACACAGATCCTGCACCGTGAGCACCGTGCGCACAGAAGTAACACGGCGTGCTTGCGAGTTATTGACGGTGTTGTAAAGTATAACTCAAACACTTCTGTTGAACTAGTCTTTGTATGAACTCAACTCTTTATAAATGACGTTATTATTGCTCGTTTATTTAAGCTACCTGGCAATAATATGAAAATTCTTATATGTAATATTATCCTTTGCTTTCAGAATGATTCATAGTCGCCAAGATAAAAACATCTTCTTCAGACATCACATCTCGTTCTTTAATTACATTTCAATCCACAACTCTATTTTTCTCTTCCGCTTCAACATCAATTTACTCTTTCTGCAAACAACCTACAATCTTCCCGCTTCCTTCTTCGCCGTCTTTCAGAGTTCCTCTTTCAACCTTCTTTGTGTTGCTTTGTAATTTCACTACAGCACAATATATTGGTGGAATGGGAAAGGACAGTCTACTTGTTTGTACATATCCACCCACTCTCCCTCTTACACACAGACACAGACGACAGGCCAGGTTTCCAATTGACAACACACCTACTCCCAAAGAAGAGAAATCAATTTACCTTAGGCTGCATCCGACACGCAACGCATTTTACACTCTTCGTTGCCCAAAACACGAGAAATCTTTGGCGAATTTTCTGTGAAAGAACTGATAAACATTCCGGCTCCACTTCAAAGTGAAAGGGCTGCTAGTCACTTAATTTTATCCGGCAAGGATACGCGAGTTTAGCATAATACGAAGATAAGTAGTCAAATTTAAGAAACTGCATGGAATAATCTAGTGACTATTAATTTCTTTGCGCAGATATTGGATAAAATGCCAGGACTTCTTTTATTGAAATACCAATAATTACATGATATATTTCTGCTTGAATAACAGTAATGAAATACAGGATGTACACTATACAAATGATGGAAGAGCTTTTATGATTTTAATAGCCGTAATGTATGTATGTATGTATGTATGTATGTATGTATGTATGTATGTATGTATGTATGTATGTATGTATGTATGTATGTATGTATGTAGTAGTAATAATAATAATAATAATAATAATAATAATAATAATAATAATAATAATAATAATAATTTATTTATTTAATCTGGCAGAGCTAAGGCCAGTAGGCCTTCTCTTCCGCCCAGCCAGAATCTAATTTTAATTGAATACAATTGCTTACATAGTTATTACATTAATATCTAGACCATAAAACAACATGAAAGTAAATAATGAAAGTTGGATAAGTAATGTTAGTGTCACAATAATAAACATTGTTAAGAAATAGCTATAATAATAATAATAATAATAATAATAATAATAATAATAATAATAATAATAATAACAATAATAATAATGAGATAATTTAGATATTTATCTGTGATATAATATATAACCATTAAACATTGAGAAACGTGAAACAGCTATTATTGGTAACAAGAATTGTTAGAAAAATATTTGGTTAGCCTATTCTTAAATTGGTTTGATGTCTGACAGTCCCTGACATTACTCGGTAGGGAATTCCAAAGTCGAGGAACAGCCACAGTGAAAGAAGATGAATATGAGGATACTCGGTGTGAGGGAATGGATAATATTGAGGAGTGTTGTGATCGTGTGTCTAGGTTAGGATGGGTGGATAAATTTTGAAAACAAGAAGCAAGATAGACAGGAGTGGAGAAATACAATATGTGAAAGAGAAGGGAAAGACAGTGGATTTTCCTACGATCTTCTAGACGGAGCTAGGACAACATTTCGAGGGATGGTGTTACGTGATCAGCCCGGCGAATATTGCAGACGAAACGGACGCACGTATGTATGTATGTGAATTTAAGTCTGAAGATTTTGCTACTTTCACAGAAAGAAGAACAGAATTGCGTTTAGATTTAATTAGATTTGGTGAATCCACCGTCTGAATTTTCATTCGTTAATTCAGTTAGAATATAAGAATATTTCTCTGTCAAGAAGCTAGATAAGGTAGAGTTTTTTCTGCTTTAGGAATTCTCTCAACATCGTAAAATCCCTCAGCAGAAAAGTGAATACTTCTACTTTAACCAGTAACTAGAGGAAACAAGAAGAAGGTGCTTTCATGATTCTGCAAGACTTCGCTGCTCCGTGCTTTGTCTGGTCAGCTATTTCTTTAGTGGGAATCTTCTAGAAATGATTCCATAAAATGGAACTTTACTGCTTCACTCTTGACCTCTCGACTATGTTTCCTTCTATGAACCCTTGTATTGAGACATAGGTACAGGCTAAGATTTCTACACCGCAAAGCCCGGAAGATTGAAGAAAATGAAATTAACGTTACACATGAAAATCTTTAATAATTTAAAAATTATATAACCATAATTGGCACCATTTTATTGCTTCACGATAGTAAGAGAAAGTAACGGATTTAAGAAAAAAAACCATGTAATCTATAATGTTACAGATTTGCTAACCTTTATGAATGGGAATATTGAAAAACCTTACATGTCCACTTTTTACAAAATTCAGTTAGCTGCCATTTTGTATTCCACACACAAGGATTCATCATTCTGAAGAGAGATACCATATCTTCTCTCAAACCCTACGCTAGAATTTAGTTCAAATTATTTCCAATATTAAGAGAAACCACACGTCTGCAGGACTTGTGGGGTTTCTAAATATTTTATGTGCTTAGATTGGCAGCACATGCAAATAATAAAATTTTGCCGTAGTAAAAAGGAAACTGAAAAGGATAGATAGGGTTTTCATTATAAAAGAGTATGTAGAGCCCATTATCTAATTTAGTTCAAAAAATATGTTTGAAGTTACAGTTCCAGAAAGAACTAAAATATTGGGTTTTAAAGAATAGTGACTTCACCATTATCGCAATAATACACTTTCCCTGGAATCTCAAGTGAGAGGGACCCCACGTTCTCAGAAACAACCACTTTCAATATTTGGATTCCATCAGTTTCATTGCTCCAGTGACACTCTCGGATTTGTAAAAGCTAAAGTACACATAGATGGAATAATGAAACATGCTTTTTGTAATATCAGAACGTTCATTGATTCCTCAGATCCATAAAACCATAGTGTATAACGGAAGTTTGCCAATCAACAAGAAAAAGATGGATGATCTGAAAAGTTCCACAGATTCCTTCCAGAAAACGAAGGGTGCAAGAATTTTATTGTGAAGTTTACTGTTTGACTACACATGAAAATGATTGAATTGTATGATATTGATGATCAGTGAAGAATTTACAGTAACTACCAATTTGTTCTGAATAAAAATGTAATTTTATTGCTCTATTACGACGTTTAGTATTTTTGTATACATACAAATGAATGGATATCGTATTATATTGATGATCTGTTAAGGATTAGCAATCCTAAGTAACAATTTGGTCCAAATAAAAATGTAGTATTATTATTCTGTTCTAAAGTTTACAATATGTTTACACATGAAAATGATATGTTGATGATCTTCGAAAGTCTTGCAATAAGTAAAAATTTGTTCTGAGCACAGATGTGATATTTTATTGTATTCTGCTTATTATACATGTTCAAAATATTGAGAAACAACACATGTCTAACGGATTTTATATATTTTTCCTCGGAAAATAAATGTCGCATAGGGATCAAATATCCTGAAAATCTTAGACTTATTCTACTTAACCACAGATATTTATACAGGTTCAAAGTATTAAATAAGAGTAGCTGTCTGGTTTTTTTTGTCGTTCCTAAAATTTTTATACATGTTACCTTTCTTCATTTTTTTAATTTTGTGTAGTGGAACGAATTATTTCGCAACTCTGGCTCCACTAGGAGAATTTAAAAATACTCTTGGGAGATCAATTTTCTTCCCGAAATGAAACTAAGATAAACAAACAAATTACAGAAAAATAATAGAAATACACATGTGGATCTAATACATTGTCCACATGCCACCGGCGTCTATCACTGCCTAGCATTTTCGGGGCATTGAGTCCACCAGATCGCGGAGATAGTTCTGGTCCTTAGCAAAATCTTCCCAGGTAGCCAGAACTTGATCCCAGAACTGATCTGGATTTTGAGGTGGGATGTCTCGATATTTGTCAATCCTCCTCTTTTTTCATGCTTTTCCGTGAACCGTCTTCGAACGTTTATGGCGGTGTGCGCGGGGTGAGTATCCTGCTGGAAAATTAAATTTCCATCGGAAAGAAAACGATTATAAATTCCAAGAATCCAGCTCTTTCGCTTCTGTTTTAAAGCCAGTGCAAACATATCTTATCGCTAGCTATAATATAATTGTAATAAATGAAAGTTAATATACCAATTAAGTTTTGTTATGTTTCAAATGCGCATTACGTATTAATTTACTAATATTTCTTAGGTACCGGTGTGTAGTTATAATAATCACTTTCATGTCTTAAAATAAAACTCAGTTGTATGTTACCTAGTATGTTACCTAGCTTTGTCTCAGCCGTTTTTATGATATTCTAACCTATGATCAGTTTCTTCTAAAATTTTGAGTACCGGTACCACGATCTTCGTGACGCGGTATCTTTTGTGAATTTTTGTGTCATTCAAATTATCAAAATGATCGGTTTTTAAATGGTTAACATTATCTCCATTTGGCTCTTAATTTTCGAGCAGTTCCAGATATAACAATTCTGCGTCGAAACGTTCCGCCATTTTATATTGCAACTAATGAATAATTAAAAATTTAAAGACGGAAATTTCTATCACTAAATTTAATGATAGTTTTACTGGTTCGTTAGGCTAAAGATGCTTGGTGAGATATAAAAATGATTTAATGAACCAGTAAATACATTAATGAATCATTAAAACCTTAATGAAGCTTTGTGAAACCAGCCATAAGACTGGTAATATATAATTTAAAAGATATTTTGGAATATTAATATAGGAAAGATAATCTTTATAAGTCAACTGATTATCATACTGACGCTTATTTCGGTGCTGAGCTATTACCCATTTAATATTGAGGAAATGTGCGATCTCGACGTGGCAAGAAATTGAAGTCAGATTTGAATATCCTACAAACAGAAATAGGCCACTTGTTCCAATTCACCAGCTACTATTAACTCTAGATTCTATGTTACTGGCTCTTCAACTATAGCCGATGTCAATAGTGCTTCAAAATACGCAGTGAATAAATAATAAAATGTTTTAGCAGCAATTGCTTCTTTAGGACGAAATTACATATAATTTATACATGGACCTGAATTAGAGAATTTTATATGATACGGAATTCTCCTCGGGGTTTTGTGTACAGTTGACTACACACACATTCGTGTAATTATTGTCACCTAGTGGTCATAATGCTGAGATTTTTCTAAACAGAAATTCATACTTAGCATTATAAAATATAACCATACTTATAATAATTATAATTATTCAATAGTAGTCAATGCAACTTTCATTTATCAACTCTCTGTACTGTATGAATCATGGCTACTGTAACAGGTTACGATTTTATACATGTTTCATGACTTACTCTACAGTACAGAATTTAAATAATAATATCAGCCAATAAGAAGTTGTCTTACATATGCAAAATCATTACCAACTGCTGTTGAGTAGTTAGAATAGTATTAAAGACAGTTAAAGTTAAGTGTTGGTTATTTTAAACAAAATTGTGTTGGAAAAATGGAAAACATCTTAACAAAACGTTAAAAATAAACCAGCTGTTAATTTAACATTTGTTAAGCCAAATTAAACATTACTTGGAAAAACTGGCCATAAAAGTTTTAAATATAAACGATACTTATAAATTTGCTGCAGGTTCAGAATAATAAAAAAATATATATGTGTTATAGTGTCGAATGAACTGTAAGAGTACTTGCAAATACTTTTTTTTTCAATAAGACAACGTAAATTTCCTTGTTACTCCGGTTGTGTACTCGAAAAACGTTAGTTTCATGTAAGTGCGCCTGATGTTGAGTCTACTCTGCAATACATCAGGCGTAACCGCTCGACAACCGAGTAACCGGTCCGATGTTCATACTAGCCGGTTGTAGCTCCGACCGGTCGAATCTAAACCTGTTGTGAGGGCTGTTTTGCAGGTACCTATTTCAAACTCAGCTTCAGAGAACAAATCTGGACTAATATTTGTGATAGAAATGTTATAGTAATACTGTATGAACTGGGTGGTACGGCATATGACTTTTAATTCCAATGAGAGTATAACCCTTAAAATATTGTAATTTACTATTTTATGTACGACTTTGACTATATCTAGGCACAAATATATCCTCGGATATTGCAAACAGACGTGGAGAAAAAAAAGAATTAAAAGATGAGGTATCTTTTTCGTATATGCTGTGTATATGACGTATTAGGGAGTTTGTAGTTCATGGCGTAAGCATGCACATTCGTAGAGCAGAATGTACTTTCCCTGCTTTCCTATTAACGTTTTGGAGTAATCTCCTATGCATGAACCGTAAAGATAATGCTATCCTATCCTCTTTACCACAAAAGAAGATAGCGTCAACTAATTTTCGAAAGAGTGATTCTGACAGTATCTTCTTTTGCCTTCAAACGAAAGCCGTATCTCTGGAGCGCAAAGAAATGTTTGGTTTTCCGAGGTATTAATCCAGGTTGACTTAATTGCGTTTTATGACGAGGACCCAAGGTTTGTTTGGATAACGAGTCCTAGCCCACATAAATTGCGTAGTTTTGAAGACAGAAGAAAAGAAATGCTATAACATCTAAAATCCTAGAATTAGAAAAATCCTTTCATAAAAGTTATCACCTCATTGAGTGTAATGTAAAACAATCAGTTTTATCAACAGTAATCTCAGTAGAGGTTTTGATATTATCGATAAATCTGCTAATGGAGCACAAGCAGATTTATCTGAAGAAAATCAAAACTCGAGAGGCATTTAATTGACTATTACACAATTAGAAGAAAGTAGATAAAGATTAGAAGTAACGAAGTACTCCAGTACAATAAAATATTAATTGACTTACGAAAACACAACTGTCTTGAAATGTAATATTGCATCATCTCAACATTACAAATATTACGCTAGATGGCAGTGGCGTGTTATGATTAGCTGTTTTCTTGTTATCAGTTATGCCAGCTATGAAATCTTCATTGAACTCTGTGGACGGTTTTATAGTCAAGAAAGCATTGTTGATTCAGTTTCATTTTTATTAAAACAGTTGCATTCCATTTCAATTATCCGGATCCCAGTAATCAACGTCACTTCACATATGATTTTCAATAAATCTTAGTATTAAACAATCTCTGATACGTGACTGTCCATAATATCATATAGCAGAAGCTATAACATAACCTAAATAATATACACAAGTGTTAGAAAAGTTTTAATTAGGGATGATGAAATAAACAAGAAACGTTTTAATTAACGTTGCTGAAATAAAAAATAAACACGAATAATTTTAAAAGAAACAATTATTGAAAGTACAATTTTCAAATTTGAATGTTTTAGTGGTTGACGGCTCAGTTGATGTTATATTGGACGTGTGCGTAAAAGAAGTGAACTCGTTGATGTAGGCTACATGGTGTATCCCTCAACTTATTCAGGATTTCCGAATGGTGCTCTTCATTTATTTGTAAATATGGTTTCAAGGAAGATGCATAGCTATGACCAGTGATCTTTATTAAATCTTGTTTCTGAATGCCAATGCGAGTCATATTTGAAACTGCTGTGCATCGACTGGAGTGGTTTGTAATTTTCTGGTTTTTGACGTTCAGACCAGTGCAGTTTGAAATGTTGGCAAACAAAGAAACAAATGCTAGGGAAGCGATAAAATTAAACAAATGCTAGGGAAGCGATAAAATTAAACAAATGCTAGGGACGCGATAAAATTTCCAATAAGCAGCCATGATTGGTTGAAAGACGTCCTTTCGTACAGTTTTATTGGTCAAAAGTAGTAAGACGTAGTAAAAGTATAATAGTCAGGGAGAAATATGGTGATGGACGAAAAATGTACTTTATTTTCATAAAGAGTTTAGAATAATTTTAGAGAATAATAATAATAATAATAATAATAATAATAATAATAATAATAGCAATTATAATACATTATAATGGAATTCTTAGTCTACCATCTGAGTAGGATTCGTAAAAAAATTACTTGTGATAGATTCAGAAAAAGAAAAGCGCTTCCCTCGTTACTAAGTAAAATATATTTCGAGTATTTACGAACCAATTACTGTATAAGGACACAAGGTAGTTAAGAATTTACATATACGCGATTTGAAGTGGATGCCTTCAAATTAATGAACCAAGCCTTTATTCGTAGAAGTTGAACAGTTTATATTCCTCTACATTTTATTATCTGTTCATTAAGTGTTCAGAAAATAGACTTGATACGATCAATCAAATTCCTAGTTAAGTAACGCGATTTAATGTTATTTGCAACGAGATGCAAGCCTATTAATATACGCACTAGTTTTTTCACTTAAATAGAATTCTCTTTTGAGGAGCATCTTAATTTTAGAGCTCAGAGTAAAGCTGTCAGTTTTCTTTTGATGAAAGAGGGAAAATTAATTACGTCAAGATTGAATGCTGGAGAGGAGAATGCATCTGTAGTGTAGAAGAATTAATCTTCAGTACACCTCGCTGTAGCTTTCCGTTCCTTTGACTTTGAAAATAAGCACTTCCCAAGGTTTTTATGATAGATTAATTTCTGTTCTTACCAATAGACACTGGAGGCCAGATTTTTACAACATATACTCTAACATTTGAATTTAAATAAAGTTCTACGTAGCGAATCGTTATGTTAGATTAAAAGAAACCAAATGTACCCACAGACCTACATTTGCTTGATATTTTATGTTAACCATATGCAATAATGCCATTATAGTCTGTGCATTTCGAACTGTCGGCTCAAGGTCAAGCAATGGACTGCATTTGCCATGCGTGCTTACCCCCACTCCTGGACGTTCTCCACAAGAAAAGTCAGCTGAACCAGTGGCGCGGCATGTTAGAGGGGAAGGCGACCAGCCGGAGCTTAGGAGAAGGGGTACAGTATGCAGGATACGAAATGACCTTGATCCGCCAGTCCGAAATGCACAGACTATAGTAAGGTTAATAACATGGTGGCTTCTACAGGGACATCATTTTATTTTTACTAACATTTTTAATATTAACCTGGCTATATCTTTAGAGAACCGGAAAACCCGTTCGCTACCCCCTTCCACAACTGGAGTTCGATGATACTGGCGTAAAACACAAACACATCACTTTACTAGGTATAGGAGGGAAATATCGCGATTTTGAGTTCGATAATTTTCATTAGGATTTTTATTTAATCAAAATGCAGTACTGTATTAAGAATGAGTGTTTTTACTCACGAACTGAGCTATCCATGCGAACGTGTTCATTATGTAGTGTATATTATACTGTCTACAGCACATTAGCGTACAATATAGAGAATAATGAAGTTCAATTGAAAAATAATCATAAAATGGATATTTAAACACGAAGATGGTAGCCATTCATTTCGATAGCCTACAGGCTTCAGTTCTTTTGTGCATATTATCGCACTATAGACTATTGCATCTAATTCCAATTACCAGTTTCGTCCTTCGTACTAGTAACTCATGTTGAAATAATTCTGTACCTACTCTATAAAAGAGTAGGCCTACCTTATGTAATGTAAATTCAATCTTCACTTCTGCCCGACCCGCATAGATAAAATTACTCGGACATGCTATCTACTCTCCGATCAAGTGGTTATGCCGCAGGATCGTAGAAAGGAGGGAAATCACGTGACAGTTAATTACTTAACGAAGCCCTTTTATTTAAGTTATTTTAAACAGTTGTATAATATTACGTAAACGTCCAATTCCTAACAGAAATTAATGTTTTCAGAAAAGAGTTAAGACAGCCCTGCTTTTACAGAGGGCCGTGCAGAAGCAGGTGGGGGAAATCGGGATGTGACGTTGGCAAACGGATAGTACCTGTGCGAAAATATGATTCAATATTAATAGTTCTTTCGTCACTGGAAAACGCGAACATATTTCTGGAACGTACTATACTCAGTAACTCAGTGCTGTTTACTATAAGCGGCCTTGATTCTGTCTGGAAAACAGTTGAAACTCCATTAGTAGAAGGGGTGGGAGTGAAGTACATTCAAAAACTCAGGTACAATAAAAATTGAAGTAAAAATAAAATGATGTCTCTGTATAAATGCTAGAAATATGAGTGTTGATGATTCAGGTATAGTTTAAAAACATTCTAATGGTAAGCCGTTAAAAACTGTTGAAAAACAAAATGGCTAATTACATTGCAATGATTTGTATCGACATAATATGTGTAAAAACGTTAGTTATTATGAAATATTTACGAGACTACATTTTATAGCGTTGGCATTCTACCAATCGCATATCAGTCAGTGACGTCATTTTATCTTGATCTAGTAGGGTTGTGGGCTTGGATAGAAAATAGAACAGCCATGGGCATAAAAAGAAAAGAAAGAAGAATGGAGATACCCCCATGTCCATTCAGCTTCACAGCTTTAGAAACGAACATAAACTGTGCAACAGTGGTGGATTTTAGGCGACCAGCGAGAACGAAATCTATGATGCGTGCCTTATAGAATCCATCACTTAGCAATGCTTGCCTTGAGGAACTATTCGTATCGGTTCAATACATAACTGTCTCTGCCGGGAATATAGAGTGAAGAGTTAAGGGTTAGTCTATTGTACCTCAATTGAGCTATTTACACCCAGGTCTGCAATAGAATGAGATGGTATGGTACACAACGCTATAATAATCTTCTGTAAATTAACTTTTAAAGCTTTATATGAGTAAGTGGTTTGTGATGGAAGAGTCAATTACAATTTTCAATCTCTTATTAATAAATAACGTACTCGTACATTAATATAATGCAAACTACTAACAACATATTAATTTAATTTGGAAAGGTATTAATTTTCTATTAAGGTGAGACTCCACTGAAAAGCATGAAAGATTGCCAAAATATTTTTGACTATTTTACTTCTTTAGAATGTGCATTTTCATACCCCAAATGGAATTAGTTCAATTTTGATTACGAGTATGTTTATTCTTTTGTGCGAGATCGTGCGTATTTGCTTGTTTTCCGCACAGAACCAATACGCGGTAAGTGTGAAATACCACATTCAGTATTCCCAACGTAACACACGCAACAATTTCCCTCTTCTTACCGCTTAAGCGCGACATTCATTTTACTGCTTTAGACTTTTAACATATTATTTTTAGAGACGTTTAACATAGCAATAATTATAAATTGGAAACTTACCACTGCAATTTCACCTAAATTGCAATGTTAATTATTGTTTTTAAATATTTGCAAAAATAAGTAAAGTCTACTACTCCACGAAACTTATTGCATTCCTGATACAAGTAACATTAAGGAAGCCGTGAAAAAAATCAACAAGATTCCAGATGCCGATGTTATTACTGCAATATGTTATATAAATAGTATTGTTAAAATATTAAAATGAAAAATATATCATTACATAACCTTACCGTTTGTTTTAAGTTCGCATTTATACATTGGGGGAAAAAAAAGACATACGTATATCACGGCCTGCTGGAGTATAGTAAACACAGAAAACATTTTATAGCAACAATGTTGAAGAAAGATATTTTGGTTTTCCGAAGTTGCCGTCATTAAACAGAAACCAAGATGGAGATTTCATTGCAACTAATTAGAAATTCGTCTTTCAGGTATGTAATAAACGATCTTCGCACAAAATAATGTACGATACACGAGCGGTATGTTTGTTTTCATGTTCTCGGAAATTAAAAAGCTCAATTACGTTTCGCTTTTTCAATCTTTTCCTCGAACATGAAAACGTCAACATACCGCTCTTGTAACGTATATTACTATTAAATTAATTCTGTAAGGGAGCGTGACAATTAAAGAGTTGTCATAATTATTTTTTCATAAAAGAAAACTTTTTTTTTTTATTTTTGATTACAAATCTAGTGACTTTCGTTCTAAAGTTGGCTTTCTAAAGTTACTAGATGAATATAGCGGAGGAGCATTTTAGTAGTTATGTGTTACATAAATACTCATTTTACTTTCAAATCCATTTTCCCGTAAGTTTACTTGATTCAACACTAACTTTTTTATGCCAAATATTAATCAATCTCGATAGAATTTTACTGCAAGTATTTATGAGATAACTGCATGTTTATGTGCATTGCAATGCTGATAGTTTATATTATTAATATTATTTTCACGAATTAAAGAAAAACTACTTTTTAAAAATTTCGAAACAATTTTGAAAGTGAATAAGTGAGATATTTCTAAAATGAATGTATGGAAATGTTTTCCTATGTCTTATGAATGCATTTATTTTATAAGTAATACTGCTAGTTTATTTTATTGATATTAGTTTCACGAATTAAAGAAAAAATGACTTTTTAAAAATTTCGAAACAATTTTTGAAAGTGAATAAGTGAGATATTTCTAAAATGAATATATGGAAATGTTTCCCTATGTCTTATGAATGTAACCGAAGAAAAGGAAGCTTAAAAATTGACATGATCTACTAAAAATTTGGTTTGGAAATATTTTAAAAAACAAATAGAAAAAAATTAAAATTGAAAGACAAAATCATTTGAGAGTTTAAAATTTGGATCTTGTTAGTCCCTTACACAGTAAATACACTCTCAAATTTAGTTGAAATAAATGATTAGGGAAAAAGTTGTAATTTTTACGAGTTCGTAGTGGAATGTCCCCTTAAGTAGGGCGAGCTGATGCAAGTTCTTCAGCAAAATTAGTCACCAGGCATTAATTTTCTCTTCTTTATAATCAATTTCTTCCTATAATATATTAACGAGTCTAATCAAATCCAAAATTTTAATCAGTCACTTGATTTCAACTTTATCGAAGAACGTTCTAAATATTTCGGCCGTAAAATTGTATGACAAAATTTCTAGGCAACATTATTTCATTCGTACAGCTGTATGCTGTGCGATGCTCTGTCCGCTACAATAAGATTATACGTAACATATCGATTATCTATAAATGTAATCAATTTTCTGATCAGAATCGCGAAACGTTGCAACACTTTAATGCGAGCTGACATTTGACGTACAAGCGGCAGGAACTAAGAAGCAGAAAGCAAAAGGAAGAAGGAAAAATGATTCCATCTGCACAGCCTATTGCCAATAAGATACCAAACTCTCTGAAGCCGACAGAGAGATCTCTGGAAATGTGTGTGCCTCTCTTTTCCCCGAATAGAGATTCAGAAGTAAATCCAACGGCAATACGCAAGCACAGGGTGAGTGCTGCTGTCAGCGGAGTTTATACGAAATAACTAGAAGCAGTGCTGAGTTTAATGCACATGAAAAATACGTCAGAAGGGAAAATATTAAAACCAAACATTGATCACGATGAAATTTTATGTGTAGTTCAAATAAAAACAACTTATAACTTCGCCTTATCTCGCCATCTGTCCTTCCGTTTTCTGTGAGTTGTTTTTTAACAGTACTTCAGTGATGTCACGTAAGGCACGCAGGTACAAGTCAATGGTGAACACAAGGGTTGTACACTTAGCGGCAAAAAGAATGGGCCGGCCGACAATTTCTAAGTTCCAGAGACATACATTGCGCATGCTCGTCTCGTCAAAGCCGTAGTTCACTAGGTAACACATAATTAAACCATTTAAATTTGCTGTATTTTATTTAAGAGTCTAAAATATGTAATAAAATCGAATGGCGGGTTGATTCTAGATACACCAGGGCCCTTGAAGAGTGAAATAATAATAAAATTGATAAATACAAAATCAACCGGAGCGAATATGAACAGGAAAACCACATATTATGTCGAACTGATATAAACAGTCACAGAAGCGTAAGTCGTTACGCTATTGATGTATTGAACAGGTTGATAATAGTAGTTCAAGGTTCGAATCTCCCCGAAACTTCTTTTTTTTTTTTTTATTACAAATTTGTATCACATGTGTCTCGCAAAGCTACAATTATGTGGCGATATCTCTTAGAATATGCCCAAACTCTAATAAATAATAAACTTCCCTCTCTCTTTCAAGCAATACTGCTATCTGTTAATACAACGGAAAACGATATCCAGAAGGAACACTTTTCTTCCAGCAGGATAATCATCCGATACACACCGCCAACCGGATTCAAAGATGTTTACGAGGAGGCCTCCAAATTCACCAGATATGAATCCGATTCAAAATTTGTGGGCTGCAGTCAAAAGGATCCTACGCTCTAATTGGGCAGAACAATCACCCGTTCGGACACCTGAGGAATTATGGGACAGAGTTCTAGATGCGTGGGAGGAGATGGCCAAGAATTTAGACCTGTTCCATAATCTTGTGGACTCCATGCCGCGCAGAATGAGGGCAGATGTTGACGCAGGTGGTTTGTGGACAAGATACTAGTCCCCACCACAGGCCTTGTTTTGTTAATATATTACAAAATTGTTTGTTTTGTTAATTTAATTATTTATTTGTGATTGATATGCGTCCGGTTTTTAGGATGTGAAACAAGTATTTTTGTTTATACAGGCCAGGTCTCACCTATGAATAGCTCACAGGCGGGCATAACGAAGTTTGTTAACAAATGCCATTTCACATTTAAACTAATAAATTAAGTAAAAATTAAAATAAAAAATAATAATTTTACCATACCAGGAGGCGAACTCACAACCTCTGGTACGGATGTCAGACTTCTTACCACTGGGCCACACACTGCTCATGAGGTTGACTACATTAAAGACGGACGACTTTGAATGAAGAGACACCACAGCAATGCCTTGCACTGGGTTACGTTTACACGAGTGAACCGCGCGATAGAACTTGGCATTTCTATCGACCAAGAGTCGGCCCATTCTTTTTGCCGCTAAGTGTACATTACACATTGATGAAGAAGTCGTTCAGTAAGTTTCAGGCTGACTAGACTTTGACTTCTTGTGCAAGTGAAAGATGAGGTTGGTTTGTGGAAATTATTTAGCTATAAAGACAAACAGTGTCGAAGGCTTAAAATTATTAGTTCATCTACAGAATGATATAATATTCAAATTAGTTTCTTTTTATTGACATTAAATAGTAGTAAATGTATGTAAAGATGTATTGTAGAGCTTCTTCCTCACAGCATTGTATTTATGTTTACAGAATAAAGTACAAACAAAAGTGTGTGCTGCTAATGGCGAAAAATTCGTTAAATGTCAGTTAGGAGTTGTGTCTATAAATTGTCCAGATTTTCGTACATAAATTCTCAGTGTTTAACGATGTTTCTTACTGTTACGATATTGTTCTGTCCAGATATTTTGAATTACGTGAATATTTATCAGAATTCAGAATAGAAAAACAGAGACAGTCCAGAATTAGTTGACTCCACATGGATCGAGGAACGTAACTTTCTCAAGGATCTATTAGAGCATCGTTTTGAATTTGAGATCGCAAGGAAAGAATCAATGAATCTGTGTCGACAGATATTGTTAAAAACTTTCAGATGAAGATTTCATTGTGGATGTCGCAGATCTCACAGCACAATTTTTATATATTTCGACGCCTTCAGTCATTGACCTCCTGTTCAACAGTCTAAATACTGTAATGTTTTAAAAAATCTCTGGGAAGAGTTCCATAGACGATTTAAAGATATTGACCTACTGCAGCTCAAGTTGGATTTGTGTCAGCAAAAATCAGAAAAAAAAACACTTCTGAATTACGCGAGAAGTCAGGAATTTAAATTTATTTCTAGAAGTGTGATGATGCTCATATAAGTAGTACATGATTATGTAACAGTTAATAACAATAATTAGGCCTAGGCTAATTATAGGCCTCATTGTATAAAACTGCTTAAGTTAAAGAGAAGCTATGTTTATTATTTGTTATATCGTACTATTTTATAAATAATTGCATTTATTAGAGACGTACATGTTGCAAAATATGTTTTCATTTCTTGTTTTCTTGTATGAGCGTAACACATTATATACAGGGACATCATTTTATTTTTACTAACATTTTTAATATTAACCTGTCTATACCTTTAGAGAACCGGAAACACCGCTTGCTCCCCCCTCCAAGACTGGAGTTCGATGATACTGGCGTAAAACACAAATCACTCTACTAGGTATAGGAAAGAAGAAAAGTAGTTCATCCATTTACGTAAACTAGAAAATATCGCGATTTTGAGTTTGATAATTCTCATTAGGTTTTTCTTTAATCAAAGTACAGTACTGTATTAAGAATAAGTGTTTTTACTCACGAAGTGAGTTATCCATGCGAACGTATTCATTATGCAGTGTATATTATACTGTCTACAGCACATTAGCGGACAATATAGAGAAAGAATTTAAATTTAAAAATAATCATAATATGAATATTTAAACACAATTTTGAAAATGGTGACCGTTCATTTCGATACAGGCTTCAGTTCTTTTGTGCATATTATCGCACTATAGACTATTGCATCTAATTCCAATTGCCAGTTTCGTCCTTCGTACTAGTAACTCATGTTGAAATAATTCTGTACCTACTCTACGTACTGTAAATTAAATCTTTACTTCTGCCCGACCCGAAAATATAAAATTACTCAGACATGCTAACTACTGTCCGTCCAAGTGGCTATGCCGCAGGATTGTAGAAAGGAGGAAATCACGTGACAGTTAATTACTTAACGAGGCCCTTTTATTTAAGTTAAATTAAACAGCTGTATAATATTACGTAAACGTCCAATTCCTAACAGAAATTAATGTTTTCAGAAAAGAGCTAAGGCAGCCCAGCTATTACAGAGGGGCGAGCAGAAGCAGGTGGGGAAAATCGGGATGTGACGTAGGCAAACGGACAGTACCTGTGCGAAAATATGATTCAATATTGAAAGCTCTTTCGTCACTGGAAAACGCGAACATATTTGTGGAACGTACTATACTCAGTAACTCAGTACTGCTTACTATCTGCGGTCTTGGTTCTGTGTGGAGTTGGAACTTCCTTAGTAGAAGGAGTGGGAGTGAAGTACATTAAAAACTCAGGTACAATAAAAATTGAAGTAAAAATAAAATGATGTCCCTGTATTACTTAAGAGCAGTTTAATTCCTCTTGCAGTGATAGGCCAATAGAGTTCATTTTGCCGACCCCTTCTTGTTCACCGTTACTGCTTGTAGAACAGGTTCTTTGGAACCCGTGCGCGCTTGGGAGCACGTAGTGCCTTTCGCGTGCTCTGACCTTGACATCCCTACTCTACTTCATCTATGTACAATAGTGCCAAAAAAACCGGACCGACATTTATAGCTGGTTTCAGAGCCTTGTTCACTCCAGAGCACGATAGACTGGTAACTAAGACTTTCGTGTTTCGAATCCTGCCTGGGAAGGAAACTTTTTTTGTTCCTTATTCAAATTTATTCCCAGTACTTTTCGATTGCAGCGATATTTTACTACTTAATTAACGTATTATTCCCAGAACATGAATTTTACCAGCAATCAATTCATAATGCTTTGTTTGTTCACCTATCGTCCATAAGGTGGTTCTACCTATCGTATTTACATTGTCATATTGAAAAACAAAGGCGTATGATAGAATAGACTGGAATAAACTGATGGGGATCCTAAAGAAAATTGATGTGCATTGGAAAGAGAGGAGGTTGTTCAGTTACCTTTGTATGTAACAACGAGTCAAAGTCAGGATAGCGGAAGAAATGTCAGACGGAAATGAAATAGGGAAAGGAGTACGTCAAGGAGATAGAGTTTAGAGTTATGTTTTATTTAACGAAGCTCGCAACTTCAGAGGTTATATCAGCGTCGCCGAATGTGCCGGAATTTTGTTCCGCAGGAGTTCTTTTACATGCCAGTAAATCTACTGACATGAGCCTCTCGCATTTAAGCACACTTAAGCCAGCGCTATACCAACTCGCCAACCAGGTCGACTACGTCAAGGATGACCTTTATTATCTACCCTGTTCAAAATCTACCTGGAGGATTTAATGACAGTAAGAGTAAGAAGAATAAAGCGCATAAGATTTTCTGATGATATTGAACAGTTTTTGAAAACATATTCTGTAAGATATAATTTAACATTGTCAAGAGGGACAATTCCATATCTTTTAAGGCCCTAACAATGGACAAAAACAAAGACTGTCGGATCTTAATGCATACCAAACAATTACACTTCGAGAATTACGGATGTACTAACGAGCACAGAGGATAAGAGAAATTCAGAATCAGGCTCCCATGAAGATTGCATCTTAACCTCTTCTGTACAAATGTAATTGGCCATTTATACGTATTATTCTACTTTAGTGTTATATTGCAATTGCATAAATTTTTGGCTCGTTGCAGAACGGAAATGCGTGCTTTTGTTTCTTACAAAAATGGCGTCACGCCACTGTCTGGTCTTGCTTGCTGGTTTCCGCGTTCTGCCAAGTAAATCCTTCTTTACATAAAGGCTTCTCCTCAGCACGTAACAGCGTTTGTTCGTTTGCTAGGGTCTCTACGTCAGTATTTCCCGGCCCTTCCAATTTGGAGTGCTTGAAGCTCAGCTTTCTGTGTTCACTCTCTCCCGTTCTTGCCCCTATTTTTCAAGCACTGCGGTGAACTAGTCAACCCGCATATTTTGTGTTCCAATATGATAAGAAATGTAATGAAATAGAGGAAGGAGTATAGTATCAGAATAAAGGGTGTTAAAAATATTCAATATTTTGAGAGATGATAGTATTCATCAAATAATAAAAAATATAATAATCCGTGGCGCTACATCCCACGGGAGGCCAAAACGACCAGCCGGCTGCTGGCCTCACGGCCACATGCCGAAGCAGAGGTGGACGATCATCCAACCAGAATGGAGGTATCGTGTGGTTAGCACGATGAGGCCCCCCAGCCGTTATAGCTGGTTTGCGTAACCGTATTTCGCTACCTATCGTAGCTCCCCAAGTGCATCACGATGCTGGGTGGGCACCGGTCCCATACAATGGCCGAAATTTCATGAGAAAATTTCTTCCCCCATAAGGACTCGAACCAGCGCGCATTCTGTGACACGAGTCCCAGGCAGGATGCTTTAGACCACGACACCACGGCGAGGGACGGTATTCATTAAAACAAGATTAAAATGTCCACTAAACATGGCATATAAGTACTTGTTCAGCAACATCATAGATGTTCAATGTGGTTTTCATAGAAAGACGAGCAATAATATTCTTATGGGTGGTAATATTCATCAAAGTAAAACAAAAAAAAAGCTCTAATAAAGATGGGTCCTAAAATTAATAACTTCCGAGAAATGTGTACTTGATCATCAACATTACAGATGTTAAATGTAATTTTCATTGAAAAACAAGCAATCAATATCCTGAGTAGTGGTGTTATTCATCATAAGTTATAAACAAACACACAGTAAGACTCTTTGCATCAGTGGTGGATTTTATGCTACCTGCGATAGCCGAAATTTCATTAAAGCTGTGATTCCCGACTAATAAAATCCGTCACTGACCTTCCTGTCTAGTCTTACCGCACCAAAACAGTATTGTCTCAGCCAGAAAAGGCGGAGTGGGGAGTTAAGGAGTGGTCTGCAATGACTCAATTGAGGTATTAGCGCCCACGCCTGTTGTTGAAGAACAGGTACTCAATTTTCGGAATATATTAATTTTACGATCCATATTCATTAGATTTTTTCTTGTTATGACTATCACCAGCGTTCATAATTATTATGCTAAATGCCTACTTTCCTTATACAGACATAAATTAAAACCAGTTAATTATCTTGAGGTTTTATATAAAATATAAACGTTTGGAAGAAGTTTTATGGTGCCAGGAGACCCGCTCTCTCCGAAGCTCTTCACATGCTTGCTTGAAAACCGATTCAGGAAACTGAATTGGGAAAGTAAATACGGGATCACCATAGATGGAGTGAGAATGACGCACCTCCGGTTCGCAGACGATATAATATTGGTAGCGAAATCAGCAGCAGATCTAAAACAGATGCTTGAAGAATTGGACAGGATCAGCAAAGAGGCAGGCTTATCCATGAACCCAGAAAAGACGAAACTAATGACTAACATGTCTGAAGACCGGATCCACTTAAATGGCCAGCCACTAGAATATGTGGAAGATTATACCTGTCCTCCAGCAATTCAGAGAAAGAAATAAAGAGACGAATCAGCATGGCATGGAAGAAGTTCTGGTCTCTAAAGTTCATACTTACAGACAAATTCCAGAAGCTAAGCTTAAAGGTTGAGACCCTGGAAAAATGTGTATTAACTGTCCTACTGTATAGATGCCAAACCTGGTCCCTAACATCAAAACAGAGGCGTATGCTTCAAATCTGCCAACGCAGTATGGAAAGAAAAATTCTGCAACTTTCTCTGAGGAACAAACTAAGGAACGAGGAGCTACGCAACCGTACCGGCATGAAAGACGTCCTAAACACCGCAGAAAACCCAAAGTTGAAATGGTGAGGGCACGTGGTAAGGATGGACCACAGACGATGGACGCACAGAATGACATTGTGGGATCCCAGGATCGGCAGAAGAAGAGTGGGACGCCAGACGACTAGATGGGCCGATTTCTTCAAGAAGAAGGCAGGACCACATTGGACGAGCAGTACAAGAGACAGACAGCTGTGGAGAAATCTAGAAGCCACCGTCCTCAGTGTGTGGTGTGGTGCGAATCTTACAAGTGCATATAGAGTTTGTGTACATAGAACACTCCTTAGGATCGGTTCACCTAACGAGTGAAGTCTACTGAGCCAAGCCCTGTCAATCAGGAGGCCCCTGCCCTTACGGGATCTAGCAGGCTAAATTTATTATTATTTATTATTATTATGGTGCCTAAAATGCCTATTTTACCCATAGTAAGGTTTTAGAGCCTAAAAAGTCTATTTGTATGTTATTAATATGTGTTCTTAATGTTTTTGTAAAACAATTAAATAAAATCGTTTACAATCATGGAGTGGACGAGTTTGGTTTGTTTCAAAGACCTTCTAATAATTTGCTTGTAGGAATGAAGAAATTTCTGGAAAGTGACTGGTTTGTTGAGCAAGAATGTGATGAATGGGGAGGATATATTTCTCCATAAGAAATCAGCTTGCCATCTGTTAAATATGTGCCCAATACTTAGATATAAATGGTAAGATATTTTTCCTCTCATAAAATGGTTGCCTAAGAAAAGCCAAAGTTTCACAACAGAAAATTTAGATGACACCCTGTTGTGTATTGCAATGCCAATTATGAATAATATGCGAAATGTAAATTTATTAGTAAATTAATTAATGAAATTGTAATATTAACATTTCTGTATTAGCAGCCATAGAGCATTAGGCATATGAGTTCATTAATACCATAATTTAAAACGTAACAAAAATTAAGTTTCTAACCACAATAATTTTTTACTGATTATATTAGGAGGATATCCACAAACGATTAGGGAAAAGACGGGAATTTTACTTGAAACAAGTAAAGAGATAGGTTCGGAAGTAAATCCCGAAAATACAAAGTATATGATTATGTCCCGTGATGAGAATATTGTACGAAATAGAAATATAAAAATTGGAAATTTATCTTTTGAAGAGGTGGAAAAATTCGAATACCTGGGAGCAACAGTAACAAATATAAATGATATTCGGGAGGAAATTAAACACAGAATAAATATGGGAAATGCCTGTTATTATTCAGTTCAGAAGTTAGAATTTATAAAAGTTATATTACCGGTTGTTCTGTATGGTTGTGAAACTTGGACTCTCACTTTGAGAGAGGAATATAGGTTAAGGGTGTTTGAGAATCAGGTGCTTAAAAAATATTTGGGGCTAAAAGGGATGAAGTTACAGGATATTGGAGAAAGTTACACAACACAAAACTGCACGCATTTTATTCTTCACCTGACATAATTAGGAACATTAAATCCAGACGTTTGAGATGGGCAGGGCATGTAACACGTATGGGCGAATCCAGAAATGCATATAGAGTGTTAGTTGGGAGACCGGAGGGAAAAAGACCTTTGGGGAGACCGAGACGTAGATGGGAAATAATATTAAAATGGATTTGAGGGAGATGGGATATGATGATAGAGACTGGATTAATCTTGCTCAGGATGGCAGGCTTATGTGAGGGCTGCAATGAACCTCCGGGTTCCTTAAAAGCCAGTAAGTAAGTATAATATTTTACTGTTTAGTCACTTTATACCGTAATGCTTAATACTCACTAATTAAATGCATTTTATAGTTGTTGTAGTGTGAGTGAATAGAAACCCATTTTAGGTGCAACAGATCGCATTTTAAAAGTCCGAAATTGCATCTTTAGGTGCCTAAAGCTGTGCTTTTAGTATCTATTTTGGTAATTTTAGAGCATTTAGGCGCCTAAAAGTTGATTTTTACGAGCCTAAAAATCCGAGGTCCACTCATAATAATGAATTCTCTTTTTGTAATGGGAATCACACTGAGCATCTTCTGTAATGTAGATTAACAAGTATTACATCTGAGAAAATATTAATTCTAAAACCATTATTCATTCATTCATTTATGTATGTATGTATGTATTTATTTATTTACTTATTTCTTTCTTTTTATTCATTTACATATTTACTTATTTGTTTATTTATTTATTCATTTACTTACTATTTACCTGTCTGTCTCTCTATCTATTTATCTATTTATTTATTTATTTATTTATTTACTTATTTATTTATTTACTTCTTTACTTATTAATTTACTTATTTATTTGTTTATTATTTATTTATTTATTTATTTACTTATTTATTTATTCACTTACTATTAATCTGTCTGTCTCTCTGTCTGTCTATCTATTTATCTATTTATTTTTTTATTTTATTTATTTTTATTGCTAGAAAGTTTGAAATGAATACAAGTTAATACAATGTAAAATAAACTAGCCCACTTCTGAATGAGTAAGACTCGTGCTCAGGAGGGGATTCCAATACAGACAAAAATAAAATTAAAATTGAGAGTGATTACAGATTAAAAAATGTTTAATATGTTTAAAACCAAACTATAAATCCAATACAAATCTTTTTATTTTTTTATTAATTTGGAGAGGATTAGTGGTTAAAATTATATTAGAATAAAATTTGTTTAATAATCTGGGTCCTTGATAACTATTTTTCTTTTGATGAAAACTTCCGCCTCTCAAAATATTGCATGTTTTTAACACTCTGTATAGATTATCATTTCACATAAATGATTTCTAAGTTTCAATGTGTTATTCTAAAATTAGAGATATCAAGAAAATGACGACATCGATTCGTTACTTCGCGGTATGCAGATTCTATTGTCCAGTAATCCTTTCTTTCCCAATCTCTCGAAGGAATTTGGAGAGCTAAAGCAAATAGCCAAATCCGGTTTCGTACGCCAGATATAACGACAGAAAGCAGTGGCGGCTCCTGCACATTTCTTAAGAGGAGGAAAGAAGTTAACAGCGGAAAATGACACCTTGAGAGAAACATGCTACAAATTAGCCTACATGCATAGGGGAGAGTCGGGTAGTACCGGACATCGGGTAATATTGGACAGTGAGTTTCTTTCATCTACCACACGATGATAGTACCTGATTGACATGGTTACTTTTCTGTGATGTCGCATAGAGAAACGTAACCATGTCATTCAGGTAATACCATATGGTGGTAGATGAAAGAAACGCACTGTCCGATACTACCCGACTCTCCCCTACATGTAACACCAGGTAGTGTTAGGGTTGGCCTTTCCTTTTATATAGCAATAATCTGTTCTTGTAAGCTGAGTTTCCTAAATTGTACGAAATATAATATGTTTTCACTTCCATTAACTGTTGAATAATTGCACAAATTAACAATTACAAGGAAATTCACAACCTCGCAGCATTTTTCACGCACACTACAGCATCACACGTGTTGGAAGAGACCAGCTACTAACACGTAACCGGAACCGTTTTACGGAAATAAGAATGAGAAATAATCTGTTAGGAAAGCGAGAAAACTGCACCCACCCACGTGGTCTGTGTTGCCACATGTACATTTTACAAGTTCATATCACATGCTTTTGAAGAATGTCAGTTCTTGTAAAGTCATACTACCATTATTTTTCAAAGCTGCCGGTGGCCGATCAATTTTTTATGTTAAAAATAATGTATTTTGCAGTACTTTAAATTTCAAAGATATTTGTCCAAAACTGACAACTTGGCTGTTGTCCTATCTAGTAGACAATGAATAATGGAAGTGAATTTCAGGGGCCAAAAAGATCTGCGATACTAATGTAGACCTACTACCTCTTTGTTTTATATAAATCCAACTTCAACTTTCAGATATCCTCGAAAGTTTCAAAACATGAATAGTAGCTTTTATAAAGTGCAATGAATAATATATGTTGATTTATAATTAAAAAAATTATATGGTGTCTTTCATAGCTTTGCGTTAAAACTGTTTTTATTGTGTCTCCTCCTAGATGTGTTATAGTCTGGTTGAATGCAGCATCGTTAGATGGCAGCGGTAGCGAGCTTGCTGCAAGACCAGTCTGTTTCTATTTCTCGCCCATGCGCTGATTCAGAGGAGGATCTCCTCCCTATCCGTTCATTTACTTGCTTTAAAACTCTGCTGCTTTCTTTGGCCGCTAGCGAGCTGTTGTCTATGTGTATTAACTCCAGTAAAGGAGGAATGGATTGACATTCCTCCACACAAACAATCTCGCATCCTTCTCACAGTTTTCTAGTAGCACATGAGTGCGCGTCGTTAAAAACTCGATCAACCGAGGTTTTCTTATAGCTGTGAACTTAAAAATTATCGGATCTTCCTCGAATTTCAAAGCATATATTTCATTTGGTATTTACTTTCAAAGGAAGAAAAATGTGAGGAGGACGTTCCTCCCTTCCCTCCCCTGAGGAACTGACAGAAAGTGGATCATCATGCTTACCATAAGTTACCTCCATACTGGTTTGGATGATCGTTCTTCTTTGCTGATAAAGTGGACTTAAATTGACCACCCTTGGGGAGGCAATGGACCGTCGCGCAACGGATATGTTTTGTTTTTTTTATTTTTTTAATAAATGAAACTGAAGCTAGGTAAATATCCGCAACATATGCTACATACCTTAAATTTAGTGACCGTAATATCTTCCAGTTACGTCACTGTAATAAAACTTACTAGAAAATGCCTTGGCCGTTATGCACATCCCGGCAGTGTGCAGATACTAAAATGAAAATGAGTCGTCGGTTTAATACACGTCATTCCTATCTAGTTTCCCCTTAGTTGTGAATGAGAGCTGATCTCTAGTTAGCGAAGCGTTCATGAGAAGGTAATTTTAAAGTATGGTCCACGTGATGGTTCCCAAACAATGAGACTCTAGGGCAACACAATTAACATCCGTTTAATTGGCTACCTTAAATGTAGTGGAAAATAGCCTAAAATACCGAGCTTCATTTTTACGTGTGGTTGTTTAAATGTCGAGATCCGTGGGGAAAATGTGTGACAAAGACTGGGTTAGAATAACGTAGGCTACTGTTTACATTTACGGAAAATAGTGGACTTCGGGACAAAAGGCACCAAATAAGCGTGCAATTGAATTTTAGTGCCAAACAGAAGTGTTGTTTTAGTCAAATGAGTGAAAGCAAACATAAAATCTAGTCGAATGTCTCATACGGTTGTTCGATACATTTTACGAGAAATACGTTAAACAGTAGTAAATATATTGCTTCCATCTCTACAAAATTATGAACAACATAAATTTTATTAACAAGTAGGCCTATTTAATTTGTGAAAAAGGAATGGATTTCTAAACCAAATGTGAAATTAAATTATATAATTTTCTAGGAAGTTATAGACTTCATTCTGAATGCTAACACGTTATATACAATAAATCAAATTTCAACACAGTACTAAATAACCCGAAAGAGACTTTGCAATCTATTCACTGTCGAAAGTCAAGAAAGTTATAAAAATCCTTTCTGTTTAATATTTAAAAAGAAAATGACTTATGCTATATTGTTTAGTCAACTGTCCAAAGACAGGTTTGAACCTCTTAATTAACCAATAAGGCATCATACTAGCTACATATTCCACTAATCAGAGTTCAGATGCATACAAACAATTGTTCTTCCTCTGACACATATCAAGTGAGATTTACTGCCTCATAATACATATACATATCAGCCAGAACCTCAATCAGAGGTATCTTATACTATGTTTAGTTCAAATTGAAGTCAGTCGGGACTTAGTATGTTCGCTTTAGAGGTACTGGCAACAATGGTTATACACTTTCTAAGTAGATAGATGGATTTATTGAGTAATATTATACATACAGATTTTATATCATAATTTTCTCTAAAATCTAATGCACGGGTCTTCTGACCGTACATGCTTTGTACCTAAAACAAGTCCTACTTTGTAGGTTTCACCCCCTCACCTATGATTATATCCAACTACTCTCTAAAAGAACACACATATTAAAATGAAAATGGCACAACAAAACACATTATAAATATCATAACCTAAAACAGACATAAAAGTGTATAATTGGTTAGATACCATTATCCCTTCCTCAGTTCGCATCACAAACTTCAACAGCTGAAGTTCTAATCTGTCTCATCTTCAAGAGGAACAATCCAGTCTTTTGTTCCCATTCTCTATTCCCCATGAGGTCAAGACATGCAAGCGAACTCCTGTTCTCACTTAGCATCGAGGGTGGTAGATATTTTCTTCTACATGATCCAATTCGACACGCTGTAATAAAATATGCTTATAGGAGTTCTTTTCTCCGCACAGTGGACAAAAGCGCTCTCCTTCTTCGTTGACAATTTTATTACCCTTCTATGCCCCCAATCTTAGGCACACCTCCCCCAGTTAAGCATGAGATCTGATTGTAAATGTAATGAGGACTTTTCCGAACATTGAAGCTCAATCTCTTGCCTCTCGATATCAATTAAACGCATCTTCACATTACATCATGCATTCCTTCTGTTATTCTCTCCTTTCTCCCGCACCCATCCCACTCCTATATTATGCAGCCCCCTCTGCATTTTATAAACCCACCCCTTTTCCCAACCCTTATACACTTTCTAATAATAGGTCTAGTTGACGTCACTGTTGCTGCGAATAAAAAAACGAATGTTGTAAGATGGAAACGTTTAAAATTAACAGCGTGTTATAATTCGTAATTTTGACTGCAGAAGGTCGTATATCTACTAATACCATCACAGAATGGTTGCAGTATATGAGAAACATTCCTGGAGAGATCAGCTGTAAAGGATTGGTGTGCGCGATTTCGTTCATGCCGAATATCTCTGAAGGACAATCCACAACCAATGCAAGCGTTCAAGTCTACGAAGCCAAATTGTATTCAATGTTTTGTTGCCCTTGTACAAGGGAATAGAAGAATAAAAATAAGCGAACTTAGTTTAATACTGATTATCAGCTAGGGAAATATCTACGGTATCGCAGATAACAAAATTAATTCCTTTCATATTTCTATGAAGGTTTGTTGCAGAATGATTATTTGATGTGTTCAGGAAAATTGTTGCTGACATTGCTCGGTCAATTGATTTGGATCAAATTTCATAGAGAAAATATACTACAGTGCTACACTATGAACTTAAGATATATTCTCGAATATAATTATCTGTATCAACATCATTATCGCACATCTTTAACATTTGAATCAATCAGCCAAATTCATCGCCACTATCATGAGAACAGCGAACCAACTTCAGGCATAATACTTGTAATTTATTATGTAAGTATCATAACGTATCACATTACAGCACGAGCTGGGAAAATTGAAAACCCTTCGAGTATAGTTATATGATATTACGATACGCATATTCTACAGTGGTCCCAAAAATGGTCGACTGGGATTTTATGTCTCCCAATCAGAGCTGCTGCAAGGAAGTGAAAAGGAGGATAGCAATGGAAAAGAAAGCTTTTAATAGAAAAGGAAGGATCTTCTGCGGATCTCTGGAAAAATAACTTAGGAAGAGACTAGTGAAGTGCTATATATAGAGTGTAGCATTGTATGGGACAGAAACATGAACGTTACGACGAAATAAGATAAGCAAATAGAAGTATTTGAATTGTGGATATGGAGAAGAATGGAACGTGTGAAGTGGACAGATGGAGTAAGAAATGAAACTGTGTTGGAAAGAGTGGGTGAAGAAAGAATAATCAGGAAGAGGATAAGGAATTGGTTGGGTCACTTGCCGAGAAGAAACTGCATACTGAAGGATGCACTGGAAGGAATGGTGATCGGAAGAAGAGTTCAGGGTAGAAGAAGATATCAGATGATAGACGGCATTAAGATATAAGGATCATATGGGGATATAAAGAGGAAGGTAGAAAATAGGAAAGATTGGAGAAAGCTGGGTTTGCAGTGAAAGACCTGCCCTTGGGGAGAACACTAAATGAAGTGAAATCAGGAAAGTGGTTTTCCGTATGAGCGGGAAGGCCTCAACTGAGATCACAAGATAATATGTTTTCGATATTTCATTTAGCCCTCCTGTTGAAACGTTCGCCGACCTGGTATAGAACATCAGTCTGTCACGCAGGGAGTTAAATGTACTAAGTCCCGATGATGTCTCGGATTCCAAGTGACCATTTTGGCAGACAAAATCGCTGTTGGGCTTTGCCTAGGGATTCTTCCGTTTCCTCATGTAGACGTTAATGTAATTCCGGCCTATCTTCATATCATTTTCTTCGTCAGAGCAATAATTATTGTCCACTCATTACTCGATATAGTGGCTAAAATATAGGCATACAGATATGCATGAAAGAATTGTGGATATTATAAGCAGCGAATCTTAGCACAGTGGACTGATGTAAATCAGAATGCATCTAGCAGATGGTCTACCCGTATAAGGGTATATGTACGTGAACGACCACAAATATTATCAGAAAATGCAGGCTCTAAATATCTAAAACTTTATAAGGAAATGAACTCACAATTGGACAAAAATTACAAGGTACCATAACAAGACTTATTAGAACTTAAATATCTGATAAAACTATAAAAAATGTTACTAATAATATTTTTTAGAATCCACTTTTTACTTTAAATTAAATTTTCAAAAATTTGAAAATTTTAAACACATTATTTCATAACTCCACAACCATTGGAGACAGAATTCTGAAATTTTTATACTGATTTAACATCCATTTATGCGAAATGGTAGACTACAATAATGCCCATTTCTTTCAAAATATGAAAATTACATCACAAAACATTATGTAAATTTTAATATATTTTATAGAGAACAAATAAAGAATTAATTGCATTAAAATAAACAACTCTACACCTTTAAGAGTAGTCTACTTCTCAGAAATAAGTGTCTATTACATGAGGGAAAAGTATTAAAGATGTCAGAGAGACCATAACTTTATTATGGTTACCAAATGACGTAACTGCAGAATTTTTTTTTTCTTTGATAAAATTGGTTTGAAAAATATTATTAGTAACCTTTTTCATACTTTCATCACATATTTAAGTTCTTATAAGTCTTGTTGTGGTACCTTGTAATTTTTGTGCAATTGTGAGTTCATTTTCTTATAAAATTTTAGAAATTTAGAGCCTTCATTTTCTGATCATATTTGTGGTAGTTCACGTACATATACCCATAACGGACTTATCTCTAGAACTTCACCGTCTCCCTTAAATATAGAACTAATTATTATGTTCATATATTTTATTTACAAAAATGAAGACTGGACATAAAAAAGGCTGTAAGTGTCAAAAAGACGAACTGTAGAAGACAGTGTTTTCTTGTGCAACTAATAATGAAATATCATACATTTTGCACACCTATGGGAGAAGCTAGATTCTAAATAAACTACTATGGGACTTATCATTTTTCTTAGTGGAATAAATCAGGGACGCAAACTCTTTAGCTTGGAAAAACTAATTTTAACAGATATTGACACAACCTTTCTTATGTTCAGATTTAAAATTCCATTCGCAAATATTGTGTAACGATTAGATTTAATAGGCTAAATTATGTTCTAACTCACGATTTCCGGAACAACACGAATAAATCTGGCTTCGAAGTTTTTATACTGCAAAACTTTGCTTAATGATAAATATCAGCATAACGTAGAGCATTCTAGATCACATTATCTAATATACGCTGCATTACAAAATACAGATTATGTTCTCCAATTGGCCCGCGAATGAAACTGTCCCTATGTACTAGGATACGAAAAGTATTTTCTGTACGATTGAACAAATCTCGTTCATGTGAGAGTTAGGCTTCGAAGAGAACACAAAGTTGTCAAAGCCTATGGTTTCTTTTCTCGATTAGTTTTTCTCAGGCGATCGGAAACAAGGGGATACAATTTTATTAAGAGAAGTTCTAGCTTCTTTTACAACTTTTGTGACATGCGAAGCCTGATTCAACAAGAAGCTGAGAGTTCGGATATATTGCAAAGTTGTTAGCAGGGGAGCACATGTTGCACTTGTCGCTACTAGATGGAGTTTTGAAGTACTGACACATTTTATACGCAATTTCTCGTAGTTTTCTGTGACGCAGCATAAGTTTATGTTATAATGTAGTAATTAAATTATACACATCAACAAATTCTTAAACTATAAAAGACAAAAGAATACAAGATAACGCAAAATATCACTAATCACAACAAAAAATTAGTGTAACATACAAGATTTATCGATTATGTAACAGTATAAAAATTGGAGATTTATCCTTTGAAGAGGTGGAAAAATTAAAATACCTGGAAGCAACAGTAACAAATATAAATGATACTCAGGAGGAAATTAAACACAGAATAAATATGGGAAATGCCTGTTATTATTCGGTTGAGAAGCTTTTATCATCCAGTCTGCTGTCAAAAATCTGTAAGTTAGAATTTATAAAACAGTTATATTACCGGTTGTTCTTTATGGTTGTGAAACTTGGACTTTCACTTTGAGAGAGGAACATAGGATAAGGGTGTTTTAGAGTAAGGTGCTTAGAAAAATATTTGGGGCTAAGAGGGATGAAGTTACAGGAGAATGAAATTACACAACGCAGAACTGCACGCATTGTATTCTTCACCTGACATAATTAGGAACATTAAATCCAGACGTTTGAGATGGGCAGGGCATGTAGCACGTATGGTCGAATCCAGAAATGCATATAGAGTGTTAGTTGGGAGGCTGGAGGAGAAAGACCTTTGAGGAGACCGAGACGTAGATGGGAAGATAATATTAAAATGGATTTCAGGGAGGTGGGATATGATGATAGTGACTGGATTAATCTTGCTCAGAATAGGGACCAAAGACGGGCTTATGTGAGGGCAGCAATGAACCCTCGGGGTCCTTAAAAGCTAGTAAGGCAGTAAGTACACTATCATAAAGAATGTAGGTTTAAATTGATGAAATATATACATATATATATATATATATATATATATATATATATATATATATAAACATTTACAAAATAAGTACGCTATAGAATTATTAAATGAAGTACCTTGCATTACGATACACAACACTGTACATAAAAGTGTAAATAATTTGTCATCAATGCAGACCTACATTCTTTATGATAGTGTAAGAAGTAAAAACTGCGTATTCTAGAGTACATAGTGCAAATAATTTAAATTGTAAATATTAGTGTAATTTTTAAAGTGGTTCATGTTTTGTTCTGCCCAACTTGAACAAATAGGAGTCGCGTGAGCAGCCAGTCAAGTACTTTGCTTGCATATACACGCGCGTAGTTCACTTAAATCTCTAGTAATACTTAACCTTGCAGCAGCAATGTGGGACAAAATAGGTGCCTATTCATCACTGTAACTGCAAAGAGCCTGTAAAAGTAAGAAACTTTATAACGCACAGAAAACCCACTTATGTATAATGCCCCTCGAGCACGAGTATTTAACTTACTCTTTCGAGGGGCGTTGGAGTGATTATTATATAAAAATATGTATCTTTGTTCTAGCAATAAATTGTATTATTATTACATCATTATTATTATTATTATTATTATTATTATTATTATTATTTATGGTCAATAATGGTTAGACCTACGTTCATAGTATATTATTATTATTATTATTATTATTATTATTATTATTATTATTATTATTATTATTATCATTTATGGTCAATAATGGTTAGGTCTACGTTCATAGCATATTTATATTATTATTATTATTATTATTATTATTATTACTATTATTATTATTTATGGTCAATAATGGTTAGACCTATGTTCATAGTATATTTATATTATTATTATTATTATTATTGTTATTATTATTATTATTATTATTATTATTATTATTATTTATGGTCAATAATGGTTAGAACTACGTTTATAGTATATTATTATTATTATTATTATTATTATTATTATTTATCATTTATGGTCAATAATGGTTAGGTCTACGTTCATAGCATATTTATATTATTATTATTATTACTATTATTATTATTATTATTTATGGTCAATAATGGTTAGACCTATGTTCATAGTATATTTATATTATTATTATTATTATTATTATTATTATTATTATTATTATTTATGGTCAATAATGGTTAGACCTACGTTCATAGTATATTATTATTATTATTATTGTTATTATTATTATTATTATTATTATTATTATTATTATTTATGGTTAATAATGGTTAGACCTACGTTCATAGTATATTTATATTATTATTCTCATTATTATTATTATTATTATTATTTATGATCAATATTGGTTAGACCTACGTTCATAGTATATTATTATTGTTATATTATTATTATTGTTATTATTATTATTATTATCATTATTATTATTATTATTTATGGTCAGTAATGGTTAGGCCTACGTTCATAGTACGTTGGTGGGCAATAATAAACATACATTTCATCCACTTACATTAGTTCTTCTCTGAACTATGGACAGAGCTCTAATAAAATGGTGTCAGCATGATCCCGCATCATCACGTAAGTCAGAGCATTCAAAACCAATATAGACTATATATACATTTCAAAATCTAGGAGCGTTTAAAATCCTCGGTTAAAATCGTTGTTTACGTAATATGTGTAATATAAGCGTTTCCACTGAGTGACCAAGCTTTGGTTTCCAAAACCTATGTCCAGGTATCAGACCTTTGTCACGTGCCAGGAAAATTACGCATATGGGGGAACTCTGGTCAGTCCTTCCAAGTTACTTCCACAGATAAAAACAACGATCCACTGACCCAAGGTACAATAGCGCTCGGATACGAAATCCTAGCAGGATTAACTCTCTGTAGTCCTAATCCCGACCCAATGTACCTTCCTGTACTAAACAGGACATTCCTCGCTGAACGTAAATGCGTCTGGACTGCTTTAGAGAGTCTCCTTCAACCGAGTATTATGTAAGTTAGTGCGTATAAAAACAAGCACTTTCTCCTCGCAAAGTGGGGATGTACTCGTAAAATAAAACATCTGCACGAAGTAGACTTATTTTCTTTATTTGTTCATTTTTCAGACCTCTCTGCATCTGTACAAAACACTATCCCTGTTTCTAATTACATAGCAATTATAATAATGTACTTCAAGAGTCTAGAACTTAATTCTTCAATTACATTCTTATAGGACAATACAAACATAAACATAAGAATGAATAATTAAACATTTTTTAGACCATACAAGAAGTGCAACACAAGTCACGAAGGCGCTTTAAGAACAAGGATGTAGAGCTCCCTCCTTTGTTGATCTAGACCAGCGGTGACCAAAACTTGAACTGCAGTGATTGCATGCGACAGACAACCTATGAAGTAAGGAGACGAAGGAAAGGTACTCTGCATGAAAACTACAACCAGTGGTGTAACATCTTGATCAATTCCGCGGATAAAAATCTCAAGCTTTGCTGTATCAGTAATGTCACTGTCATCAAGAGCGAGTGAATAATATACGATTTTTCTTGCTTCGTCTTTTAACCTTCCTATTAAATATAATCAGGAATTTTCTGAATTCTCCTCTCGATACTTGGTCGAGAAATTCGTAGTTTTTCAAAATTAAAAACTTCTTATGGACAAGTTATTTAAGCTATTTTAATCATTACTCTTTTGAGAAATTATGTACCATTAAGAGGCTTTAGAGTACCAGGTATTTCAAACCCCATTAGGTAGCTGACTTCCTTACATTTATTTATCTCATCGTTCTCTTCCTGGCTATGATTTAAGACATGCTAATTCCTGGCGTTTAACAGTTCGTTGGCACATAATATTAAATCAGTTTTTCTACAATATTATTATTAAATGAATAACTAATAAATGACTACCCTCATCTAAAGATTAAGAAGATTAAAATTGAGATGAAACCTAATAATTTTATCCTTCTAGGGAGAAGATCTAAAAATATCAATATTCATGCACGTATAGAAGAATGATAGAAACACATACTAAACTCTGTGGTCAGCAATAATAATAATAATAATAATAATAAATAATAATAATAATACATTATTCAGCGTGGCAAATAATGTTTCTATATACTCCTAATTGAACCGTTGAGCAAAGTAAACATATTACATTTTGTCCGATAGATCAACAAAAAGTTCTCCTCATTCTTTACGAAACCACATCTTACTGTTTGTAGATATACAGTTTGTAGAGTGACATGATACCGCCACTGCTTGCCCTCAGTACGTGAATGTAACACACAGCAATGTACAGGAAACTTCTCGTACCGTTTGAATGTCTGTGATTACACGATGTAATCACGACACCCGCTTTGATCACCGCTGATCTAGACACTAGAATGTAGTGGTATAGTCGGCACCACGCTGCTGACGTCCTTTACTCCCGAGAAAGACCCCGTACTTAATTTTAAAGAAGGCTGAGTGAACATCGGGTCCGTTCTGGAAGTTTTGGCAACGAGAAAAATATCCCCTTACCACATAGAATTTAAACCAGAACTTTCCAGTCCGTAGTCCGTTACTGTACCAAACTGAGATACCCGTTCTTAAATGAGAAGCAATAGTATCAAAGTTAGACAACTCCATTTTTTGCGATTTCGAGATAACGATTGTTTCTCATAGAATTTTGTGTGCTGAATGCGATTCTGGAACTGTTTAGTTTCAAAAAGGACAGAACAGAGGGAAATAGCACTTAATTGTGCGCTTTAGAATCAAAATGTAGACAACTCCACTGTGGCTTGGTTTCCAATTAGGGCAATTCCTTCAGTAGCCAATGAGAAGCCTACATTCGTACCATCTTTTCCCATCACGCGTCGGGAATCCAAAATAATTGATTGTTTATATAATCGATTTTTTATGAAGAAGTACTGTTTTACGTAAAATAGCTTTGAAACCGAGTTAGAAGAGAGATTCAATAGTAGACAATTTCACTTTAAATATGGCTTCGTTTGGTTTCAAAAACAGACAACTCCATGACTTGGTTTCACATATGGATAACTCCACTTTTTAAACTTAAATTACGACCTAAATATTAATTTTAATCACATTTTGAGACCGAAAAAGTGTTTCTGTGACCCATGAGAATTAAAAAAAAAAAAAATGCACGGTAGTGGCAAAAAAAAAAACCGGACCGACGGAATAATCGAAGTCCCCGAAATGAGCCACTGCGCATGCCACGCCCGCATTCACAAGATAGCGAGTAATCTATTAAAATTGTTGTAGTTTCGACTGCTGACGTAGCCCATTTCGAAAGCCGTTAGAAAATAAGCTGGTACACTTCATGTTCTGGGAATAATAAGTTAATTAAGTAGTAAAATATCGCTACAATCGAAAAGTATAGGGAATAAATTTGAATAAGGAACAAAAAAGTTTCCTTCCCAGGTAGGATTCGAACCACGAAAGTCTTAGTTACCAGTCTATCGTGCTGTCACTGTGAACAAGGCTCTGAAATCAGCTACAAGGGTCGGTCCGGTTTTTTTTTTTTTTTGTCACTACTGTACGTATAACGGTGACATTGGTTTTCAACGATCTAGTTTTTCGTGTAAAAAAAAGCAAAAGTGGAGTCGTCCATCGTTGATACCAAGCAAGTCAAATAAAATAGATTCTCAATATTATACACGATCTTCTAACGTTCTTCAAGGTCCAGGTTAGAATAGCATACAAGAATTCCTGGAAAAGTATAATTTCTATCAACTGAGTATTTTCATTTTTGTGTTAATCGTTTTATGTCATATTCATATTTTGGAGTTATCGGTATACCACAGCAAATTTCAAACAGTATTTTTCGTGAATGTTAACTTTCTAGGTCTCCTCATACAGATAAAATATATGCTCATTATTGAAAGCAAGTATTACAACTTGGTCTTCAGTAATACCCAGAATATCACTACCGCACTGAATATGTAAGACGCACTCATTGCTTAATTCTACGTAATCAGTTGTAGAAATGGTGGTCTTCAGAACTTCAAAAGCCCTCTTATGAGTAGTCCTTACAGAACATATAATAACACAGCGAGCAAGCCTCAGTATACAGTCAAATAATATCATTGCTCTTTCAGCCAAGATCCGTTAACAACGTAGAAGTGGGTGGAATGAAACCTCATTTACTATGTATTGTGATGAATCACTGAAAGAAAACCAAAATTTCCTTTAGTTCCTTATGTACACTACATAACAGCCTACAATATTTCCTTAAGAACTACAATAGTAATAAAATGAAATTCTTAACGTTACAATTTTCAGATCTCTGGACTTATTTTCATTTATAAAATTTCATCATCATCATCATCATCATCATCCTTCACGAATTAGGCCTCTGTAGACCTGTTTCGGCCCCATCTAGCAGTCTTTTAAAAGGTCTTCCTGGTCGACGATGTCCTCTAGGTTTATACTGCATCATAATTTTTGGGATTCTTGAATTTTCCATTCTTCTTACATGATCTAGCCAATTGAATTTGTATCTGCTGATTTTTTCTTCTACTGACTCTACTTCTAATTGTTCTAAAATTTCTTCATTTCTTTTTCGGTTTAAAAGGGTATATCCTGCTGTCCTCCTGAAAAATTTCATTACCGTTGCTTTGATTCTGTTCATGTCTTTTTCTTTAATGTCCAAATCCCGCTTCCGTATAAAAAGGATGGTAATGCTAGTGCATTATACATTTTTTATTCTTTTAGATTTTTGTACTAATTTAGTTTTTAATGTATCGTTTAATATACCTAGAATTTGTGTAAATTTGGTAATTTTCTTGTTCACATCTTTTTCATTTTGATAAGATATTTCACAACCCAGATAACTGAAATTTTGTACCTGTTCGAGGCATTGGTTATTGTGTATTATCTTACTTCTGACTGGGTCTTGTCCTAAAAATGTCATTACTTTTGATTTCTGTGGTGAAATTTCCATCCCAAAATCTTTTAATATTTTATTTAATGTATATAATCCTCTTTGTAAATTATCCTCTGAATTGAAAACTGTGACTTGATCATCGGCATAGAGTAAGGTATTTAATGTTAGAGCACTGGTTATTTTGATTCCTGATGTGTAGATTCGGTTCCATTTTAAAATAATTTAATTTATATAAATATTAAATGAAGTTGGTGATAATGGACAACTTTGTCGAATTCCATTATTAACTAATTTTCTTTCGGATATACAGTTATTTATTTTGACACTTATTTTGCTGTCTGTGTAGATTTCTATTATATTTTGTAATAGCAAATTTGGAATATTTTTATCTTGTAATATGTCGAATAAAAGGTCTCTTCGGACTTTATCAAAAGCTTTCACAAAATCAATAAAAGCTATATGGGTTTCTAAACTGAATTATCTTCTATTTTCTAAAAATAGTTTGATACTAAATAATGGATCTACACATGATCTTCCTTTTCTAAAGCCATTTTGACACTCCAGAAGGAAAGTTTCAGCATTTTTTTTTAATTTTTTATTTTAAATCCTACTAAATATCTTATAACATGTGTTGAGGATACTAATCCCTCTATAGTTTTCAACATTTTGTTTATCTCCTGTTTTATATATGGGAATAATTACACTATTTTTCCATTCTTCCGGTAAAGTGGCAGTCAGATATATTCTGTTTAGAAATCTTAGTAATCTTTCTTGAAATAAATCTCCTGCATATTTATACAATTCTGAATTTAGGTTATCTTCTCCAGGTGATTTACTATTTTTCGTCTTCTTTAATGCTTCCTGTAGTTCTTCTTTTGTAATGCATTGTTCATCTGCGTTTTTTGTGTCCAGAATTTTGAATCAAAAGTAGGGTTGTTCCATAAGTTTTTGTAAAAGTCTAGGAATGTTTCTATTTTGGGGTAAGGGTTTATCTTGGCGGATTCCTTTATGTCTTTGTTCATGTATTTTAAAATTTTATATGTATTGGGTATGTAATAATGAATGAAGAAAATATAAGTATACAATAACAATAAAATAATAAAAGAAAATATAAATCTACTTGCTGAATTTAATTTAATGTCATAGATTACTTGCTGAGCAACTTTTATTGTATAAATATTCAACGGTCTACTGGATAATAGCGAAATATTGTCACAAATACAGCTTAACGCTAAAACATTAGCTACATTTTTAGAAATCGTCAATTGTTATATTATAAAAAACCAAACACTTCAGAACATAAAAATTTAGCAGTGTTAAAAATATGTATAAAATTCAGTGAAATATATAAAACATGGGATCTAGATTTCAGCATTTCTTACATGAAATATAAACAGTTTCTTATTAATATACTGAAGGTAGTTGATTTTAAATAGTATTGCTATCTATCTGTTACTCTGCAATTTGCCATTTATAGCTACATTTTACATCTTCTGGTTATGATATCTATACTTATCTATTCTTCACTATATTTTATTTTGTATTTTCATTTATATCTGTATCTGTGTCTTTTATTTATGTAGTATGTATTAATCTGTTTTTTTTTTTTTCATTTTTCATTTGTATTTACACTTGTACCACAGTCTAGTATATAGTCACGAAGCTTGAGTTGTGAGGGTGCTAGGAACAAAAGACTGTGCCGGTACTATTTCGCATTGTCTGTGATAAGGCGATATTAGCGATCCTAGTGGTCAGCAACTATTTATGGATGCATATTTACTACGTATTGAGCTTCGTGGCTGTATATACTAGACTGTCCTTGTACCTTGCATTTGTATCTGTTTTAATCTCTTTTTTCATGTTATCTCCAATTTTATGTTATAAGCAAATATCTGTATTGTCTATTGTAATTGGGGTTTTTCCTGTTATAGAAATAAATAAATAAATAAATAAATAAATAAATAAATAAATAAATAAATAAATAAATAAATAAATAAATAAATAAATAAATAAATAAATAAATAAATAAGTAAATAAATAAAACCGAATAAAACTAACGAATGAATGAATGAATGAATAATAACGATATTCACAATATATATATATATATATATGTAAAAGTTATGTATTATCCCTTAGAATATTTCTACACAATCATTATCACAATTTAAAAATTATTTCAAATTATTGTTACAACTTTTTGTATCTACATACAATCCAAACATTTGCAAATTTGTAAGGACTTTTCCATGTGTTCGGGTACAAGTAGCCTTAGAACTAATTTATACCAGAATTATTAATTCTGATATCAAATATGTAGTCTGGTGGATAATATGAGAGTTTCTAACTAACGTCCGATTGCATCATCGCTCATTGAAAAGACCGCTTTCAGAGTAGTCAAGTATCAGTGTGTGATTAAGTTGAAATTCTACAGCCATTTCAACGTCCCATAGAGAACCCTCTCAGTGTTTTTGTTCGCTTCTGTAAAAACTCGGCACAATTTTTCTATGTCCCCTACATTCTGAGCTAGTACAATCCTTTAATAGGATCACGTTTGTGTCACCGTAATGCAATGCAAATGTAAAATAAACAAATAGGAATTTATTCAAAGACTTTACTCACGTAAAAGTGCCACGGGTAGGAGAACAGAGTTTCATCAAGCTCTCTTTTTTTCACACCACGTTTACACGATACGATTCTAAGAGACGTTAGCATCCAATTAAAATAGATTACGACAATTTACAAACTGACGTTTTGTAACTACACCTTAATTAAGTTACTCGTTAGTTCGGAATGAAAGAACTTCACGAGGGATCAGTGAGATAATTAACTCACCAAACTAATAGAAAATGATTACAATTCAAGTCTGAATCGACTGTCGTATTATTGAAAGCCTAGTCACACCTATAAGTTTGGTATTTAATTCCGTTCTGCTTCAATGTATTAATGCGCTGTATATAGTCCTTCATACCAACTGTATCCTGATCTCTAAAATTATATTTCGTTTGCATTTTATTTATTCTATTCGACTTTATTCTAAAGTCCATTCCGCTTCAATAGTATTCACAATATTCTGTTCCACCTTCTTCACTCTGCCCCTCCTAAGCCACTACTGGGTGTTCATTTCAAAGTGCGTCATGACGTCACTGTTGTGAGTCAGCGATTTGAAGCGAGTTTCAGCTTTTATGTCAGAGAAGTTGCCTATTAATCATGGCGTTCAATCTGAACTTGAGAACGTGTATGGTATAACTTGAACGTCGTAGCAACAGATGGCTGTCTGTACGGTCTGTATACTACCATAATCTCTTTCGAACTGTATTTAGCGCGGGCAAGTCCTACGCAGGGTATTTGTTATCATCGGTTGCGTACGGCAACATTCCACATTACAAATAAAATGCTCCGTGTCCATGTTGACCGTCGAAGTTAATGTCAACAAATACGTAAGTAATCGTCTTAACCCTCTCCCCATATCCCGGTAGTAAGAAAAACTCACCTCAGTACGTGTTTCCAAATACTTCACATTCCTGCCGCTACAGGCGTTACCATACGTATCGGTAAGTACTCTTCGGAATGAACGCCGTACTTGCTAGGCAACTTCTCTGGCACATGGGTACTACGCCTCTGCGGAAGTGTAGGGAGATTGTATTCTCTAGGCTCATTGACTAGCCACATGACGACATACAGCGAGCCATGACACACTTTGAACTGAACACCCAGTATATTCTGAACCAAACACTTTCTTTTCTCTCTTCCAACTGTTCTAAGTCAAATTCAGTGTCGCAAATAAGAGAGAAACATATAAAAGGTACGTAACAACGCATGCTTGCAAGGGAGTTTGGGGCTGAGAAGACTGAATATACAGGTTTAACCGTAAGTAATGTCATTAATATCACGTCGTTATTTTTTTAGATATTTCAAACAGAAAAGTTTAATAGAATTTTGCTCGTTTTTGCTTCCTTTTAGAGAAAAAATGTTACATGAAATATTTCATACTGTATTTTTGGAAAGTTATTGAATTAATTCCCAAGATGCTCAGTCAATTTAAGAGAGCAGTATATTATGATAATCAATGATTGAAAGAATTTCAGTTTTGTCTTTCAAATTTGCAGAAATTTGATCCAAATGAATGTAAGTTTTCGTTCTGCAAAACAATTTTTAAACGTAATGCACTGTAAAGGTTATTATCTGAAAAATGCAGCTCGCGTATGCGAGACAACGAGAACTGTAAGCTTAATACAATTGCTTTTAAAGAGAGCGTGGAAATTTTGATTTCTTTCACGTAAGTTTACCGGTTGCTACTTTTAAAATTAGCAAAGAGGGAACTATTTCTTATTGGTTGAAGAAAATGTTCGTAGTATGATAACGAAAAGTTTTTAATCATTAATTGGATTTCTATACTATAGAATAACCTTTTCACATTGGCTGTGATCACCGAATATTTAATTAAAGTTAAATCGAAGATATTAAAAACAAAATTTTAAATTATGTCGTTACTTTAACGTAAAATAAGCTTATCGTATTTTTGTACAGGGACATCATTTTATTTTTACTTCAATTTTTATTGTACCTGAGTTTTTGAATGTACTTCACTCCCACCCCTTCTACTAGGGAAGTTCCAACTCCACACAGAACCAAGACCGCAGATAGTAAGCAGTACTGAGTTACTGAGTATAGTACGTTCCAGAAATATGTTCGCGTTTTCCAGTGACGAAAGAGCTTTCAATATTGAAACATATTTGCGCACAGGTACTGTCCGTTTGCCTACGTCGCATCCCGATTTCCCCCACCTGCTTCTGCTCGCCCCTCTGTAAAAGCTGGGCTGTCTTAGCTCTTTTCTGAAAACATTAATTTCTCTTAGGAATTGGGCGTTTACGTAATATTATACAGCTGTTTAATTTAACTTAAATAAAAGGGCCTCGTTAAGTAATTAACTGTCACGTGATTTCCTCCTTTCTACAATCCTGCGGCATAACCACTTGGACGGACAGTAGATAGCATGTCTGAGTAATTTTATATTTTCGGGTCGGGCAGAAGTGAAGATTGAATTTACAGTACGTAGAGCAGGTACAGAATTATTTCAACATGAGTTACTAGTACGAAGGACGAAACTGGCAATTGGAATTAGATGCAATAGTCTATAGTGCGATAATATGCACAAAAGAACTGAAGCCTGTATCGAAATGAACGGTCGCCATTTTCAAAATTGTGTTTAAATATTCATATTATGATTATTTTTCAATTTAACTTCTTTCTCTATATTGTACGCTAATGTGCTGTAACAGTATAATAATACCGCATAATGAATACGTTCGCATGGATAACTCACTTCGTGAGTAAAAACACTTATTCTTAATACAGTACTGTACTTTGATTAGAGAAAAACCTAATGAAAATTATCAAACTCAAAATCTCGATATTTCCTAGTTTACGTAAATGGATGAACTACTTTTCTTCCATCCTATACCTAGTAGAGTGATTTGTGTTTTACGCCAGTATCATCGAACTCCAGTCTTGGAGGGAGGAGCAAGCGGTGTTTCCGGTTCTCTAAAGGTATAGACAGGTTAATATTAAAAATGTTAGTAAAAATAAAATGATGTCCCTGTACTTTTCCTTTAGATTTTTAAATGTTTTTAAATTTCGTTTCTTTATAACGTGAAATAAGAATATTTATTGTCCAAGATCTCTAAAATATTCAATTGAAATGTAAGTGTATAAATATTTCTTAATCTTTCCAATTAAGTTTGAAATATGTGTATATATATTTCTTAATCTTTCCAATTAAGTTTGAAATATGCGTATCTTATTGCATATGCTCTCTGAACATTTATACATCTTGATTACGCAACTTTTAACACTACAGTGAAACCTCTCATTACGGACACTTCCAAGATACGGACACTCCTCAAATACGGACAGATTTTTATATCCCACATGAAATAATATAGAAATAATGATAAATTTAACTCTCGTTTGCGGACACTCTCAGACACGGACACGGACAGCTGTTTGACAGTCCTAAAGCTTGCTTTACCTCCTGACTGCGGACAGAACTTGATTTTCAAGACCTAATGTGTTATAAAAATGGAAAATTTAGTTTAGAGAACTGTACAGAAATTCCTTAACTTGAACGAAGCCAATAAGGGTCTCGTAGGCTACCACTAGCCCAGACAGCTACCCCTTGTTAGCTGGAATCGGGTGAATAAACAGTCATAAAATTTAACCTGTCTGATGGGTCCAAGGTTTCCGCTATCGTGAAATTGTATCCGATACATGATAGGGTTAGTAGGATTATTCTCTTTACTTCAATCAGTTATTCTGTTTCGAGAGACATGGAACCTGAATATAAAGGTTAAGTTGAAAACTGTAAATTACAGTATTGCATAACTGTAGGCGTAAAATAAAATTGCATGGCACAGTAAGTTACTGTATTTTCCTTTTTCGTTTTTATCTACTGTAGTTCAAAGTTGCAAAGAATTTACTGTAGTAAACTGTAATTAAAATTAAACTACAGTAATACATTTCATTTAAAGCGTGAAGGGATACATAATGCATTTTATAAATTTACTGTTTGATTGGGGAGTCTCCTCCTGATAAAGGACACCTCCCAGATGCGGACAGATTGTTGCGTCCCTTCGTTGTCCATAAATGAGAGGTTTCAATGTATAACACTTTGGAATATAAAGTTTATATTGCTTTCACATGTTAAATAATAGGTTACGGTACTTTGTTATGTTGAGTTTCATCCTGTGGACTATCCTCAGAATTGCGTGGTCTTCGCGTCTTCTGATTGTGGGGGTGTGTTTGTGTAGTATAATGTAAAGTCAAAAAGAGTGTGTGTGCTGAAATTGAGTTGCGTGTTGAGGATTTGGTGCGGGTGTGTTTTTGTGTGTCTGTATATTTCGTATTGTTCTAGTGTATTTAGTTTCTGGTTTTTCGGTTGGAGATGAAGAATTTCCATGTTTGTGTTTATGTTATAGTTGTGGTTGGCATTTGTGATGTGTTCCGCGTATGTAGTAGTGTGTTGTGACTTGGTTATGGCTGTGCTGTGATCTTTGTAACGTGTTTGAAATGATCTGCCTGTCTGTCCTGTGTAGAAGTTGTTGCAGGTATTGCATTTGGGTTTGTATACACCTGCGTGGTTGAATCTGTTTGTTTGTGTTGTTTGTGTGTTGAGATACTTTCGTAAAGTGTTTTGTGTTCTGTATGCGATGTTGTAAATTAATTCCTTGGATGAGGTTGAAATCTTGTGTTGTTGTTTTCGTATGTTAGTGTGATGTCATCGTACAAAATTTTGTCCCATATTCTTTTGAAAAGATTAACTCCGTACATAGATGAAATTATTGGGGAACATCAGTGCGATTTTAGGCGTAATAGATCGACTATTGATAAGATTTTTGTAGGCCTATTCGACGGATACTGGAGAAGAAATGAGAGTATCAGGGTACAGTACACCAGTTATTCACAAATTTCAAAAAACCATATGACTTGGTTAAGAGATAAGTTTTGTTTAATATTCTTATTGAATTTGGTATTCCCAAGAAACTAGTTCGATTAATTAAAATGTGTCTTAGTGAAACTTACAGCAGAGTCCGTATAGTCCAGTTTCTATCTAATGCTTTTCCAATTCACTACGGGCCAAAGCTAGGATATGCATTATTACCTTTACTTCTCAACTTCGCTCTAGAATATGCCATTAGGAAAGTTCAGGATAACAGAGAGGGTTTGGAATTGAACGGGTTACATCAGCTTCTTGTCTATGCGGATGACGTGAATTTAGGCCTATTAGGAGAAAATCCACAAACGATTAGGGATAAACACGGAAATTTTACTTCAAACAAGTAAAGCGATAGATTTGGAAGTAAATCCCGAAAAGACAAAGTATATGATTATGTCTCGTGACCAGAATATTGTACTAAATGGAAATATAAAAATTGGAGATTTATCCTTCGAAGAGGTGGAAAAATTCAAATATCTTGGAGCAACAGTAACTTCTCCTATATTAGTATGAAGTGAAAAGATACAAAATAGTGTCGAATGAAAATTTGAAGTAGACAAGAGTGTAATGTACAAGTGAAGGAGAAAGCAGTATAATAGAACTTAATGAAATAGACCGGGATGGAAAAAAATAGACAATGATAGAATAAATTGGAATGGATGGAAGAATTTTAAACAATGCATATAATATTACCTCTGACAGAGATTCTGGATGATATGTAAATCTATTATCAGGCAGTACATCTCACTTCACGGTATGTGTTAGAGCAGGCCTGCACAAACAGCGCTCAACGAGCGCGCGCTCCTTCGGAGCGGGAGAGCGGTGTTTACCGCTCGCCGAAACGGAGAGGAAGATACGTCAGAATGACATAGACTTGCTATAGGTAGAGGAGAGGGAAACGACCACTCAGTTATCTAGTGGAGTGCAGTGTGTAGGCCTATTCTCAGTAACTGTTTCACGTTGCTTACCTACTGCTACAGTATAGTATGGAGGAATCTAAAAACGAAACATAACATTTAACATTTAACGATTTACAGCTCGAACTTATTGATCTTCAATGTGACCTAAGAGCTAAAGATCGTTTGAATAATACTACTAGCCTGGTTGAGTTTTACAAGACTAAACCTCAGCAATAATATCCACGATTACACAGGCTGGCTGTGAAAATGATTGCTATGTTTGGCTCAACATTTATATTTGTGAGCAACTATTTTCTATAATCAACTTTAATAAAGGCAGACATCGACCATCTGTAACTGATGTTTCATTATGATCAGTAGGCTACTGTTCCTTTCAGCTGCCAACAGCATAAAACCTCGTTCTGATGTGCTGATAAATAGAAATATAACAAAATGATATTGTACACTTAATTAGCTATAGAATTTATATTACTTCTGTAAAATAAATATATTTTTATTAATTAATAATAGTCCAAGATAGTTTTGCAAACACTGAACGGGAATTTATTTCATAAGCACTCGTAATAGTACTTCCTTTTGTGTACATTTTATACGAGATCACCCCTTCTTCCAGTCCACCCTTATAACAGAGCGCAGCTAATATCAGCATTCCGCTCACGAGCTGTGAGCCGGCTCGGAGAGCGCAAACCTTGTGCAGGCCTGTGTTAGAGGAAAAACAATATTGTTTGTATACGTCTGAAGTGTGAATAGTGTAATATGTAACTAGTCAGCGATGTATGCCCTAGAGGGGGAAGTAACTAGCAATGCTACCCCATTATCTCCTCTCCTAATTGCCTAATAAGTGGTGCTTTATTGTTTTCAACTTATGTGGTTCAAACCTGTCTTCGGACATAATAACATAAGTTATTATAATATGCTGCGATAAAGTAGGATAGAGTAATATGAAGGTGTAATGGGCTAGAATGTAAGAAGTGGATTTTTTATTTTAGTGGGTTATTTTACGACGCTTTATCAACACCTTAGGTTATTTAGCGTCTGACTGAGATGAAGGTGATAATGCCGTTGAAATGAGTCCGGGGTCCAGCACCGAAAGTTACCCAGCATTTGCTCATATTGGGTTGAGGGAAAAACTCCGGAAAAAACCTCAACCAGGTAACTTGCCCCAACCGGGAATCGAACCCGGGCCACCTGGTTTCGCGGCAAGACGCGCTAGCCTTTACTCCACAGGTGTGGACGTAAGAAGTAGATTTTTAATAGAACGCAGTAGAGCAAACTAGAAAGGAGTGTGTACAGTAGAACAGTAGGGTGAAGTGGAAAAAAATTTGGTTGCATATATAGGCCTACTCATAATAAAATGAAATTCATATTCACCGGATTATTTCTGTATAATTTTATGACATTTATGTTCAAAGTCTGCAGTCCGAGCAGCAGGAACATTTTCATTAGAAAAATCTAATCATTCTCGTGAGATTTGTGACGAAGATTAATTTCGGATACAGCGCACCTGCAGCAAGGCTAATGGGCTGCGATCAGTCCCTGCAGGTCGGTCGAGTTTGCCTTCCTAATTTTAATGTAGCGTCTGCATTGCGAGTCCGGGATTAGCTGGATGGGAAAAAGAGAATTCCGTTGCCATGGAGACCAGGTAAATATGTATATTCATAAATCGCGGACAGGCGCAAAATCTACGGCCGCCAACGCTTTACGTAAACATAGATCTCCAAAGTATCACCAGCAGCATTTTCATAAATACCAACTGCAGCGTTTCCCCTTAAATGCGTGTGGAGCACCTTCCTATTAAATACGATTATCAGTTATTTCCTATTCCATGGCAGTTTTTTTCTAAGTCCTTACGTATTCATGGTTTCTAATAAAGTTGTTATTATGCTACTTAATTCTCAAATCCTAATACTTAAATGTAACACTTCATTTTTATTTCAAAATACTCTTTTTCCATCCTCTACTCTACGCGATAACATTATTAGGAATGGTCCATTCGTTTACATTCCATTCTTTCCTATTGCGCTATATCCCATACAGACCACCTAACTCCTCTTTCAAATACTCCATTTTTCTCCACTTTACTGCAACTTTCTATTCAAAACTATTTTCTTCAACTCAAGTCCACTCCTTTTACACTGTGCCACACTCTATTCTACTTCACACAAAATGGTAACATTATCCTATCTTTATCTTTTCTTGAAATGCTTGCTGACCTCCTGCAAAAAAAAATTCATTTGACTACCATTAATCTCTCGGCTTGTAGTCTGTGCACTGTCCATGTTTCTGTCCCATATAATAAAGTAATTTGTATCAGAGCCTTATATATTAATTTTTAGTGCGGTAAAAATATTCCTACTTTATAAAATTGAATTTAACATTCCAATAATTCTCCCACCATCAATTAATCTTGAATTTCTAAATATGACGTTGCATTTTTCTCCAAAATTGAAAAAAAGATGTTTAAATCCTTTTACATTTTTATTCTTTCTGTGCCACACATTAACTGTTCATCCATACCTATACCGGTATTACGTTTCTGGAATCTGTAAAGTATAGGAGACAAAAGTCATTTACGCAAGTATTCAATGAAGGGGCCCAGTCCAATGACCGTTCTGGGGAAATCAATCAGCGTATTCCGAATCTCACCGGTCCGGTGGCATCAATGACGTCATGTTACAGCGAAATAAGGAACAAAACTGCTGGAAGTATCGATGGCTGTCATGGCGACTATACAAGTTGTTGTCTCTGCTACGCTAGCAAAATTTTGCGAAATTTTCGTACTGCCATCTCGTTCAAAGAAAACCTAGCATAAACAATTTATTTCTTGAACCGGTAGTAATAACTGGTCCGTTGACATGTTCGCTCATAAGCCATTAACATATTGTTTTTACGTTGTGCTCATTACAAACAATACAGCAGAACTAAAGCAGAACACACCGCCATGACACAACAGTGCACGATGTTATTCGTCTGCTAATTCCCGCCCTATACAAGAACCAATCAGATTCACTGATGGCGGCTGATGGAGACTGCCACCACCTCTGCAAGTTGATGGCACCGGTGCGACACCGGTGGAGCATCAATGACGCCATCGGTGGAATTCGGAACACCGTGATGCCATCGGATTGCTCACCTGTGAGATTCGGAATACGCTCATTGCTTGAAGACGAGCGTCTAAAATGGCACCCTGCTTATAATTTTTGCCACGTGTCCTCAGCGGCTGTGAGCCGATGCAGACCGCAACACACTCCCGAAATGATAAGCTCCGCCCATTCGCTTGTCATCGGCTCCACTCAAATGCGTCGATTTACTCTACAGATTCCAGAAACGTAGTCTAGTGTCAAACATTAAGTTTTTTCGAAATTTATCTCTATCCCCATGTCCCATATTCTGTAATCAATTTTCTTATCTATCTTATCTACATATCTTGTGCGATCAGTGTCTGAACATCTGTAAAGAATAGATGGTGTAAGTAATAATTTTGTTCAATTTGCAATCGCATGTAGCGACAATTTCTAGAGCAATTTTTAAGACACTTATCAATACAGATTCTAATAATATTGAAGATAAGCAGCATACTTGTAAGAGTCTTTTAGATGTATAAAATTCTTTTGACAAAAGGAAAACCAACTTAATTTTTTAGTTGGTTATTTAACGACGCTGTATCAACTACTACGTTATTTAGCGTCGAACGCAACTTCGGATCGACAGGCAAGCGCCTAAGCCGACTGAGCTACTCCGGTGGCTCCCATCTTAATTTGGCACATATATTTTGTGAGTATATTGATTTTATAATATTTATAATTTTGTCATTTATATACCTGTTTGTTTAATACTTACTTACTTACAAATGGCTTTTAAGGAACCCGAAGGTTCATCGCCGCCCTCACATAAGCCCGCCATCGGTCCCTATCCTGTGCAAGATTAATTCAGTCTCTATCATCATATCCCACCTCCCTCAAATCCATTTTAATATTATCCTCCCATCTACGTCTCGGCCTCCCCGAAGGTCTTTTTCCCTCCGGTCTCCCAACTAACAGTCTATATGTATTTCTGGATTCGCCCATACGTGCTACATGCCCTGCCCGTATCAAACGTCTGGATTTACCTGTTTGTTTAATAATAATAATAATAATAATAATAATAATAATAATAATAATAATAATAATAATAATAATAATATTCTTGGTACACTATCATAATTATACCTTTAGTAAATCAATGAACACCTAGGCTAATAACCTGTGATTTGTCACGACTTTTCTCAAAAACTGTCACATAGGCTATTATGTCTACAGGCCTTCCCTACAGTGAACCGTCCATATCTGTGGAGTAATGGTTAGCGCGTCTGGCCGCGAAACCAGGGGGCCCGGGTTCGATTTCCGGTCGGGCCAAGTTACCTGGTTGACGTTTTTCCGTGGTTTCCCTCAAACCAATATGAGCAAATGCTGGGTAACTTTTGGTGCTGGCTCCCGGACTCATTTCACCAGTATTATCACATTCATCTCATTCAGACATTAATAATATGTTGATAAAGCGTCGTAAAATAACCTACTAAAATAAAAAAAATACAGTGAATCCACTGTGTTCTATATTCTTATATTGTGTTTAATTTTATAAGTTCACCAAATTTTTATTCCAACATCCGCATTGCTTATTTTTTAATTACTTGATAGTTCCAGTTGAAGATATGACAAACAATAACAAAATTCTAAAAGAATTTAAAATAATAAATATATATATATATATATATATATATATAGATATGGGGGCAACACTTAATACGAATGTCACATACAGTACTTCCATACCAAAACTTCTTTAGATCTACAGTTCTAGAGGAAGAAGAAACGTGTACCAACCAAAAAACTTTAGAACAAAACGAAATCTATGAATGAGAACAAATCGCATTTGTTTAAATCTTGAAATTGACGGTGGTGGTGGTGGTGGTGGTGGTGTGGTGGTGGTGGTGGTGTTGGTGGTGGTGGTTGTGGTGTTGGTGGTGGTTGTGGTGGTGGTGGTGGTTGTGGTGGTGGTTGTGGTGACAATTATAATATTAACTGTGACTTGATCTCAGTAACTTGTAATTTATTTCCTTTTGTACTGATGTTCCGGAAAATATCTGTTGTCTTTCAACAAGTTGCTGAATCTCTCACAGAAAATAATACTTAACTCAAAAACATGAATTACAACTTAAGGTCCTTAAAAGTCTTTTAATCTTGTATTGATTTGTCAATATATCAGCTAAACGCAATATGCGATAGTAAATACCCCTTATAAGAGCTTGATTTATTTTATTTCTCTAAATGTTTTCATTAATTAAATTTTCAGTCATTGTAGAAGGCTTAATCTTCGATAGATACTGTATTCCTGAGCTCAACCAAAATCTACGCGATGCACATATTAATAAAAGTAAACATCGCGTTTCTCCTAGCTTTTGTATGAGGCACTTAGCAGCGCTCAAAAAGCATTCAAACCTCTACAACTACGACTCCTCTTCAAACAAGTACGAAACTGAAACAAGCAGGTTCCAGCAACACCATTGCATCTTGACCGTATCCTTATACATTAAACGCAGGGAATTTTAACCCCAGTTGTTAATGGAACTCATGTAGCGTACTTGGTGAAGACTGGCGTGGAATCCAGCTATAAGCCTCGGGTTCAGAGCGCAGAATACTCACAGAAACTGGATGTAGCAGAGAGCAGTAAAACCAGAGCGAGAGAGAGTGAGAGACGCTTCATAAATATCTCTTTGAATCTCTCTCCCGGGACTTATCGACTAACGGCATTCGTTGTAAACAACAAACAACATCCAACCCTTCTAACATTATCCTCCCTCAATTCTCCCGCGCCCCTCATTCTCTTTACCATGTACACCCACGAAAATACAGTACCACTTTTAAATCTGAAGTAAAGAGTGGTATCTGTGTAGTATGAACAAGTGGAAAGCGAATCAGAACATTTGGCGGATGGGTAATATGAGAAATAAAGGAGAGTAAAGAACCGGTTTAACTAGTCTCTCTTCTTTTGTCTAATAGGATGTGAGAACAAGGTTGTAGCCAAATGTAATTCCTACGACGACCACTAAAAAAATTCATAGACCAGTCGCAAAGTCAGCAATGGGAAAGTAAAAACTATGGGTGCTATTCATAGACATTTCGCAGCACGCGCTACGAGTGTACTAAGCTAGCCCCGGCTATCCACTGGTTACTAGTACAGAAATCAAATCGTATCGTATCGCTAACACTGGTTTATGAATACGAAAAACGCTGATCATCCACTGGAAGCCCGCGCTAAAAATGACTATGAATACGGCCCTAAAATATTATCGGTCTAGTTCTAAAGAAGAAATCCTATTCACGGCAGTATTTTATTGGTGAGAATGTCAGCAGGTTGTAAGAAGTAACCAACGTTGTCAACTTTGGACTGGTAATTCAGCTTGAGCAAAATCATGTGCTCTAAATCAATGTTTCTCAACCGTCGGGCCGCTGCCCGGTATCGGGACCTAGCTAGGGTTGACCAGAGGTCCTCTTTTGTTCGGACATGTCATCCTTTTTAGGCCTTTGTCCGGGGTCCGGACGGATTTTTATAAAATCAAGAAATATCCTCCTTTTCGTGACTCGTAGGCCTATACCTGATATTTTGAAATTATCTAATTTGACGCCTTAAAGTATCTAATTTGCTTGTAGGTGGCAGCAGCATCGGCGGAATATACTCTTTGCCAACGATCATAACTCCCTTTGCTCCTCCTTGTTATGGTCGTTGCTCAGAGGTAGCTAGTAAATCGAGGTGCGAATGTAATCTAAATATATATTTAGTTCCCTGGACTTCCACATTTAGCTAACTGTAAAATCATTATTATTAGGTTTTTTCATAATTATTTTGAAATAAAATAGACATCAACATACTTTTAAGTATGATATAAGCCTAAATCAGTACTTAAAATATTTTGTAATAAAGTAGATATTGATGTAAGTCTTAATCTAACTAGGCCTACATATTTTGTGTCCTCTTTTTATCGATGTGAGTCTGGTCACCCTAGCTACACCGGGCCACCAGATATTCTCCTGGAATTTACCATTTTATTTTTCTAAGCATTATTCGCGAATAAATATTTTAAAATGACTATTACACTCTTACTACGTCATACTACTTTTGATCAATAAAACGGTACGAAAGGACGTATTTCAACCGATCATGGCCGCTTATCGCACAATTTTATCGCGTCCCTAGCATTTGTTTAATTTTATCGCGTCCCTAGCATTTGTTTATTTTTATCACTACCCTAGCATTTGTTTCTTTGTTTGCCAACATTTCAAACTGCACTGGTCTGAACGTCAAAAACCAGAAAATTACAAACCACTCCAGTCGATGCACATCACTTTCAAATATGATTCGCATTTTGGCATTCAAGAACAAGAATTAATAAAGAGCACTGGTCATATATGAAGAGCACCATTCGGAAATCCTGAATGAGTTGAGGGATACACCATGTACACCAACGAGTTCACTTCTTTTATGCGCACGTCCAATATAACATCAACTGAACCACCAAAACATTCAAATTTGAAAATTGTATTTTCAATAATTGTTTCTTTTAAAATTATCCATGTTTATTTTTATTTTATCATCGTTAATTAAAACGTTTCTTGTTTATTTCATCATCCCTAATTAAAACTTTTCTAACAATTGTTTATATTATTTAGGTTATGTTTGTTATAGCTTCTGCTATATATTATGGATAGTCACGTAACAGAGATTGTTTAATACTAAGATTTATTGAGAATCATCTGTCAAGTGACGTTGATTACTGGGATCCGGATGATTGAAATGGAGTTCAATGATGATTCCACAGTTGGCACAACTGATACCGGTAACAAGAAAACATCATCATAAAACACTACTGCCATCTAGCGTAATGTTGAAATTGTACAATAATAAATTTGAAGACAGTTGTATTTTCGTAAGCCAATTAATATTTTATTGTACACTTTGTTACTTCTAATCTTTATATACTTTCTTCTAATCGTGTAATAGTCAATTAAATCCCACTCGAATTTTGATTTTCTCTAGATAAATCAAAACCTCTAGTGAGATTACTGTTGAAAATATTACTAGGAAAATAATTTTCGTGACTATGTTGGAAAGTCTCTGAAGTCTAAAGTTTTAACTAAAACACTAAATAATATCTGCGTATAAAATATCAGTTATCAAGCCACTAAGTTTTTAATGATGGGAATTTTTCAGACTTAGAAATTTTTCAACATATTTTGCCACCACATATCTTCGTGAAACTTCATTTTCTGCATTTGACAATGCTTCAAATGAAATGTATGAACCACCTACTACAACTTCACGACTGTCTCCTTTTGGCTATGACTACAATTTATTCCAGACTTAACAAGCTAACTGACAGAAGACAGTAACGAAAATACCACTAGTCTTGCTAAAACCTTAAAAATACTCACGTCTAATAAAAATAAAATATATGACACTAAGGTTTCAATAGATTACAATGGTCAACAATGATTTTGTTAAATGCACAATTTCTGCTGTTTCTTATGTAATTTCATCTGCTGATTCCAAAAATGAAGTCAGAATTTTTCTGCAACCCACATTTTTTTCTAATTTTAGAAAAAATTTATTTATTTTTATTGCTATATACAGTCCTTAACATGCTAATGCAAAGAAAATATTTCATTTTATTTCTTTAACAATTGACCTATAACTTTAGATCACTGTTGCCTGTGAAGTCAGAATTCATAAAAATGAATTTTATTCCTCATAAGACTGCGAGAGTAAGTATTAATTCTCATTTAGGCTGGAACTTACAAGTTTTATAACCCAGTTTTCTTCGTCCTAATTTCAAATGTGATGAAAGTATCTTATAAAGTAAAACATACATCGAAATACTGTATAAATCACAAACAATTTTTCGTTGCGTTTGTGGTTAATTAACTTTGCAAGCACACAGGTGAATTTTACTACACTAGTTAAAAGAGCTTACGAGTGTTCTTTTGATTGTAAAATAGATGAAACAGGAACTGGGCCCCTGAAATCTGAAGTAACGAAAATATGGAACAACTCATTGCGAGGAACCTGCGCTTTGGCTACGGGAATCAGTTGCAAAGGAGAAATTATTATTATTATTATTATTATTATTATTATTATTATTATTATTATTATTATTATTATTATTATATCTTATGTAAATTCATTATGTCTTTATTCAGTGATACATGAGCTATTTCTCGTAAAAAAGGAAAAATCGTTGTGTTATATTAGTGATTTATTTAGCTGTCCCCAATAAAAAAATACATTACTGAAAGATGTAAGGATGATCATTAGGAACGTGTATCACTTTATGTAAACGACAATGAAGTCTTATTTGGAAGTTTTAGTGATTTATCCCGTTCGAATTGACAGTATATCAGCTAACATCCCTGTAACTATTGATCGCAGAATTGCATTTCCTGGTCCATATTCATAGACATACTTAGCGCGGGCTTCCGTTGGATGATCAACGAACTAACGTTTTTCGTAATCATAAACCAGTATTAGTTAGTTAGTTTGTTAGATAGTAAGTGGGGTTTAAAAAGGGGGCGTCAGCTACTATGGCTATTTGCGCCCTCATCTACAATCCTTCACTAAACACAAACACAATATAATAACCAGAACACTTAAAAGAACTAAAAAGCGTTGTCATGGTTAAAACGAGGTTCACATAAACCGGTGTTAATGATATGATATGATATGATATATGATATGATATGATATGATATATGATATGATATATGATATGATATATGATATATGATATATGATATGATATGATATGATATGATATATGATATGATATGTGATGTGACATGATATGATATGTGATATGATATGTGATATGATATGTGATATGTGATATGATATGATATATGATATGATATGATATTATATGATATATGATATATGAGATATGATATGATATATGATATATGATACATGAGATATGATATGATATGATATATGATATTTGATATATGATATGATATGATGATATGATATATGATATGATATATGATATGAATCCTGTACAAGTAATCAGTCGATAGCCGGGGCTAGTTTAGCACGCTCGTAGCGCGGGTTAGCGAAATTCTAGGCATTGCACCTCCTATTTTTAATTTCATCACTTGGATATCTTCCATCACACTCTGTTATTCTGGGCGGCATATTTCGTACACTCTATAAGTAAATAAACACACACAATATATCCTATACACAATATATTCCTACCAAACAAAATCAGAAGTAGCACACTACATATTGAGTATAACAAAAGTTTTAAAATACTATATAAAAGTAATAGAGGGTTTGAACCACGTACATGTAAGAGGCATTCTAGCATTTCAAATTGACCTGCTCTGAGGTATTGACCTAACAACGGAACACACACAAAGCGAGTGTGCATGTACCACAATACGATTCCAACGAGTACTTTGCAAATTACGGAATTTCAGTTCATTTTTTACTAAAGCAGAATTGATTCAACAGCTATTTGCACACAGGAGAGTGTTTATGTACCACAGTATATTGCAAATACTTTTGAAGTTGCACACTTATTCATTTTTTCCTAAAAGTGTGGTCATCCAGCAGTTAGCTATACACAGAAAGCAATCGTTTGTGTTGCACAACAAATAACAAGTAATTAGGAAATTACAGACTTGTAGTTAATTTTTTCCTAAAGCTCTACTTATCTAACAGCCAGCCACACTGTAAGCGAGTGTTCATGTATAGAAAAAATTCATAACTTTATTACATTGGCAATTAGAGACCTGTAGTTCATTTTTTCTATCGTTATATTGACCGAACGATTATTTACATTCAGATACTGATTGTTCATGTATCGTAATGCCATACATAAAATGTAATTCAAAAGTAAGTTTCCATTTCGAAATGGTAATAATTCTTCTCAATTTTTAGATTCCACATAAATAAAAAAAAACAATTTATTAGTAAACAAATAGGATTTTATTAAAACACGACAAAATTAAATATGACCACCAGTGTGTTGTTCGATAAGAAACAGTCTTTCTTCCACGATTTTTTTTGTTGGTTATTTAACGACGCTGTATCAACTACGAGGTTATTTAGCGTCGATGAGATTGGTGATAGCGAGATGGTGTTTGGCCGAGGATTCGCCATAGATTACCTTACGGTTGGGGAAAACCTCGGAAAAAACCCAACCAGGTAATCTGCCCAAGCCGGGATCGAACCCGCGCCCGAGCGCAACTTCAGACCGCCAGACAAGCGCATTAACCGACTCAGCCACGCTGGTGGATTTTTCTATGCTATAAACGGCATTAGTAAGCACATTCGTAGGGATGTTTTTAATGATATCCGATATTGACTGTTGCAATTCTTTTAGATAACCCCATAACCAGTAGTCACCTGGATTTATGTCTGGTGACCTAGAAGGCCAACTGTTCGGAAAATGCCTATTAATTACACGATCACCAAATGTGTTGCGCAATAGTGTTTTTACATTATTGTGTATGTGAGGTGGAGCGCCGTCTTGCATGAACACAATGCTTTCGAATTCATGATTCTGTAACGCTGGTATTGCAAAGACTTGTAGCATTTGAAAACATCGCTGCCCGGTTACCGTCACTGTTTTTATTTGTCCATTTTCAATTTCTTCATAGAAATATGATCCTATTATAAAATGTGACTTAAAACCACACCATTTAGTAACCTCTATAGCCTATCATGTAAAGGTAAAATCATTGTAAAAATTATTAAAATTTCTCTCCTACTGCCGTCTGTATTCTGAACAACAATTATTATATGTACAGGGACATTATTTTATTTTTACTTCAATTTTTATTGTACCTGAGTTTTTTAATGTACTTCACTCCCACCCCTTCTACTAAGGAAGTTACAACTCCACACAGAACCAATACCGCAGATAGTAAGCAGTACTGAGTTACTGGGTATAGTACGTTCCAGAAATATGTTCGCGTTTTCCAGTGACGAAAGAGCTTTCAATATTGAATCATATTTTCGCACAGGTACTGTCCGTTTGCCTACGTCGCATCCCGATTTCCCCACCTGCTTCTGCTCGCCCCTCTGTAAAAGCTGGGCTGACTTAGCTCTTTTCTGAAAACATTAATTTCTCTTAGGAATTGGACGTTTACGTAATATTATACAGCTGTTTAATTTAACTTAAATAAAAGGGCCTCGTTAAGTAATTAACTGTCACGTGATTTCCTCCTTTCTACAATCCTGTGGCATAACCATTTGGACGGACAGTAGATAGCATGTCTGAGTAATTTTATATTTTCGGGTCGGGCAGAAAAGAAGATTGAATTCACAGTACGTAGAGTAGGTACAGAATTATTTCAAAATGAGTTACTAGTACGAAGGACGAAACTGGCAATTGGAATTAGATGCAATAGTCTATAGTGCGATAATATGCATAAAAGAACTGAAGCCTGTATCGAAATGAACGGCCACCATTTTCAAAATTGTGTTTAAATATTCATATTATGATTATTTTTCAATTTAACTTCTTTCTCTATATTGTACGTTAATGTGCTGTAGACAGTGTACACTGCATAATGAATACGTTCGAATGGATAACTCACTTCGTGAGTAAAAAAGCTTATTCTTAATACAGTACTGTACTTTGATTAAAGAAAAATCTAATGAAAATTATCAAACTCAAAATCGCGATATTTCCTAGTTTACGTAAATGGATGAACTACTTTTCTTCCATCCTATACCTAGTAGAGTGATTTGTGTTTTACGCCAGTATCATCGAACTCCAGTCTTCGAGGGGGGAGCAAGCGGTGTTTCCGGTTCTCTAAAGGTATAGACGGGTTAATATTAAAAATGTTAGTAAAAATAAAATTATGTCCCTGTACAAGCGAGACATAGTACCCATATCAACGAAACACGCACTGATAAAAACAAACCAAACCTTCTAAACAGTAATGGTATCTTTATGAAACCAAACCGCTGACATGTAGAGAAGATACAGCTGTTTCAAAATGGGAACTTACTTTTGAATAACCTTATACTTTTGAAATGTAGATTTGTTGATTTTTTATTAAAGCTGTAATGATCCCGGAGCTAGTATAATGGAAAATCGATTGTTTATGTGCTACAATACAGGGTGATATTTAAAAGAACTATTACAAACTTCAGGAGGTCCTTTATTATACAGATATGAATGGAAAACTTCAAGTGCTACTATGTCCTATAACGAAGGGTTACAAAGTTACAGCCCCTCACAGTACTATAGCAGGTGTTCAAAATGCATTCCATCCATATATCACATTTATTGCAGAACTGACACAGCAAGATTACTCGTAGGAAATATATTTTTTTGTAAGTGACTGTGTCATGTAGATGAAATTATTGGGGATCATCACTGTGGTTTCAGGCGTAATAGATCGACTATTGATCAGATTTTTTGTATTCGACAGATATTGGAAAAAAAATGCGAGTATAAGGGTACAGTACATCAGTTATTCATAGATTTCAAAAAGGCATATGACTCGGTTAAGAGAGAAGTTTTATATCATATTCTTATTGGATTTGGTATTCCCAAGAAACTAGTTCGATTAATCAAAATGTGTCTTAGTGAAACTTACAGCAGAGTCCGTATAGGCCAGCTTCTATCTGATGCTTTCCCAATTCACTGCGGGCTGAAGTAGGGAGATGCATTGTCACCTCTACTTTTTAACTTTGCTCTAGAATATGCCATTAGGAAAGTTCAGGATAACACAGAGGGTTTGGAATTGAATGGGTTACATCAGCTTCTTGTCTATGCGGATGACGTGAATATGTTAGGAGAAAATCCACAAACGATTAGGGAAACCACGAAAATTCTACTTGAAGCAAGTAAAGCGATAGGGTTGGAAGTAAATCCCGAAAAGACTAAGTATATGATTATGTCTCGTGACCAGAACATTGTACGAAATGGAAATATCAAAATTGGAGATTTATCCTTCGAAGAGGTGGAAAAATTCAAATATCTTGGAGCAACAGTAACAAATATAAATCACACTCAGGAGGAAATTAAACGCAGAATAAATATGGGAAATGCCTGTTATTATTCGGTTGAGAAGCTTTTGCCATCTAGTCTGCTGTCAAAAAACTGAAAGTTAGAAATTTATAAAACAGTTATATTACCGGTTGTTCTATATGGTTGTGAAGCTTGGACTCTCACTTTGAGAGAGGAACAGAGATTAAGGGTGTTTGAGAATAAGGTTGTTAGGAAAATATTTGGGGCTAAGAGGGATGAAGTTACAGGAGAATGGAGAAAGTTACACAACGCAGAGCTGCACGCATTGTATTCTTCACCTGACATAATTAGGAACATTAAATCCAGACGCTTGAGATGGGCAGGGCATGTGGCACGTACGGGAGAATCCAGAAATGCATATAGAGTGTTGGTTGGGAGGCCGGCGGGAAAAAGACCTTAGGGGAGGCCGAAACGTAGATGGGAAGATAATATTAAAATGGATTTGAGGGAGGTGGGATATGATGATAGAGACTGGATTAATCTTGCTCAGGATAGGAATCAATGGCGGGCTTATGTGAGGGCGGCAATGAACCTCTGGGTTCCTTAAATGCCAATAAGTAAGTAAGTAAGTGACAGTGTCAACAATGTGTTATATCGCTGTTTTGTTCTCTAATGAAGCCTCGTTTACCACAAAGGGCATCATCAGCTACAGAAATGATCACACCTGGGCAGACATCAATCCGCGCAGTGAGACAAATATATCAACACCATTTTTCCCTTAATGCGTGGGTGGGATTTATAGGGGACTGTCTCACTAGACAAGCCTACCTGCAATTTATGCAAGATGGTCTTCCTGACATTTTGGATAATGACGTCTCATTTCATGACGTCACCTGGAGCTTGTCGTTGCTGGCCGTTAGGTAGGCCGTGTGGGCCCTATTGCTTGGCCATCTTGGTCGCCAGATCTCACTCCGCTACTTGAAATTTTTGGTGTACTAAACCCCCGTGGGCGTTGTGTGCGTTGTGTACGACCTGTTACGATGAACTGAAGAAGATTGTAACACACTTCGGGAGACGCCGGAAATGCTCACCCGTGTCAGAGAATCCTTGCAACGTCGTGGCCAGGTGTGTATTGACATGGGTAGAATATATTTTGAACACATACTGAAGTGACATCCAGTGGCTGTAACTCTTTAACAGTTCACAGTACAACATATTATTCACTTCCATCTAATAAATGATCTGAAATTTGTAATATTTTTGTTCCATGTCTCTATTTGGCTTCTCGTTTTCAAACTTTATCCGCATATGATCAGCTAAGTACCAGCTCTCATCATAAAAATTTACTCATTATACCCTACCATAATACATCTTTATATACTTCATCCTAAACAGCCTCAGTTGCTAGAAATTGGAACTCGCTTCCGAGTGATGTAAGGGGTTGTTGGACAGTAACTTCATTTAGGTCAAAATTACATAAATTCTTGCTTAACAGATTCATTACTGATTAATATTTGTTACTTACAATGACATTAGCATTTGTTCATTCTTATTATTACCATTAATTTCTCTAACTGGAATACAGAACCTCTAATGGTAAAATCTCATTACATTAATATTCTCATTAGGTCTGTGTCAATATATTTCAGATTTATATTTTGCTTCCTATAACATACTTCTAGTAAACTTCTATTGTATTATTTCTTCGGAATATGTATGATAAGACTTTGTTGTGTTAAATTCTAACGTACCTTGTTAACATGTTTCGACCTATTTATGGGTCATTCTCAGAACTGGTCGTTGTTGGTCTTGGAGCCTCTTGTTCTGTTTCCTGTGAGGGTGCGTTCGTGCGGTATAGTGTATAGTCAAACAGTGTGTGTGTTTTGAAATTGAGTTGTATGTTGAGAATTTCGTTGGGGTGTGTTTTCGCGTGTCTGTATATTTCATATTGTTCTAGTATGTTTAGTTTCTGGCTTTTTGGTTGGATGTGTAGTATTTCCATGTCTGTGTTAATGTCTCTGTGGATGTGGTTAGCATTTGTGATGTGTTCTGCATATGTGGAGATGTTTTGTTATTTTGTTATGGCTGTGATGTATTCTTTGTAACGTGTTTGAAATGTCTGTCCTATGTAGAAGTTGTTGCAGGTGTTTCATTTGAGTTTGTATACGCCTGTGTGGTTGTATATTTGTTTGTTTATGTTGTTTGTGTGTCGAGATGTTTTTGTAGAGTGTTATTTGTTCTGTATGCGATGTTGTAATTTAATTTCTTGAATGAGGTTGCAATTTTGTGTGTGTTTTTGTTTTCGTATGTTAGTGTGATGTATTTTTTGTGTTCTTGTGTTTATGTTGCATTCTTATGTTTTTTGTGATTTTGTTTTGTCTTACGTATTATGTTGTCTATTATGTTAGGGTTGTATCCGTTTTCTTGTACTATGTATTTGATAATGTTTAGCTCTTCGTTGTAATCCTGTTGGTTCATTGATATGTTAAGTAGTTTGTGTACCATTTTTCGGAATGTAGCTTGTTTGTGTTATGTGGGGTGTATTTTTCATCATTTTAACCAACTAGCTATCTCTACTTATTATAATTCTTTCCATATTGGATATAGACTGAATTGAATCACATTAGCTCATAAATTAAGTTGTTACTTTTTCTTATAGGTTTTATCTCAATTTAAATAAACATGTACTAGTCGTTAGAACTTAACTGAAGAATATTGCTGGAGAATATTTTAAGCGTATTGTAAATATTGATAATTTAAATATGTATGTAACAATTGTACTGATAAAGGCTGGTTGAGTGGAAGAGAAGGCCTTATGGGCTTAACTTTGCCAACGAAAATAAACTATTCTATTCTATATATCACAAGTACTTTACTAATTATAAACATTTTCCCTAAATTTGTATTGATTCAACATTGCAACACATACAGTGAGCGTTCATGAGCTCTAATATTCGACAGATACTTTGGAAATTTCAGGCTAGGAAATTGAAAACTCTTCTTCTGATCATTCACAGTGAAAGTATTACAAAAATGACTCTCTTCGGGTATGTCACGCCACTGACTCTTATGATTACATCTTTTCTGTACAAATATTATACGGGAAATTTTTTTTTTCTCCTCTGAAACGTTTTAAGAAAATCACTGCAGATAAAAACAAAAACAACGGAATATAATTCATCTGATATTTAGAAATTGATTTTTAACCGACAAGCTACATTAATCTCCGCTCTCGGACGACATTGCTTGTAACTAGTGTGAACAAGGTATATGGGTCGACCTTTGTCGACTACAATCGATCGTTGTAAATGGGGCGATTATAGGAGGAATGGCTGCTGGCATTGATTCTCGATAGGAGCCTCCATAACGCCTTGCCTATTGTTCTAGGGAACCATATAACACCAGGGAAGGCAGTGAGCATGCCGATAATTTACAGGAGAGATTGAGAGAGACTGAGAGAGAGAGACAGAGAGAAAGTGAGAGAGATTTTCTATTGCCTACTTGCCAGCCAAGAACTGAATCATTACTAACCAGAGATTGTGTAGTCATAAACATTTAATATGACTGTGTTAAATTTTATGTCTATATCAGGGCTGTTTGCCTTATATTTCGAATATCCGAAGATCGTATCCCGAAAGCGACCTAACTAGAGTTTACTATATAGTAGCCAGGTTTAAGATCCCCTGAGGGAGGTGTTCGAGCTACGGTAACATTGTACCACCACCGCCTTCTTCATCAATTTTCCAGGATACTAAAAGGTTTCTATTTATTACAAAAGTAATCTGTAAGGTAAAGGTGTCATAATCAGTTTCCGACGCAGACAAAGAAAAAAGATTCTAACTAATATATAGGAAATATTATAGCTTCCTTATTGATCGTAAAGTATGGTAAATTTGATATCTTCTGAAGTATGTATGTTTATGACTCATTCCAAATGCTTTTGGCTTACACCCAAACTCAGTGACATAACTTACGTTAATATGTTTCTTTATTACCTATTCGTTAATATTGCACTTTATTTTCTGCTGTAGTTAACCCAGATTCTATTTAATCAGTTTTCACCTTACATTTGTGTTAAGAAATTTCGATAGACTACCTAGACAAATAACAGGATTCAACATGTGGTTTAATACTGAATGCATTCATTAAGATTAGTACATATATATTTACATACATATACATATATAAATATACAGAATGGTACAAGAGCAATTTTAGAGTCTTAAAATGCATGTAAGTGAATATCATGAAAATAAGACATGTAATTTGGTGCCAGTAATTCACCAGTAGCGTTTAAGTTTAGTTCTGTAAATAATCGAAATTTTGTAGCTTAATAACGAAAGAACTATTAATTAGATGTGTATAATAGATTATCAAAGTTTTTCAGGTTTCTAATGAAACAAACACAAACATATTGATTGTATCACAGAGAATCGAAATTTTGCAGGTCAATAATGAAAAAAAAAAAAAAAAAAAAAAAAAAGACAAACAAAACATATAGAAGGCTTCACCGAACGTAGCAGACGGTTGACATGCGGTTAGTGTTTTAATTGGATATTAAACGACGCTATATCAACTACTAGGTTATTTATCGTCGATGGGAATTCATAGCGAGATGGTATACAGCGAGATGAGGCAGAGGATTATCCATAGATTACCTGACATACGCCTTACAGTTGAGGAAAGTCTCGGAAAGAATCCAATGCCGGTGGCTATGGTTAATATTTTTAGTTGTTTATTTAACGACGCTGTATCAAATAAGAGGTTATTTAGCGTCGATGGAATTGGTGATAGCGAGATAATATTTGGCGAGATGAGGTCGAGGATTCGCCATAGATTACCTGATATTTGCCTTAAGGTTGGAGAAAACCTCGGAAAAAATCCAACCATGTTATCAGTCCAAGTAGGAATCGAACCCGCGCCCAAGCGCAATTCCCGATCGGCAGGCAAGCGCCTTAGTCGACTGAGTTACGCCGATGTCTGCTATGGTTAGTGTTACTATCTGTCTGTTTACATGTGGTACCAATACTCACGAAGCATGTGAGTGAACTCTACTTCCAGCACGACGGAGCTCCTACTCTTTTTGCTAGAGATTTTCGTGTGTAGCTTTTAACCTAGAGTGACAGGACTGCAAGCAACCACTGTCTTCAGGAAATACAATCCGGGACACACCTAATATCTTCCAGCTAACAAGACACCCATGACGAAGGAGGGCGAAATTGTGTTGTGAAGTTAATAGTGGAGTCCACACCTGTGGAGTAACGGTCAGCGCGTCTGGCCGCGAAACCAGGTGGCCCGGGTTCGAATCCCGGTCGGGGCAAGTTACCTGGTTGAGGTTTTCCGGGATTTTCCCTCAACCCAATACAAGCAAATGCTGGGTAACTTTCGGTGCTGGACTCCAGACTCATTTCACCGGCATTATCACCTTCATTTCATTCAGACGCTAAATAACCTAGATGTTCATACCGCGTCGTAAAATAACCCAATAAAATAATATAAATGAAAGTTAATGGTGGACATTTCGAACATCATCTATGAACCTGCAATAAACATTTCTGTAAGAAAGTACCTGTTGTTTGTATTTCTAAATTGTTCCCATAACGAAGCTGTCACGACCAAAATATATTTGTTTTTGTGTATAGAATACTCAGCAATAATGTATAGTACATAATTGCGACTCACTCTGCATATAGATCTTTTACATCGCTTCTGTATCTTTTTTCCACCAATGGAGTATTACGAAACATCCTGTATATTGATAGTTATTTAGCTATTCTAAGTTACAACCAATGCTATTAACAACCGTAGACTTTAAACGGACGTACCTGTTCATTCATAGTCTGTACGTAACTTCAAAATGCTGTAATGAGCATTAGGAGATTTTTTGGTTGGATTCAGAGCACAAAAAGGCCCGGATGTGTGATGTCTGTGATGTCTCTTGACCGTGTACTTAAACATCAAAATGCTGTAAGCTTCATGCTTCGTTATGCAGTTTCAAAGTTCACATACCGTTCGTTTTTTTTTCTGGGGATACATTTCCTGCACTCATGACCGACTCCGTTACTCGAATTGTGAAGTTCCGAATCCAGTAACAGAGAGCCTCACTGGCTTCTAATAGTTAATACTCCCTCTGTTCCAAAATATGGTATAGAAAGATGTCATTAATTCTGTTCCAAAATATGGTATACATTTGTTAATGTTCTCAGTAATATACAGACGTGGAAAAATTATTAGACTAAATTAATTATATGTGCAACAAAGCTGTATTTGTCGGTAGAAATAATAAACAAAAATGTATTTTGCACAGATATAATGAACAGAAAATTGAGTCTTGAGGTTACTAATATTTTGTGAACATTCCCTTGTTCTTTATGAACACGTTAATTTTGTCAGGGATGCTGGAAACCAAAGTTTGACACTTTCTTTGAATATCAGCATCATTTAGCCAGATATCAGACAGTGCTTAAATGAGTCTATGTTTTGTTGTAAGCCTCTTTTTATTCACTTTCTTCTTCAGTATAGATCACAAATTGTAAATCTCCTCATGTCCGGTCTTCTTGCAGGCCATGGGAGAATATCTTCTGCAGTACGGTATATAATAATTAAAACACCAGTAGTACCAACATAGCCAGAAAAAAATATACTTAACCATTGGAAAAATATACCAGAAGATGTAAACAATCATATTTACAACAATAGAGATCTGTGAATTATACTAATACCGGTAGTTGATATGACGAATTATATTATGTTTCCATGAAAAACGTTCTAGTGTAATAATTTGTCCACGTCTGTAATGTAATTTTAATACATCTTCTAGATATTCGTTTGATAAATTAACATAAGAAAAGCATACAAATAAGGTACATATCGTTCTGTGTGATGTAAAATTAATAAAAGAAGAAAGAAACATTGTTTTGAGAGAGACAAATTAACATAAAAACTGCAATAAATTACAACCAGTTTTTATACTGCTGTGCCTTAGATGTTCTATTCAACACTGATTGGGTTGTTGTTACAGTTTCTGCAAAAGGAACACCACAGCAGGTGCCCATTTGATTTCTGTTCATAATGAACTATTTAAATATTATAGTTGGATGTACTACAGAAGACTAGAAACATTCACAACTGCACTGTCTGATAGTCCCTTCACTACTGAACAGAATACCACACAGCGAAACATTTCGTGCACGCATGCGCAATAATCAAACTTGTTTTGTTTGTTACTATGCTATATTTTGGAATGGAGGGGTAATACACAATTCCATAGCAGCCACCTCCATTAACTCTAGCATTGCTATTTCGACCTACATATTCGTCAGCATTGGGTTTTATTCCACTCAGAAAACATATATTTTTTTTCCATTGGCTGTGAATGGATTCGCTTCTCTTATACCGTTTTTATATGACTATTACATTTTACTATGTCATACTAGCTACTTCTGACCAATAAAACGGCACGGAACGACGTAATTCAACTAACCATGTCTGCTACCCTAGCACCTGTTTCATTATTTTAGAACAATGTAATTTCAATAATTGTATTTTTTTAAATTATTCATGTTTATTTAATCACGCTTACTTACCTATGGCTTTTGAGGAACCCACAGGTTCATTGCAGCCCTCACATAAACCCGTCATCGGTCCCTACCCTGTACAAGATTAATCCAGTCTTTGCCATCATATCCCAGCTCAATCAAATCCATTTTAATATTATCCTCCCATCTACGTTTCGGCCTACCCAAAGGTATTTTTCCCTCCTGCCTTCCAACTAACACTCTATAACAGGGGTCGTCAGCACAGAGCACGCTGGGGCTAGTCTCTTTTACCCGCGGAAAACGCAGTGCACTAGGGTGCACTCCGTAGCTGCTAGCGGGTATGCTCTCTATCTCTCCCTGTTGCACGACAGTGCACACGGGACAGCACCGCGTACCTTTTGCACATTTCAGCGAGTGCTGACGACCACTGTTCTATAGGCTTATTTTTTTCTGGATTCGCCCATACGTGCTGCATGACCTGCCCATTTCAAACATCTGGATTTACGGCAAAGGAAGCTTTTAATAGACAAAAGAGCATCTTCTGCCGATCTCCGGAAAAACAACTAAGGAAGAGACTAGTGAAGTGCTTATGTGGAGTGTAGTATTGTACGGGGCAGAAACATGGACATTACGACGAAGTAAAGAGAAGCGAATAGAACCATTTGAAATGTGGATATGGAGGAGAATGGAGCGTGCGATATGGACAGAGTAACAAACGAAGGTCTGTTGGAAAGAGTGGATGAAGAAAGAATAGTGCTCAAACTGTTCAGAAAGAGGAAAAGGAATTGGCTAGATCACTGGTTGAGAAGAAACTGCCTACTGAAGGATGCACTGGAAGGAATGGTGAACGGGAGAAGAGTTCGGGGCAGAAGAAGATATCAGATGATAGACGATATTAAGATATATGCATCATATGCGGAGAAAAAGAGAAAGGAAGAAAATGGGAAAGACTGGAATATGCAGGGTTTGCAGTGAAAGACCTGCCCTTTGGTAGAACACTATGAATGAATGAATTATGTCAGGTGAAAAATGCAATAGGTGCAGTTCTGTGTTGTGTAACGTTCTCCATTCTCTTGTAACTTCATCCCTTTCAGCACCTTAAAAACACCCTTAACCTCTGTTCCTCTCTCAAAGTCAGAGTACAAGTTTCACAACCATATACAACTGGTAATATAGCCAGAAGCTTCGGAATATATTTTGTTATAATCTCAAAAATCTCATTTTTGCTCTTAGAGGTATTTCCTTTTTCGAAACTTGAAATCAACTCAGTTTCTTCCCATTTGATTGCTTCCCAATAGAAAGAAAGTATAACAGTAGGGCTGCTTCCTTTAAAAACCTATGTTCTTGCTTAATTACATAATTATGACCCTAATACTCCACTTTCCCTTATGTTCACACGAACTGCATTTAAATATATTAATGCAGATTATTAAAATATATGTTATTGTATTGTTTACTTAAGAACTTCAAAATTCAAGAGCGTCATCCATTTTTAATGAACCCGATGGCCGTAGCTCCAGACGATGAACTGTCGATACGTCGGTCTCCTTTGTAATACATTTAAGAGAAAACATCTAGAACTGACTATCATTACTTACTTACTGGCTTTTAATGAACCCGGAGGTTCATTGCCGCCCTCACATAAGCCCGTCATTGGTCCCTATCTTGAGCAAGATTAATGCATTCTCTATCATCATATCCCACCTCCCTCAAATCCATTTTAATATTATCTTCCCACCTACGTCTCGGCCTCCCCAAAGGTATTTTTCCCTCCGGCCTCCCAACTAACACTCTATATGCATTTCTGGGTTCGCCCATACGTGCTACATGCCCTGCCCATATAAAAACGTCTGGATTTAATGTTTCTAATTAGGTCAGGTGAAGAATACAATGCGTGCAGTTCTATGTTGTGTAACTTTCTCCATTCTCCTGTAACTTCATCCCTCTTATCCCCAAATATTTTCCTAAGCATCTTATTCTCAAACACCCTTAAACTATGTTCCTTTCTGAAAGTGAGAGTCCAAGTTTCACAGCCATAAAGAACAACCGGTAATATAACTGTTTTATAAATTCTAACTTTCAGATTTTTTGACAGCAGACTGGATGATAAAAGCTTCTCAACCGAATAATAACACGCATTTCCCATATTTATTCTGTGTTTAATTTCCTCCCGAGTATCAATTATATTTGTTACTGTTGCTCCCAGATATTTGAACTTCTCCACTTCTTCAAGAGATAAATTTCCAATTTTTATATTTCCATTTCGTACAATATTCTCGTCACGAGATATAATCATATACTTTGTCTTTTCGGGATTTACTTCCAAATCTATCTCTTTACTTGCTTCCAGTAAAATTCCCGTGTTTTCCCTAATGACTATCATTAGCAGGATTAATTTAATCTACGAATTATTTATGTAGACATATATGGTACATTTCCATACAATAACCATACTGAACAATAAACACCACACCACTACAAGTGAGATCTGCAGCGGACAAACTTTCAGCACTGGTTAGATTCTGCCAACCTCCATTACCAGGCGCACCGCACCTCTACGATCTAAATGCTTGTACGGGATTGTTTGCTAAACTAATCACTCCCCAACTAAACAACAATGATACATATTCCCAAAGGGAAACGTGGACACGATCTCTGTACAAGAGCCTTTGTACCATGCACAGACCCTCGGCTAATTTCCGCATACAGCACAAACAATTCAACATGAACGGAAGTGTATTGGCATCGAAGGGACGGAACCAGAGCTCGAATCTGTCCTCAAGAAGTAATACGATGCTAGGTCAGCTCTGGGAAACATAGGTATAATTTTCAATGTGGAATTCTATAACGGAAAGCGACGAATAAAATATCGACGTCAATGTGAGTCTCTGAAAATAACCCATAACACATTCAAAATATATAGGGACATCATTTTATTTTTACTAACATTTCTAATATTAACCTGGCTATACCTTCGGATCAACGATTGAAACCGGAAACACTGTTTCCTACCCTTTTCCATGACTAGTTCAATTGATACTAGCGTAATACACAAACAAATCAATTTACAAGGTATAGGAGGGAAGAAAAGTAGGTCATCCATTTACGTAAACTAGGAAATATCACGCTTCTGAGTTTGATAATTTTCATTAAGATTTTGTTTAATCAAAATACAGTACAGTATTAAAAATGAGTGCTTTTACTCACGAACTGAGCTGTCCATGCGGACATATTCATTATGCAGTGTATATTATGATGCGGATGACGTGAATATGTTAGCAGAAAATACACAAACGATTAGGGAAAACACGGAAATTTCACTTGAAGCAAGAAAAGCGGTCGGTTTGGAAGTAAATCCCGAAAAGACAAAGTATATGATTATGTCTCGTGACCAGAATATTGCACGAAATGGAAATATAAAAATTGGAGATTTATCCTTCGAAGAGGTGGAAAAATTCAAATATCTTGGAGCAACAGTAACAAATATAAATGACACTCGGGAGGAAATTAAACGCAGAATAAATATGGGAAATGCGTGTTATTATTCGGTTGAGAAGCTTTTATCATCCAGTCTGCTGTCAAAAAATCTGAAAGTTAGAATTTATAAAACAGTTATATTACCGGTTCCTCTATATGGTTGTGAAACTTGGACTCTCACTCTGAGAGAGGAACATAGGTTAAGGGTGTTTGAGAATAAGGTGCTTAGGAAAATATTTGGGGATAAGCGGGATGAAGTTACAGGAGAATGAAGAAAGTTACACAACACAGAACTGCACGCATTGTATTCTTCACCTGACATAATTAGGAACTTAAAATCCAGACGTTTGACATGGGCAAGGCATGTAGCACGTATGGGCGAATCCAGAAATGCATATAGAGTGTTAGTTGGGACACCGGAGGGAAAAAGACCTTTAGGGAGGTTGAGACGTAGATGGGAGGATAATATTAAAATGGATTTGAGGGAGGTGGGGTATGATGATAGAGACCGGATTAATCTTGCACAGGATAGGGACCGCTGGCGGGCTTATGTGAGGGCGGCAATGAACCTTCGGGTTTCTTAAAAGCCATTTGTAAGTAAGTAAGTAAGTAAGTAAGTAATATTATACTGTCTACAGCACATTAGCATACAATACAGAGAATGAAGTTGAATTGAAAAATGATCATAATATGGATATTTAAACACACAATTGAAAATGGTGGCCGTTCATTTCGATACAGGCTTCAGTTCTAATGTGCATATTATCGCACTATAAACTATTGTACGTAAGTCCAATTACCAGGTTCATACTTCGTATCAGTAACTCATGTTCAAATAATTCTGTACCTACTCTATATAAGATTACCTTACGTACTATAAATTCACTCTTCGCTTCTGCCCGATCCGAAAAGATAAAATTACTGAGACATGCTATCTGCTGTCCGTCCAAGTGATTATGTCGCTGGGTCGTAGAAAGGGAGGAAATCACGTGACAGTTAATTACTTAAAGTGACCCTTTTATTTAAGTTACTTTAAACAATTGTATGTGTATAATATTATGTAGACGTCCAATTCCTAACAGAAATTAATGTTCTCAGAAAAGAGATAAGACAGTACAGCCACTAGCTTTTACACAGATGCGAATAGAAGCAAGTGGGGGAAACCGGGATGCGACGTAGGCAAATGGGCGACAGTACCTGTGCGAAAATGATTCAATATTGAAAGCTCTTTCGTCACTGGAAAACGCGAACATATTTTTGGAACGTACTGTTTACTATGACCGTAAGGTTACTATGACTGTATATGCGGTCTTGGATCTGTGTGGAGGACGGTTGAACTTCATTAGTAGAAGGGGGTGGGAGTGAAGTACATTAAAAAACTCAGATACAATAAAAATTGAAGTAAAAATAAAGTGACGTCCCTGTATAAGTAAAACATGAAATATAAATTTGAATTTCCTCCGTATAGATTTTAACTATATTGAATTAAAAATAAATGAATGGGAGACTTGCCAGTGAATGATGTTTTTTGCAACAGCTCTGTTGCCTCCATTTTTCCAGAATCTTCAAATACTGCATCATGATCGAGACAAGTAGACGAGATTGTTACTCGTGTACCAGGAAGAAGTGAAATTAAACATATAAAATTAAATGTGTTTTTCAGATTTTGAGGCATATGACGCCAGAAGCATTACAAACTACAGTATTTCCACAAAAACCTCCGTAATTATAAACGGGTGTAATTGCTTAAAGGTATGTGTACGTGAACGACCACAATTATTACCAGAAAATGCAGACCTAGATTTCTAAAATTTTATAAGGAAATGAACTCACAATTGGGCTAAAACTACAATGTACCACAACAAGACTTATTAGAACTTAAATATTTGATAAAAGTATAAAAAAGTCACGAATGATATTTTTAAGAATTCACTTTTTACTTCAAATTAAAGTTTACAAAATTTGAAAATTTTCACACATATCATTTCATAACTTCACAACCATTATAGATACAATTCTGAAATTTTGTACACTGATTTAACATGCATTTATGTAAAAGGTAGACTTTGAGAATAGAAAAATTAGGTGGCAAAACATTATGTAAATTTTAATAATATTTTATATAGGACAAATAAAAAAATTAATTGTATTAAATTAAACAACTGTACATGTCTGAGAGTAGTCTACTTTTCAGAAATAAGTGTTTATTACATGCAGGAAAAATATTAAAGATGCCAGAGAGACTATAACAATGTTATGATTGCCAAATGTAACTGCAGAATTTTTTTGTTTTTTTCCTACTCTGATAAAACTGGTTTGAAAAATATTATTAGTAACCTTTTCTTATGCTTTTATCAGATATTTAAGTTCTAATAAGTCTTGTTGTTGTACCTTGTAATTTTTGTCCAATTGCGAGCTCATTTTCTTATAAAAATTTAAAAATTTAAAGCCTGCATTTTCTGATAACATGTGTGGTCTTTCACGTACATATACACTTAACGGTGTATATTACAAACTTCATACTAATTGCCGGCGAAAACAATAGATGACAACAAAAGCGAATAGATACTGTTAATATTGATTTCGTTTGGATTTGCGAGTCTTTTGTTATTATTACATTGTTGCATTGTAGCACATGTTTTTGACAATCTTAATGAACAACTGGCAAGAAGTGGATTGGACGCGCTGGAAACCAAGATTTTTCTGCAAGTGGCCACCGAGGTCCCCTTACAATCTGCAACAGCTGCCGCATCGTATCTCCTGTGCCATTGAGTCCATTTCAGTAGATACATGTGGGAGTCTGTGGCAATATTGCTTTGATTGACACGCGGGGCGCACATTGAGTGTCTGTGAGGTGTGCAGTATAAATGTTTGTGCGAGATCATGCGTATTTGCTTGTTTTCCGCACAGAACCAATACGCGGTAAGTGTGAAATACCACATTCAGTATTCCCAACCTAACACACATAACAATTTCCCTCTTCTTACCGCCTAAGCGCGACATTCATTTTACTGCTTTAGGCTTTTAACATATTATTTTTAGAGACGTTTAACATAGTAATAATTATAAATTGGAAACTTACCACTGCAATTTCATATAAATTTCACTGTTAATAATTATTGTTTTTAAATATTTGCAAAAATTAAGTAAAGTCTACTACTCCACGAAACTTATTGCATTCCTGATACAAGTAACATTAAGGAAGCCGTGAAAAATCAACAAGATTCCAGATGCCGATATTATTACTGCAATATGTTATATAAATAATATTGTTAAAATATTAAAATGAAAAATAAATCATTACATAACCTTACCGTTTGTTTTAAGTTCGAATTTATAGACTGGGGGAAGACAGACGTATATCACGGCCTGCTGGAGTATAGTAAACACAGAAAACATTTTATAGCAACAATGTTGAAGAAAGATATTTTGGTTTTCCGAAGTTGCCGTCATTAAACAGAAACCAACATGGAGATTTCATTGCAACTAATTAGAAATTCGTCTTTCACGTATGTAATAAACGATCTTCGCAAAAAAATAATGTACGATACACGAGCGGTATGTTTGTTTTTATGTTCTCGGAAATTAAAAGACATTAAGATATGAAGAGTCCATTGCAAGAATGATGGATGTCACTTTCTTGTCGAAAATGAACCAAGACTGTCAATGCATAGCTTAAGACATATAGAATGTAATAGTGAGTTATATGGCATTAACACTGATAGTCATTGTCCAGTAATGATCGGAAAATCACAGTTAAGCTTTGAGCGCTAAGCATTTCAAACTTTCAATTGCTTCTCCTGCAAAATGTATTCCAAATTACATCCATCATTCTTGCAGTGGACCCTTCATATGTGGATCATAGGCGGAGACTCAGAGGAAGGTATAAAATAAGAAAGATTGGGGAATTTAGTGAAAGACCTGCCCATGGGCAGAATACTTATGTATGTACCCTACTTATAGATTTACGAGTCAAATTCATTTATACATATTATCTTATTTTCATCTATTATAAATGCTTAATAAAATAACTCTCTGTAATGAAACCTTTTAGGGCCTAAACTATGTTCATACGAACCTTTTTTGTTTTTTTTTTTTACGCACATTCCCATCATCAAAGTTTGTAAACGCATTTGAGACACACCTAGTATATTTGAATGTGGGACGGATATTTCTCCATTCATGAAGCCTACAACTTTCCACAATTGAGCCTACATTCTTTCACATTTCAACTGAAATGAAAAATGTGAAGGATGCGTATTTTATTTTAAGAATCTTTTGGCATAGGTTGTCAAAGCAACGGAGAATGAATGGAATGGAAGATGAGAAAGTAATAAGAATAAGAAAACAAGTTAGAGAATGGCAGCATCAACAGCGCATTTAACGAAGATGACGGGCTGCGTCAACAGTAATGTTTGTTGAAACACAAGGCGTTTTGTTTCATCTCTGTGCAGGAAACATTTCCTTTAAAGCAGACACTCAGCATTGCATCTCTCAAAGTAGATGTACTCAAATATACATAATACTCAGTATAGTATTTTGTGTGATATATAGACTGTGGAATTTTATGTACTTAAAAATCAGAAAATGTGAATGAGTTTATACAGTTAAAATTACTGCTTAACAAAATTAAGCACTATATTTGATTTTCTGCTGTATTCTGACCAAAAACAAAATATTTTATTTTATTTTTGTAGGTTATTTTACGATGCTGTATCAACATCTTTGGTTATTTAGCGTCTGAACGAGATGAAGGTGATAATGCCGGTCCAACACCGAAAGTTACCCAGCATTTGCTCATATTGGGTAGAGGGAAAACCCCGGAAACACTTCAACCAGATAACTTGCCCCGACCGGGAATCGAACCTGGGCCACCTGGTTTCGCGGCCAGACTCGCTAACCGTTACTCCACAGGTGTGGACCAAAATATTTTATAACGTATATTTTTAATACTATAAATACCGAAATAACAACATAGTAAGAAAATAAAATAAATAACTAAATAGTAGGCCTATATTGGGTTACAAGTGTGGTAAGTGAGATTTATGGGAACGAGAACAAGTATGAAAAATCGAGATGAAGTCGAGTTCTTTTTCAACTTCCGGGTTTCTGTAATGCACCGAACACAATGCATTGCATATACCAGTCTTGCAGAACTGGGCGACAATTGTGGCGTTACGTCACTAATCATATACGTCACTCACACCTTCCTTCCATCCCCGCGTCATTGACTTCGTAGGGGAGGGGATTTGTATTCAGTGTCTGTCTTATGTGCTTGTGTACGGGCCACAGATACGTCATTCTATATCGGTGGACTGTTGACGGGGAATCAACGCTTTTCCCATGCTTTGCACCCCTCTCTCGCCATTTTCGTATCCCTGGCATATACCATTTCTTGCAAAAGTATTTATGTGAATTGAATTAGGTACATTTGATTTTAACGAAAATATTATATGTTTATATGGGTATTTATACGAATTGAATTAGCCTATATTATAATGATAGAGATTAAAAGATGAATCGCGTATGTTGTTGTTATGGCAATATGTTAGTAAATGAGTATTGTTGTCCATGACGTCATATGACATTTGGTAGCGATCACTTCATTAGGATAGTAGAAAATGTATTTTGTGCGAGATCGTGCGTATTTGCTTGTTTTCCGCACAGAACCAATACGCGGTAAGTGTGAAATACCACATTCAGTATTCCCAACGTAACACACATAACAATTTCCCTCTTCTTACCGCTTAAGCGCGACATTCATTTTACTGCTTTAGGCTTTTAACATATTATTTTTAGAGACGTTTAACATAGTAATAATTATAAATTGGAAACTTACCACTGCAATTTCATATAAATTTCACTGTTAATAATTATTGTTTTTAAATATTTGCAAAAATTAAGTAAAGTCTACTACTCCACGAAACTTATTGCATTCCTGATACAAGTAACATTAAGGAAGCCGTGAAAAAATCAACAAGATTCCAGATGCCGATGTTATTACTGCAATTTGCTATATAAATAATATTGTTAAAATATTAAACTGAAAAATAAATCATTACATAACCTTACCGCTTGTTTTAAGTTCGAATTTATAGACTGGGGGAAGACAGACGTATATCACGGCCTGCTGGAGTATAGTAAACACAGAAAACATTTTATAGCATCAATGTTGAAGAAAGATATTTTGGCTTTCCGAAGTTGCCGTCATTAAACAGAAACCAACATGGAGATTTCATTGCAACTAATTAGAAATTCGTCTTTCAGGTATGTAATAAACGATCTTCGCAAAAAATAATGTACGATACACGAGCGGTATGTTTGTTTTCATGTTCTCGGATATTAAAATAGCTGAACTACGTTTCGCTTTTTCAATCTTTTCCTCGACCATGAAAACGTCAACATACCGCTCTTGTAACGTATATTACTATTATCAGAGAGCAGGATAAGATTCTTTGATCTTTAATCGTCACAGTGCTCTAGACGCATGTAGGCTCATTTCTATCTCTCGTTACCTAAACACAGAGTATGCTATGGACGAAACAAATACACGCGCTTCTTTCTCAATCCTTCAACTGCAAATAACTTAATTTCCATTGGTGTTGCGTCATCCACTTCACAGTTCTGCCAACCTGTGCATTATTTATGAAATGACCCTCGTAGTTTTAAGCATCGAGAATTCAAACCACAAAGTTATTGGAGACTTTAATTTACTACTTCTCAGAACAAAATACGCCAATACATTCTTCTCATTAATATCCACATCATTTTCTTTTAACCATTTACGGAATGCAGTATATAGGGTTAACCGTAAGTAATGTCATTAATTCTGATGGGTGGTTCCTCGAGTAGAGAGGTACAAAAAAGTCAAATACAATTTTTCTAATTTTGAATAGTTTTAGAGAAAAACGTGCGTTTTAAAATACATTAATTATGACATCTTGCAACGCTGCGCACTGCACAACCAGTTGGGAGTCACACCCAATTATTTTTTGCTCTGAACAACCCTTTCACCTGGCTTGTTGAAGGTCAATGCCATTGAAGGTCATTGTTTAAAACTCTTATGGAAAAATACAGACAATATACCATTTAATTTTTGCGTTGAAACTGTGTTAGAGAACGAAGAATAAACAATGGTCATTTCACGTTATACAAAATCTTGGAACATTTAAAATAAACTTTAAAATGTAAATTTAATTAGATGTTCAGAAACCACAGACAATAAGACACGCTTATTTTAAACTAAACTAAAATGTTTAAGAAATATTTCTATACTCCCATTTCAATTAAATATTCTAGAGATCGTATACAATGATGATGCATTTTCGCGTTATAAAACAAAATTTCCAAGAGTTTAGCTTCGTTTTGTTTTCGCATGTTCTCTGAACAGCACATCTGACTGTGTAAATAGCGTTGGACACCGCCGAGCTATATTCCATACGTACCTACACTGTACGGGTTGCTTGAAGGCTCTAGGTAACCAAACGCAGAACTGTATTTATAACTAACGATTTGCAAAAGGTAAAATTTGAAAAAAAAAAATGGAACAATTTCTCAATATACATATTGTGTTCTTTAATAATAATAATAATAATAATAATAATAATAATAATAATAATAATAATAATAATAATAAAATAATTTAATATTTATTCTGTGATATATCTAATCATTAAAGTTTGAGAAACTTGTAACAACTATTATTATTAAAAAGGCTTTTTAGAAAAATATTTCCTTAGTCTAGTCTTAAATTGGTTTGATGTCTGACAGTCCCTGACATTACTCGGTAGGGAATTCCAAAGCCGAGGAACAGCCACAGTGAAAGAAGATGAATATGAAGATGTTCGGTGGGAGGGAATGGATAATATTGAGGAGTGTTGTGATCGTGTTCTAGATTGTGGTGGGTGGATAAATTTTGAAAACGAGACGCAAGATAGACAGGAGTGGAGAAATGCAATATGCGAAAGTGGAAGGAAAGACAGTGGATTTTCCTACGATCTTCTAAACGGAGCCAGGACAACATTTCGAGAACCAGGACAACATTTACATTGATTATGGCAAATAATATGCCATGTCGATGGCTAAGAAGCAGGGTTGCTAGAAGTATTGGATTTTCCATGATTATTCTGGAATTTAATGGTGCGTCCTATATGCTGCATTGAATTACGTTTGTCTCGGAATGTCAAAAGGATTGATAAAATACAATATTTTGCTCATTTACGTAAAATTATTTTTCAAATTCCTTATTCAGTTTTTCAAGACCCTGTGTTCAACGTCGTCTTGTACCTCCTATCGGGTTGTATTGAAATAAAAACTATAATGCTGTAATATATATCAGGTATTATACAATATCTTTATTCTTTACTCTCATTGTAAGTTGATTTATTATTGATAGAATGTAAACATTTTAGCATGCATTTTTTCTGTATAGATAGGTTGTAGTATGACATTATTTGTCCGACATTATCAATAATTCAAAGGAAATTTCATAATGTAGCAAAAATTTAACAAAATTAAACGTTTACACCCTATACAAAGTGTAAGGGGTATAAGTGCCGTCCTTTTCACAGTTTTCGTGAAGTTAAGTAAAAATGCATGCTTAAATTTGTCAATATTCTGGCGTGAGAGACGTGGCAACGTGTTCAGCAGGCAGTACTCTGCACAGACGTACGTACATGTCAGCTGAGTTCAAGCTCCCTGTCCATAGGTATACTGCCGAGCGGATGAGAGTTCAGTACAGGGTGTTCAACAAACAACTTACAATGTCATTCACATTCATGTTATTCATTTATGGAGACAGTAGTCGTAATTCAAGTGAGGCAAGAAGGATGTACCGTCAACGTTTTCCGCAAAGAAGGTCACCTAATCGGCGAACTTTTGTGGCAGTTTCTTAACGATTATTAGAAACTAGGAGTCTTTTACCCGTTTCGAAAATCACAGAACCAGAAATTTGTTTAAAAATGGTATTTTTATGGAAGCGGGAGGGATTAAAATATTACATTAAAAAAAAAGTTCGTGCGACTTGTGCAGTGAACCATTATTGTTTCTTTTTTAGACGTACAATAAAAAAAAGGAGCAATATTGTTAAACAATAAAGAAATTTATCTTAATGTTCTATTAATGGGATTGAAAGTTTGTATTTGCTGCCCATTTTATGAAAACAACAGTTGTCCTGGTCCGCCCCTGCATTAGAACAGAGCATGTTTTTTACCGGTATGCCTGTACCCGCTTGAGCTGTACTGTGTACTTGTAAACCCCCTCCTCCCCACCCAGAAACGTTGTAAAACGTTTAATATTGTGAACTTTAATAATTAATAGGCCTAGTTAAATATTGTATTATGAAAAAAATTGTGAGGGCATTTTTTTCTTCCTTAAGACATGAACAACATTCAGTTGAAATAATGACACTTATACCCCTTAAACCCTGTATAATTAGTCGAAATACATAAAACGAATAAAATCGGTTGCATTACAAATAATTGTATCATCACCTGTCCTGGAGTCTTGACGAAATAATCTCGTAACCCTGCTAAGAAGTGATACTTCATATCTGTCAATTTGCAGGTGAATTATAAAACTATTTTCAAAATTAAGTCCTCCAAAAATAGGCAACTTCTTATGTATGTTTCTGCTATGCAAGATCTTGTACCCGTGAACAAACTAGACCTATTAGTAAAGTTAAATGTTCTATTTTGTGAACATAATAATAACAACGCAATTATTTTAAATAATAATGTAGTTAAACTAAATAACCATTGCGAAGATACAAGACATCACTTATTAGTCAACGATATTCTTTTCTGTCCTGTAGTTCTGGGTATAACAATTCTCCTCAGTCGGTATAAGCCTAAACCAGGAAACAACTCCGAAACAGTTGAAGGTGAATTCGCGGAGTACGAAGAGAACTCCATCGTTCGTTAAGCCCTGATCATATTAGGCCCTACTCACCTTGTAAGTGTCGCATTGAACTGCTCCATTTATTATTCTACATAAACATTTAGAATTAACAATAGATCCCTATTAGAAACAACAACAACCAAATTTCTTGGCTTAAAAATCGATGTGTTAAATTGGAAAAATCACATTAAAAAAATTACCCCAAAAATTAAATTCAGCCTGTTTTGCTATTAGAACTATGCAAAAGATAGTAAATATCAATACCTTAAAGACAATATTGATATTGATTTTGATATTGATTTTATTGATATAGTTCACAAGTACAAAACTTAATAATATAACAAAAGATCTATAAACAAATGTAGTTCTACATATTAAATATACAATTTCCTAGACTCATTATTTTATCGCAAATCTCAATAATTTATTGGTTCAAACTTGCACTTACGTCTGGCTTAAAGACAATATACTTTGCATGCTTCCACTCGGTAATGAGTTTTGGAATAATATTCTGGGGAAATTCCGCAGATAGTAACAGTATATTCCTACTATAAAAAGAGTAATTAGAATAATAGTAGGTGCCAAATCTAGAGAATCGTGTAGGACTATTTAAAAAGAAATACAAATAATGCGCATGGCTTGTCAGTATATTTTTTCATTAATAATCTTCCTCGTATGTAATCGTGTAAACTTTGTAACTAATTCAACAGTTCATAGCATAAATACTTATCAAAAATGACTTTCATACTCCATCGGAAAGTCTATCGGGCTATCAAAAAGGAGTGCGTTGTAGGGTAGTAAAAGTTTTAATAACCTCCCTTACGATACAAAAAATGAAAGTCAAAACATAAGATTATTTAGAGTCAAATTAAAGAAATACCTAATTTCTCACGCCTTCTATTCTGTAGATGAATTCACGACATTCAACAACGCTTCATAAAATTGATACTAAAACTTTCTGTTGTACTATATTGTAAACCTCTTATGTATATATTTCAACTAGACTGTGACTATAAATTACGACTTTATAGTAGTATTAAGTTTTCTTTTACTTGTTCCATATTCTAGCTGTGAAGCAATGTATGAATACCATGGAATGTTAATAAATACAATGCAGAATAATCTATAAATACGTCACGAATCCTTGCTTTTAACAGTCTTAGCAAAAGTATTCATAAAAGAAATCAATGCATCAAAAGAGAAATAGCCAAAGGATCCAAGTTAAACTTCTCATCATATGGATAAACAGTAACAAATCAGTGTGCATTGTGTTTTTTATACCTGTCTGGTTTCCGTCCCAGCAGAGGTACGCCCTCAACCTGCTGCGGCCGATTCCACTCTGTCAAACTCATTCCCCCTCCACTCACATAGACCAAGCATTACGTCAATCTGAACGAACGTAAAGCCTCGTTCACACTTTTCAAGTAACTTGAATTCAAGTCACTCGATTCGACGAACTTGAAAAGTGTGAACTATGTATCAAGTTGACTTGAAGTCAAGTAAAGGCTTGAATCCAAGTTTCAAGTGAAGTTGAATCCCTTTTTACTTTTTACTTGACTTGAAAGGACACTTGAAACAACTTGAAGAGTGTGAACATCACTTGATAACTTGAATTCAAGGGGAAAAGCGCGGGAATTTAAATTAACAGCTGTTTTAAGAGCGTTAGATTAACAGATGATTGTTTTTCTGTTCTACTGGGAACGTGAAAATAATAGGAAAAAATAGTAAGTGAAATAATGACCAAAGAATTGAGTTTCTCAAGTTGTATAAAACTCACGAAGGCCTGTATTATAGAAACTATAAAGTTTCGTGACAGAAATGCAGCCGCCAAATTACTCTTCAAGGAACGACCACTCATATAAATTGAGGCAAAGAAGACAGAGGACGGACACTGGAAAGTTTTCTTTTCTCAATCGTACTATCAGGGACTGGAATGCTTTACCTGCAGACTTACTAAAGGCTTTACCAATAACCAAAAATGTATTTAAAAATAGGCTTAAGGACTTTACTAATAGACGGTAGTATATTATACACACTATTTAAAGGGTATAATTGATATGTTATTATTTGAAGTGTTGTATCAGTGAGGAAGTGTGTTGTGCCAGTGAAGTGTGAAGTATGTAGTGTCAGTGAAGTGTGTTTGTGTCAGTGAAGTTCTATAGTTTATAGTGGCTGTGCAAAGTATTTGAACAGTGAAATGGTTTTGAAGTGCTAGTGAAATCAGGATAGAATCAGTGCAGTGAGTGAGTTGACAGCGAAATAAGTGTAGTGCCGAAAGGTACTTGTGCAGGTATGAACTTACTTTAAGATACAAATTAGATTTACTTTAAATGTTATTTTAAGTGATCGTGCTTCATTTAATTTAGGATGCTCCATGTTATTATTATTATTACTATTTATCATTATTATTAATTATTATTGTTTTTATTAGTTGTGTTTATTATTAATTGTCATTATTGAGTGTAATCAGTTACACTGCCACCGGGTATATACCCATTTGCAGTGTGAATACATACATACATACATACATACATACATACATACATACATACATACATACATACATACATACATACATACATACATACATACATACATACATAGGAAACTATCAAAGAAGGAAGAGTTCATTTAAGAATTCAACAGCAGAGATTTTAACGTGGACACAGATGAGATATGAAAGGCAATTAAAACCATTAAACTGTAGATAGATAAGAAGTAAGTAAGATAGGAGGGATTAAGAAGAGTGTTGCTTGAAAGGATGGCATTTATCGGCCGAAACTGGCATAGTTCATGTGGCTGATAGATTTTTTTTGGGGGGGGCTGTAACAGTTTCAAGATGGTCATTTTCAGTTATGATAAATCAGACCTGCTTGTATCTTTTACATTTACATTAAGAATTCTTAAATCTGCTTGAAGATTTCACTTATTCTAGGAGGCTATTTGTATTGGCCAATGGTCGTGTATTTCTCTTACTATAGGCATCCAACAAACAAAACTCAGTGCGCAGAAACCAGCGGGCGTGACTATCTCGCCCAGATGACGTCCCTTTCCCAGCATGCTCCCCGTCACCGACATTATGCGCATGCGCACGTATTATGTTCTTGTGCTGAACTGAACACGTGTTATTGCTACAGAGTTAGGGAGTCACATAGCGTTTTATATTAAATATTAATTTAATTTAATTTAAATATTTAAAATTTAAATATGAGGACAGTGCCAGTGAAGATAGATACCGATTGTGACTTAGAAAGAGACGATGTTGACATCTTGTAATGTTATATTCACTTAGGCCTAATTGGTTATTGTTACAGCTGCTCTTTGAGTGCACATGTCCGCAACCGTAGCCGTTACATAGCTTTTCCAGTAGCCGGTTATTAAAGAACCCGCCTACTGCAGGGGGTAAGAGGGATATAGCATGCGCGGCGCGAGGAGTCTGAGCTGAGTTTTGCTTGTAGGATACCTATAATCCAATTCCTAACCCATACTGAACAACGCATCTCCCATTTCTTCAATATATTTTTCATTTCCCTTGCCCAGAGGCTTGCTACTATAGAAAATCCTAACTGCACAGCTTCCATCGACGCCATTTTATCCTACTTGAAAACAAAATAACTTAAATATGTCTACTTAAATTGAGGTTACTTGAAATCACGTGACTTGAATTCAAGTTACATGAAAAGTTTGAACGAAGCTTAACGATGGTAGAGGTCAATCATGTAAAATCACGTGTTCGAACAGCAGCACCTCTTGACAGAACAGATCGTTCTTGGTGTCATGTAAAGTAAAAATATGGGCTGAAAAAAGTTGAAGAAAATAAGGAACTGGCATGTTTGTATAGACTATACTAACGCAAACAAGGCATGTTTATACAGTACTGTATTAATGTCAACGGAAATCAATATTTCAAAACGTAGGTTTAACGCACCATCCAAGTGAAGACGAGAAAACTGCAATAAATGTACATGACCAAAATACAGTGAGAGAGGGAGCATAAACGATCCTAAGCCAGTCATTGCAACTTCTTTATTTACTGCATTTGTATACACACATTCGTGCCAAATGGATGTGAAAAGAAACTTTAATAATACTGGCAAAGTCGTAATTATTATTAATATTCCATGTGATAACCAGGAAAAATTATAGCACGTTATGTACGTACGTACATACCCACATACATACGCACACATGTACTTATACATACACATATTGTCGGTTTACAAACAAAACACATTAAGTTAAAAATATTACATCTGAAAAAAAATGCGTTTTAAAGTTCTTGACAAAATTGAATCCTCAAAATATTATTTTAGTAAGTTGTTTCTATTTTTGTGTATTTCATTTTCAGATTATAAGTTTATACACACAGGCCTATTATGGACTGTACAGCAGTGGCAAAAAAAAACCGGACCGACGGAATAATCAGTCCCCTAAATGAGCCACTGCTCATGCCTCGCCCGCATTCACAAGATAGCGAGTAATCTATTGAAATTGTTGCAGTTTCGACTGCTGACGTAGCCCATTTCGAAAGCCATTAGAATATAAGCTGGTAAAATTCATGTTCTGGGAATAATAAGTTAAGTAAGTAGAAAATATCGCTGCAATCGAAAAGTATTGGGAATAAATTTGAATAAGGGACAAAAAAAAAGTTTCCCTCCCAGGCAATATTCGAACCACGAAAGTCATGGTTACCGGTCTATCGTGCCGTCACTGTGAACAAGGCTCTGAAATCAGCTACAAGGGTCAGTCCGGTTTTTTTTGTTACTACTGTACATTAATATATATACGCTTTTTCTCGGAAGTAATATTTTTTACTTAATGTGTTTGTTGCAGATCGACGATATATAATAAGCACACACAAAAGAACAGACACACAAAAAACACACACAAAAAAATACGCACACGAAAACACACGCATAAAAGCCACATAAAAACACAAAAAAATAATTTTGTCTCTCTCTCTATCTTCTCTCTCTCTCTCTCTCTCTCTCTTCGCAATTGCATATCACGCATTCTTTCGTTTCTATATTTTTTTAATGTTTGTTTGTTTCTTTTTTAAATCCCATATTTTCACATTTACTTTATCCATTTTGTTGTAATTTCCCTCAAACTTGTGGATTAATTCGTCCATGTGACCAGTTGCTACTTGTTTGTGTCGTTAATTCCCTTCACTTTCTTTGTACATTTCTGTCCCTCTTCTCTATCTCATTTTTTTGTTCAATCTTCGCTCATTTAATTCCTTTCGTATTTTTTAAATTATTTCCTTAATTTATTCATTAGTTCGTTCTCGCATTCATTATCCATGAATTATTTTTTTGCGTCATTTATTCATCATATATTCGTCCTTTAATTCTTTCACATATTCATTAATTGAGGCAATGACATGGGAAAGGTCGTAACTGCCAAAAATTCGAATTTTTAGGTTTTTCATTGAGAAGGTAGTAAATGGCCATGCCAATGGCACAGAGAAGGTAGTATGTCCGTATGTAATGAAACGAAGTTGGAAACGTAGTCACTAGATGTTGTAAGTTGTATGTGCACAGCTGTTGGCGCGGAGAAGGTAGTAACTCCTTTTACAACATCAGACTGTGTCTAGACAAATATGGGCTGATAACTGTGCAGGACAGAATAAGAATCACGTGATTCTAATGGTCCTGATTTACATTATTGCCAAGAAACATTTTGATCCAGTGGACTTGAAATTCCTGGTTTCAGAACATTGCTACATGCCATGTGATAGGGAATTTGGCATCATAGAGAAAAGGAAAAAAAGATGCAAGACCATGGTTCCAGCAGAGGTAAGGCCTAGTAATGTAATAATGATGAAGGATGAGGATTTCTTCGACTTTTCTGTAGAATGTGACAAGTTTTTGAATACAACTCCTATCAAAATCAGCACCTTCAACTGGATTAGACTCTCAAGAGCTGATTTTTCTCTAATAAAAACAAGACAGTCATTTAATAACTTTTAAATGTGGACAGAGCACAGGATTTTTAAGAAAGGACAGTCATTAACGTCAATCACTAACTTGCAGTGCTTACAACGCCTTGAAAGAAGACCAGTCGTCCCTGATGCCAAAAAGAGAGACTTGTTATCTATGTTAGACTTCCTCGATGACAAGTATCATGCATTTTGCCGAAAAATTTGTGAATAATGTATAAATAACGTTAATTCTCAGTTTGGCTAAGGAGTGATTTCAATGTTGTATTTTCATGAAATAGGATTTCAGAGATAAATCTTTGCCAGACTTTTCAAATTTCATATGTAACACAAACATGAGTGTATGCCTTTCATTTAAAGCAGTTTCTGTAATAATGTAAGTGAGAAAGTGTTCATAAATTTGTTTTTTGCTTCCCCTGAAAAATTTTGTTTTTGGCAGTTACTACCTTTCCCATGACAGCGCCTCAATTGTAGACCTCCCCGGGACAAGAATGTAACCAATATATAATTCATGTTTCAGCAAAAAGGAAACAAATATTTCAGGAGCATATTTCATTAGGTCTATATTTACTATAACAATCATTTGACTGAAAAAGAATTTACGGTTTGGTGTGCACTGAATCCCAAAATGCATTTCTTTTCTTCGTTTCACGTAAGGATTTTAAGATACACAATGATTTCACTTTTCAGTAAGCGCTATCACAGGAAATGTCTGGAGCTGGTTGGGGGGTTATAAACCAAAATCATAACCATAGGTTATGACCTACTTCCAGTTTTTTTATAGTTGTTGGCATGTTCTTTTGGACTTATAATAAATAAACAGATATTTGTCCCTTCTATTCAATAAATTTCATAACAGTTCAAAGCGAGTTCTACGCAAGGAACAAACAAGGATGTGGTTTTCAGTATTTAAAAGAAAATTTTACCAGTTTGATTGAAGGCAAATTAAAGGAGTACATTTTCATCGGTCCACAAATTCGCAAAGTTATATCTGACTCTTTGTTTGAGGAAAAACTTTCCTTTGCAGAAAAAATGGCATGGCGCTCTTACAAAGATGTTTGCTCAAATTTACTTGGAAATTCTAGGGCAGAACTTGTGGAAATCATGTGAAGTGCATATGAGAAAATGAGGTGTAATATGCATCTCAAAAGTGGAGTAACGGCTAGCGCGTCTGGCCGTGAAACCAGGTTGCCCGGGTTCGATGCCCGGTCGTGGCAAGTTACCTGGTTGAGGTTTTTTCCGGGGTTTTCGCTCAACCCAATATGAGCAAATGCTGGGTAACTTTCGGTGCTGGACCCCGGACTCATTTCACCCGCATTATCACCTTCATCTCATTCAGACGTTAAATAACCTCAGATGTTGATAAAGCGTCGTGAAATAACCCCCTAAAAATAAAAAAAAATGCACCTCAAAATACACTTTTTACATTCTCATTTGCATTTCTTTCCTCCTAACCTTGGAGCGATATGAAATGGAAATGCGATATAACGGAAGATCATCATCTAGCATGCTTGCAGACTATTGTTGGTTTCTTGTAAAAGACAGTTCCGGACCTAAGTTGTAACCGGAAGTCATCCAGAAAATCCTTTTAAATGGCAAGTTCAAATTCCGAGTTTTTTCTCATTACACACATCAAATATTTTTATTGTTGTTGTGTTTTTTATGTTTTAAACTACTGTATGTAACATCATTTTTATACCTAGTACACATTTTTCAAATTTTATGAGGCATTTTGAATCCCTAGTCTGTTGTAATTTTATCAGTAGCGGTGAAAAATAAAAACAAAGAAGTTTTTCATAAAAAATCAATTCACTTTCCACGGAAAATGATACGTAATGGGGCAATTTGCACTTTAAATTCAGATTTATGGCACACATATTAGTAATATTCACCTATTTTTATTTCGGAGGAAGACAAAAAGTAAATTGTGTAATTATAGGCCTAAAAATGATTTCTTTCTTCATTTATTCCAAGTTTAATCCTTAATAATTTTTATTTTATCTTCAATTAAAGAGAACATTTGGAAAATAATTATTAATCAAAACTTCAAAGTAGAAAGATTCTTAATGTATTTTGAATACAAATAAATGCAATGAATCCCATTTAGAGAATATTCCTTTCTACGAAAGGGTTGTGCAAAAGAGAGAACGACATTTCTGCAATACAATTTTTCAATTTATAATTGACGATAACCTTTCAAACTTTCTCTTGTAAAGGTAACTTTAAAGCTCGTTACTGTATGTGAATTCGTGTCTTTTATCGAATCATAGTAACCACGACAAATTTATTTTTAATGGCAATTTACAAATAATTTATCCGTAAAATTCCATTGATTAAGTAAAATGAGGGATATATTTAAACCACAAATGTAGGAAAATGCCTTCGAGGTGAAATTGTTATGTCAAGCCTAAGAAAACTTTGTGAAACTTTTAATTGGAAGAGTGACGTACACGGATGGAGCAGATCGATGCCTCAGCTTCGATATTCCTTCAGAATACAGGCAATGCTAAAAATATCGGTTAGTATAATATTATGTCTTACATTGCTATATGCGCACCAACTTAATTTATATTAAATGCAAATGAGACGTTATGAATTCATTTTGAAGGACAATAAAGCTTTGCTTAGATGATAGTCATGCTCATGGATGGGCAACTCGTGCTCACAAAATGCTAAAAAAACGCTTGAAAGAGAGAAAGACAGACGGAGCCAGTCGCAGTAGTTACAAGTTTTTTGTAGTTTCGCTGCAAAAGCAGTTCACTGCCACGGTGCGCTCTGGCGGCTCATGCAGGTGGTCGTGATATCTACTCCATGATTTGAATTTCAGAATGACGCATGATACATTATAGTAATTTTAGGCAGACTGTACCTAAAAACACGTAACAAAAATTATATTATATCATAGCTTTGTAAATTAGTTTAGTACTAGAAATACAAACTGAATAAAACATTTTCAAGATACAACAAATATAGCTGCAACACTTCTTTATTACAGTATTACACTATTTGTTAATGTTTCTTATTATATGTCTCATTTTAAACATAGAACACGAGTATTCCTCATTTCTCAGGAAGGTAATAATCTGTATTTGCAAACAATCACAAATTCATGGAAGTAATTTTTTTAATGTCACAGCAAATGAAATAAACTTACTTCTGAGCTCTTTCTGTAGGTGTATTGAGAGCTTTTACAGTTCTGTCTTGTATTAAACTCTGCCTCAAGCACATAATATGGAAGTAGAGTATATTTGGAAATTCTCACTTAGGCAGCATTACGAACATTTCGATTCCTGATTTCGCTGGAATCTGAGTGGCGTGCTGTTCTGTAGATTTATCAATTCAAGCTATAAACTTTCAGGATTTTCTATCGGCTGTAAGCCAAAAGGATTTCAGAAAAGTCTCGATTTCTTGTCACTGTTTCTCTAAACTTACCAGTGAATTCTGCTGTAGGTCTTGAAGTAGGGTCTTATATTTGATATGAAGAAGGGAAATGATCTGGGGATCATTTTTTTTTTTCACTTAAAACGAGCCGTCACTTACTGCAGACTCGAGCAAACTTATGTCTTGCAGGAACCGCATACAGACTCTAGCTAGTACAGAATTCGTTCCATGTGACTGAGGTTGTGTTGACACTTTGAGAACACGAGTTGCCCACCCATGGTCATGCTTCTCAATCCCAGCTTCACAAATATTGTACTAGGAATAACCATTATATTGTAACAGCTACGGTCAGGTTGATGAAGACCAAGAAATGGTTCAATTTTATTTCTTTAGATATGTTTGACAGATTGCCTAAGAATGCCCACTCAGTTAACTTATTTAGATTTAAAGTTGTTTTAAAAAATGGATTTTAGATAAACATTTTTATCATATTAATGAATTTTTTGACAGCAATGTGAACATGGAATTGTAATCTGTTTGTTTTTATTGACCATTGTCTATCATTATGCTATTGTAATTCTGACAAATAAACATGATTGATTGATTGATTGATTGATTGATTGATTGAAGAGAGTAGAAATACACCGTATCCCGCAAAGAGGGATCGAGAAATAAGTGCTAATTTAAAGTATAAATATTGGTTTTGTAACATAATTTTTGTATAAATAGATGTAAAAACTCTCCGAGTTTCGGAGAATGGTCAGTGCAACTCGATGTGTGCGCCTCGAACTACCCTGAAGACATCCAAAAGGTTCTCAATCTTCTGTCAAGTGTCCCATAACATTTGTGGAGTGATTAGCGCAGGTGCATTTATAAAGCGTCGTCTCAGTTTTTCCAAAGTGTCAACTGTATCACGATGGTACACAACACTTGTCACAAAGCCCCAGAGGAAGGTCAATGAGCGTCAAGTCGGTTGACCTGGGTGGCCAGACAACCTCTTCCAATCAACCTATTGCTAAAGTTTGCATTCAAGAAGCCACGCACTGCTCCATAGTAATGGGGTGGAGCCCCATGTAGCTGAAAACCCGATTCTGGGAGGATTTGATCAACAAAAAAAGTTCTGCACATGTCCAGATACACATTCCCTTTGATTGTTGCCTCGATGAAGAAGAAAGGTCCAATGACGGAATGTTCTACTAAATGGCGCCAGGCTTGTTTCCCACGATAAATGTTAGTGCGCATGAACATGCAACTGTTTTTAAACCACTGGTGCATAAAATTGGACAGTTTTTGCATGTTGTCAGATGCAAATCACAACGATATCTTCATCTGATTTTAAATGGTGAGCATTTATTTCTCGATCCCTCTAAGCTGGACGTGGTGTATATATTTCTCTCAGGTGCTCTTGGATGCTCTTACAGTAATTCATCGTGCAATGTAAACAAATTGCCAGATTAAAAATTCAGAAGTCGCAAAGATTTCGCTGCGAAACACTACCACAAGCTACTTACAGTCCTGACTTATCTCCATGAGATATTCACATTATAGAAGATTTAAAGAATAGCTTGAAAGTCACAATTTCATCAGAGGAAGGGATGCAAAACGCTTCACCTCCAGGCCAGAAGAATTCTATGAAGCGGTATCCACGTCACATGGTGTCACAGTGGTAGGTGTTAACAACAGTGGCGAATATCAAGCAGAAGGTTTAATTAATTTATTAATTTATACTAGCGATGGCCTAGTTCCATTCAAACGATCTAATACTTGTATAATGAGTCAAAAGCATTTTTCATAAATTTCATAACACTGCAATTCTGAATCCACTGAAATAAACATTGTGTACATCCCGATATTTTAACGAGATTCTTCAGCTTTCAAATATATGTTAGCATAGAAAACTCTAATGATAGATTTTTATTAAGGGGTTTGCCTTTAAAATTGCATTAGTTTGAAATATAGACTGTATTAAATCATAGATAACATTAAGATATATACGGAGACTGAGAGGAAAGCATAAAATAGGGTAGATTGGGTTTTCAGTGAAAGACTTGGCCTTGGGTAGGAAACTATGAATGAATATAACAGAACTACTTTCATTAAATGTCGAGGATACCAATTTATTTCCATAACGTCCCATTTACCTTTCAATGGATTCTGGTTGATATAGAGCCTACTTACATTATCAAACAATATTTCTCACTTGGCGGTAGCCTATGTGTCAGAGGAAACAATACTTATTGTTTGATTAGTGTAATATGTTACTAGCCACTCTACCCCATTTTATCCTGGCTTGGTTGCCTCATTAGTGATGCCTTATTGGTGTTTTTTCATTTTATTTTTTTTCATTTATTTATTTTATTTCATAGATCTTACATGAGCAATGAAGCTTTAAGATGTGGAACAAGTCAAAATTTTGCAATATTACAATTACAATTTTTACAAATTTTTACAGTTTTACAATTTAGTAATTTTCTACAATTTTTTACAATTTTGTGCAATTTTTTACGATATTTTGGCAAGTTGTAGTGAGATGAGGTGAGGTCCGAGGATTCGCCAAAAGATTACCCGGCATTTGCCTTTTGGTTGGGGAAAACCTCGGAAAAACCCAAACAGGTAATCAAATCAATGGGGTTGATGCCGACGACTCGCCATAGACCATCTGGCTTCAGTCCCACGGCTGGGGAAAACCTCGGAAGAAACCATTCAATGAGATCAAAGGGGATCCAACCCAAGCCCGAACACACAAGCCCGAAATTTACAAACGCAAACGATCATTCATCAGTTGAGCTATATGTATAATACTAAACAAGTAAGTTAATTAAATTTAAGGTATAAACAATTCAATCAGTTGTGATATACAGAAATTGATAATATACATATCATGCAAATTACTTCAAATTACAAACACAATTTATCAATAGAGCTATACGGATTACTACTCAATTTAAAGCATATACAATTCATCGGCCAAAACTATACATTACATTACTATACAATTTACAGCAGGCCTGCACAAACAGCGCTCAACGAGCGCGCGCGCTCCTTCGGAGCGGGAGAGCGGTGTTTACCGCTCGCCGAAACGGAGAGGAAGATACGTCAGAATGACATAGACTTGCTATAGGTAGTGGAGTGCGGTGGGTAGGCCTATTCTCGGTAACTGTTTTACCTACTGCTACAGTATAGTATGGAGGTATCTAAAAGACGGAACGTAACATTTACCATTTAACGAACTTATTGATCTTCAATGTGTCCTAAGGGCTAAAGATCGTTTGAATAATACTACTAGCCTCGTTGGTTTTACTAGACTAAACATTAGCAATAATATCCACGACTACACAGGCTGGCTGTGAAAATGATTGCTATGTTTGGCTCAACATTTATATTTGTGAGCAACTGTTTTCTATAATCAACTTTAATAAAGGCAGACATCGAACATCTGTAACTCATGTTTCATAATGATCAGTAGGCTACTGTTCCTTTCAGCTGCCAACAGTATAAAACCTCGTTTTGATATACTGATAAATAAAAATATAACAAAATGATATTGTACATTTAAGTAGCTATAGAATTTCTATTACTTCTGTAAAATAAATACTTCTTTATTAATTAATAATAGTCCAAGATAGTTTTGCAAACACTGAACGGGAATTCATTTCATAAGCACTCGTAATAGTACTTCATTTTGTGTTTATTTTGTACGAGATCCACCCCTTCCCCACCACTTCTTCCAGTCCACTCTTATAGAGAGCGCAGCTAATATCTATTCTGCATTCCGCTCATGAGCTTTGAGCCGGCTCGGAGAGCGCAAACCTTGTGCAGGCCTGATTTACAGCATATACAATTCATCAATTGAGCTATACAGACTACCATTCAATTTAAAGTACATACAATTCATCAGTAGAGCTATACAGACTAGTGTTTTTTTAAAGCATATACAATTCATCAGCCAAACTATACAAACTTATACAATCAAATTAGTACAATTTACAAACTTATTTTCGTTAAGCTATACAAAATTGTACAATTCATATGAAGTAGATTAATTCAATTTATAAGCTTAAACAATTCATCAGTTGACCTATACAGTATTACAGTGTTACTTATGAAGTTGAAACCTGTCTTCGGACAGTTGACTAAACAACAACAAACAACAGCAAAGTCCCATAATTTGTTTTTGTCTATTTTATCGAATGTCTTTTTAAGGTCGGTGAAAGTTAAATATTTCCAGTGCAAATAATTTGTTTCAGAACAATACATTATTCGAACATAAGCGTCCTTTTTTAATAAATGCTTTTATCAGATTTTGATAACATTGTACAGATATTTGCTGCATATTCAATTAAATTCATAAAATATTAATAAACAAGTTCGTGACCTGATTCTCTCCTCAATTGTTGACACACAATATTGTAAACATAAGCCTATTATACGTATGGTATTATGCTAAGGTGAATCAGCAAAATGCTATTAGCACTTCACTCAATTAAATAATATAAAAATGAAGCGATAATTTATTATTACTATTACCATCATTATTACTCTGAAGTAAATTTTACGTCTGGGTAGTGATCGACTCTTGAATACAAATCAACTAAAAGCAAAACTGTACATTGACGCACATTTAAATCCTGCAGTATACATCGTTGAATTAAATACGAAAATATGGGGCAATTTGCGGAATGAAATTTCCCTCCTGCTGCAGAGACAGACACATAATCTGCATCTACTTGAGATACTTTTTAAAATACTTTATTCCCATTAACATTCCAAAGAAAGGGCGATAAAAAATTGCAACAAGCCTTGAAACTGTTTCGCTGTCAGATGTTCTTTTTTTTAAGCAAGGCGGTTAGTGGTTTGTTCCCTCATATAAAGCGGAATGAAAACTGTATGCGGTCGTTGTTTCAAATTACTGCTTCAACTTATACTAAATTAGGGGAGAAGTGACGAGTGAAAATGTCTGTATCCAACGGTGGATACTTGTCTCCCACGCGATCTAGCTGTCACGGCCAGAATGATGGATGTGCATTAAGCAATTTTGTAATGCCATTGAAACTCCTTTCGCCAAGTTAATACAGTTTGCTATTAACGGTATTTGCATAGTAAGTTTTTAGTGCTAAACCATTCCGGAAATGCGATATTAATATCAAGGGCTTCGTTTCAGATGAACTAAAATTAAAGTTGCAAGGCCTGTTTAAGTCTGTGGGAATGTAAATGTTATGTAAATTATTCCTCATTCTTTATTTTAAATTGTAAAACTAAATTCTTCATTCTTTTTCTCCTTTGCTCCACTATTTATACCATAAGGCTTCTTTCAGACACGCTGTATATAGTGAATCTGAGCAGCTTTTCTTCTGTCTTTCGATTTTTCGTCTACCCTCCAGAATACCAGGCCCGGGTTCGATTCCCGTCGGGGTCAGAAATTTTCATGTAAAATTTCTACCTCGGGACAAGGAGAGATGGCGGTGCACAACATCTAATCACTAGATTGTGCACCAATATGCCTGTGTTAAATCCCAAATCTCTCCGCAGTGCATATGAAGAGAAGGCATATCTCACTGTTGATAGTGATTCGTCCGTCGGATGGGGACGTTAAGCCTGGCGGCCCCCTTGGTGCTATTCGACAGGAGTAGGCTACGTGCTGGCCCGAGTTTTCCCTCTCCCTTCCTCACCTTCATCATCCTCACTCATTCCCTACATTACACTTACACGAACACTTACACTTACACATAAACTCACTCTAGTACACGACATAACTCTTCACAGATACACATCATGCATAACGTGGCCCACCGAAGTGGTTTCAACTTGAAAATGGGTCACAGTTCTGCCATCTATCCGCAGTATGCGGAACCCGAATCACATAAGTGAAGTGGGTAGGCATTAGACACACATGTTTCGTCTACCAATTGTAGTGAAGTGGCCAACTCTTATGGATTTTCCATCATTGTTAATGATTTCCTGCCACAGTATTTCGGCATTACGCTCAAAAGTAAAATTATAACGGAAAAAATTAATTACCACGAAAAAAAAGCTCCACGAAAAAAGGGGATTCCTCATACCTACAGATGAAAAAAATGGTTATTTAAATATGGCTCCGGAAATGCTTGGTTTCTGAGTAGAACTTCCAAGTATGATCACAGCGCATTGCATTAGGCCTACGTTTGTTTGTTGGAATTATATTCTGTTTACATTTTCTTACATGCATTGTTCAAAATGTCTACTTCCTGCCTGCTTCTTTAAGAGATATTTATGTTTAGGTTCCGTATTCCAGCTACCTAAATACTGAGGTTAAAGACACATTGACTATATAGTACGCGAAACACAGGTACTGCAACGGATAAGGATGTAAACAAACAGGTCATCGCTGCGTATTCGTGGAGTGCAGGCAACTTTCGATATTCTGAAGCTATACTAGTAAACACATGCTTGAGCCGTGATGTTCATTTTCGTCGTGATCTTTGCAGTGAATAATAACGTGCATTCGTAAGTTACGAAACTTGATCATATGCGTAAGTCACTTGAAATTATTTTATATTGCAAGAAATACTTTCAATAGCACATGACGTTATTGGTGCATGAAGTAGTACAACATATTCATATTATCTGATATTCTTTTGTTTCATTAGGATAATACATGTCGCACATCACTGAAAACCCACTAATTTTCTATATATTTCTCTAGAAATTCCCTAAAAATTAGACTATTTAATTTATTAATTGGGATGTTAGCACTGAACATCATAGTAGGCTGAACAAATCTATACTAAACGTCGAGTTAATATCTTTGTAATTTTCATAATTTTCCTCAAATATGCCCTGTAATATTACACGCTTGAGCGTCTTACCTGAAACATTTTACCTCTGCAATGAACCATCAATCACCCAAAAAGATCTTAGTTATTTAAATAATACGAGCAGTGATCGATAAGACTACTTATTATGACTGCGTCCCGGTTTTGACTTTCCATAGGAAGAGGGCAGAGAATGCGTAACTATTTTGTATACCAACGTACCTGTACCTGCGCTGTGACGTCACATATACTTCTAATCAGGCAACTTAATGCCATTTTATAGGGACCTGGAATATGGACCCTATTTATGTCATTTTAATAGGTGTATGGTGATTTTTTACATTCGCTGTATATAATTTAGTGTATTATGAACACGCTATATAGCTACATAGGCTTATTCTGTTATTATTTTGTTAAATTTTGCACATAATTGTTTAATTTATGTTTGGGAATTAATTCATAATAAATTACAAGAAATAGTGATACAATTCATGTAATTTAAATATATATTTCTGTTGTTATTCACACATTTCGCTGACAATATTAATATCAAGGGCTCGTCCACTGAATGGTAATGTATTCAATAACACGCGAAAGCTAACACACTGTCAATTTCCCACACTATTTTAAATTCAATTTATAAATGGAAAGTCACTCATGAATAGCACCCACCCTGCTCCCCGTGATTTGACAGCATGTGTCATTATTGTACGCTTTTATTAAAATAATAAAGTGCCCTGCATTAAACGAGTTACTGCAGCACTAAATTGCTAAAGTAATTTAGTCAGTCAAGTTTATTAATACGCAGCCAGTATCAGGTGTGATGAATATCTTATTCCAAGCAGCTGTACTAAATGTATTTACATTTCCAGAGAATTTTGAAATGACATAAAATGTTCAACGTTGAAGTTATTAGTAAATAAATGACATGAAATTCTTTGCACAAACTTCTTGTATTCATAAATTAAATTAAGTTTTAAGATAATTGCACTTGTATGTAACTAATTGAAATGTTATTTAAGGGTGTTATTTTTGTTTTATATTCTCTCTCTATTATAATTTATTACAATATAGATCATTATACGGAGTATTTCAAGAACGATTGAAGTCGCATTCCTACAACTACACAAAAGACATCTTGGTTACAGACTTGAACCAGTTATATGATATTCTAATCTATTTTGTATACTTGTATCTCATTCGATATTAGTATTCAATTCTTCTACTGTACGATAATAGTTTTAAAATGTTATAGATTTAATTGATACATATTCCAAAACTAAGAAAATCTGGAGTAAAAACTGACGATATTGTATGTTACAATTAACACTGTAGATCATATTATCGTCGATTTACAAGCAAAATACGTTAAGTCGAAAATATTACTTCTGAAAAAAAAAGGCTTATATAATGTAGGCCTACATAATGCAAATGTATAAACTTAGAATTGGAAAATTAAATATATATACTGCAAAGAGAAACAATTGACTAAAAGTAATAATATTTTGAGGATTCAATTTTGTTAGAACAAAAACGCATTTTTTCTCCGAAGTAATATTTTTAACTTAATGTAATGCCTAATTTTCTTAAAACAGAATGAGAATAAATACAATAAGAATTTAGATTATCATAATTATAGCACACGAAATGCATAGGCCTATCTGGTTACAATAAAAAATCATAGACTTGTGAAATATGAAAAATCGCCTGTCTATACTGGCATTGTGTTTCTTTAGTAAATTACCATTGCAGATACAAACTTTACCTTGAGTGAAAATTAAAGAGATTTTAACTGAACATAGTTTTTATTCAGTAAAAGAATTCTTAAATTACAAATTATGACATAATATGTAATCCTAATTGATTATATTATTGATTTTAAATGTATTTTAATTTGTAGTGTTTTTTAATTTTATTGTGTTTCTTCTTTACTATGTAATTGAAGTGTATATCCATATATATGGTCATATATTTAATAAACAATCAATCAATCAATCAGTGCACCTCTGTACTTGTGGTTGGACATTGTCTCTACTGTCACTAATACTGTGACACGGTACACGAGGGTTGTCCAACAAGATTCAGTAATGCTGTATGGCATTGTCGAGCATTCTTGCCTCTTGCAATCTGAATTTTAATGAAGCATCTTTGTTCGTAACATTTTAGAGCACTACAGATAACAGTCTACAAATTAAACTCACTACAAATATCTTATAAATGAAATTATTGTCTTCAATTCACAGATAACACACATCAGATGCTCTTCTTTTTTACTGTAATCAGCTTGCATCATTTAACGCGATAGAGCTACATACAAACATTATAAATTCTAACTTTCAGGTTTTTGAAACTGGTAACAAAGACTACTCAACCGAATAATAGCAAGCATTTGAAATAATTATTCTGTGTTTAATTTCCTTTCGACTGTGATTTATATTTGTTACTGTTGCTCTAAGGTATTTTAATCTTTCCACGTTTTCAAAGGAAAAATGTTCAATTTTTATATTTCCATTTCGTATTATGTTCCGGTCATGAGACGTAATCATATAGGCCTACTTTGTTTTTTTAGGGATTTACAATATTGTAATAATAATAATAATAATAATAATAATAATAATAATAAAAAAAATAATAACAATAATAATATTAAAATAATAATAATAATAACAATAATAATAATAATAATAATAATAATAAAAAGAATAAGCATAATAATAATCCGTGCCGCAATAGTCCATGAAGATCCTAGCCCGACCGGACGCCTGGTAGCTTCACGTCCAAACATCTCAGCAGAGGTGAACGATCATTCAAACAAAACGGAGGTATTGTGTAGTTACCACGATCATCCCCGCTGTCATTACAGTTTGTTGTCATAACCAGATTTTGCTATCTATCATAGCTTCAAAATTCATCAGAATTCTGGATGAGTATTGGTCCCACCCACTGATCTCTCGTACTATTTCGATTCCACTATGTTTCCATTCATTCATTTATTGTTGTATCCAAGGACAAGTCTTTCACTGCAAATCCAGCTTTCTCCAGTCTTTCCTATTTTCTACCTTCCCCTTCGTTTCCTCATATGATCCAGATATCTTAATGTCGTCTATCATCTGATATCCAGAACTCTTCTCCCGTTCACCATTCCTTCCAGTGCATCCTTCAGTAGGCAGTTTCTCCTTAGCCAGTGACCCAACCAATTCCTTTTCCTCTTCCTGATCAGTTTCAGCATCATTCTTTCTTCACCCACTCTTTCCAACACAGCTTCATTTCTTATTCTGTCTGTCCACTTCACATGTTCCATTCTTCTCCATATCCACATTTCAAATGCTTATATTCACTTCTCTTCAGTTCGTCGTAATGTCCATTGTTCTGCCCCATAAAATGCCACATTCCATACAAAACACTTCACTAGTATCTTCCTTAGTTCTTTTTCCAGAGGTCCGCAGAAAATGCTCCTTTTTCTATTAAAAGATTCCTTTTCCATTGGTACCCTCCTTTTGACTTCCTGGCAGCAGCTCATGTTAGTGCTTATAGTACACCTAAGTATTTGAAACGGTCCACTTGCTCTACTGCCTCATTTAGAATTAGCAAGTTTATCTTCTGCATTTTTCTTCCTATGACCATGCTCTTCGTTTTATTTGCATTTATCTTCATACACGGGAAAAACATACAATGTCACATTTCCAATAAGGGTGAGATAATGATCTATTTCAGTATATTACTGCAAAATTTATTGGTGTTTCTACTTGAAACGAAGGAAATGATGAGAGTGTCCGTGGTTTTAATTCTCATTTACCACTTTTGATAAAAATAACACTAAAGTTAGTAGTAATACAGTGAATTAGATAACGACATCACCCTTAACAGCATTGTGACTTATTCGTTTTTCCCGTGTACCCTACAGCTGTCATTTAGCTCCATATCCTTTAGTATAATTTCCTCTTCTGCTAACAACGCCATATCATCAGCAAATCTAGTGCACTTTATTCTTCTTCCTCCTACTGTCACTCCTCCCATGTTTTGAAAACAGTCCCTCCAAGTAGATGTTGAACAGGGTAGGTGATAAAGGATATACACCTACCTAATTATAGAATCCCACATCTTAATTGCGTACGAACTCTTAATATATGTTTGGCCTTGCTATGTGCGTAGGCCTACGAGAGAAACAGAAACGGAAAGAGTTGAGTCGGACAGTTACATTAATGCCCACAACCTTATCTTGTTTTCTTCTGAGGTTTTAAAACTTTCATACAGACGCCAGGGAATTACAGAATATTTTCTATTCGTTGTTATGGTAACGAAGACTTGATTGCGACTCCTTGCTGCTATCTCTGGAGGCTACGTCGTTCACAATTGTCCGAACCACTCAGCAATAAGTGGGGTATAGACGGAAAGCAACACAATGCTCTCCGGGTTAAACAAACGCTTGTTGATTTTGGTGATGCCTTCTTACTGGTGTAGCATTGATTGTGCGAGATCAGCCGTGGTGAAACAAAAGGGGGTGGAGGTTTTAATACAACCACCCCACCCCACAGCTCGCTACCACCCGCCAATATTCTGGCCTAATACTCGAACCAACGCGGGCGTACAGATTTAACCCCAAACTCCACTCAGCTTATCTCCCCTCTCTGTCTATCTAGCTCTTTCTCTTTTTATGAACGCGTGCGGCTCCACATTTAAATGGACACTCACTTCTGTAAGCCTGATAATCGTATGAGGCAGATGCTCAGAATTACTGCAGGTTGCAATGTACGCTCCCACATTCAATAGAAAATTCATATTATTATACTGATGTAACGTTGAATGTTGTACAATTCGCCCAGCTTCGTGGTGTACTAGCTGAGAGGTCATCTGTATGTTTTGCAGCCTTCCTGCCGTAACAAAATACTTGTAATGACCGCACCACAGATTTCCTGCAATTCGGATGTTTGTCGGGTTAAATAAAGGCATTCCACTTCCAGCAAATGAATTTCATGACGCAGTTTCATTAAAGTTTATAGAACTGTACTTTTAATCGAGATGTAAGAGCTATACATTACTACTAGTACCTTCGGCACTAAAGGGTCACTCAAACTCAAATTGTACAGACGTATTTACATAGCATCGATCGCCACAAAGTGAACTGTTAAGGGTGCAATATTTAAAAGGATTAAAATTGAAAATAAATAAAAATAAAAGTAAAATGAATAAAATAAATCAGTATTTTTGTAAATGGAAATAAATCGACACCCTGCAGTACAGTCCATTCGAGTGGTTATGTCGCATCCCGATTTTTCCCACACGTTTCTCATGAATAGTAACAGTATAACTACAGATCTCATTTTTTTTAATTATTAAAATGAGATCTGTAGTTATACCATTACTATTTTTATATATATATATATATATGAGAACAATAGTTGCGTACCATTAATAGAACAATAGTTGCGTACCATTAATAATTTTTTATATTAGTATATATGTATGTATATATGTATATATATATGAGGTCCTATTTTAAATAATCAATTATTGATAAATGGATTTAACATAAATATATTTTATATAAGTAATATATATTTTAATAATATAATCCGTGGCGCTACAACCCGTGAAGGGCCTAGACTGACCAGCCGGCTGCTGGCCTCACGCCCACATGTCGAAGCAGAGGTGGGCGATCATCCAACCAGAATGGAGGTATCGTGTGGTTAGCACGATGATCCCTCCAGTCGTTATAGCTGGCATTCGCAACCGGATTTCGCTACCTATCGTAGCTTCCCAAGTGCATCACGATGCTGGGTGGGCACCGGCCCCATACACTGGCCGAAATTTCATGAGAAAATTTCTTCCCCATGAGGACTCGAACCAGCGCGCATTCCGTAACGCGAGTCCTAGGCAAGATGCCTTAGACCGCGACGCCACGGCGCGGGACATAAATTCTAATAATTTAGATTTATATTAATATAAATCATATATATATATATAAAAAATAATGCTGTATTATTTATAGATAATCTGTATTTTATATAAATTAATTATTATAATATAAATAATCCTATTTTTAGTAAATTAGGTTACTTTATTTAAATAATTTATATATACTGATATATATATATATATATATATATATATATATATACTGATATATATATATATATATATATATATATATATATATATAATATCCAGCCTCTGTAAAGGCTAGTAGACTGTTAGGCTCTTTTCTGAAAATATTTTCTGTACGGAATTGAAAGTCTACGCCAGTAGTGTCAGATTTGTAAGCTCCGAAACCGGTTGTGGTGCTAGAGACGTCTAGTCGGAGCGTGAACTTGCTTATGTCTGTGGAAGCACCAGAGCTCGCAACGAATTGCAACGAAAACGTAAACTGTAAAATTGTTAAAATGTGTACATTTAAATCTGAGCATTCATAATTATTAACGAAAAGCTTACCGGAGCCCGAGATCGCTAACGGAGAATTGGCCAATTTTCAACTTTGGCGTTCACGTTTCCGATCACAGCCCACTAGATTCATTCTAATGCCATCTAAAAGCTATTTTGTCGTATATTTTGTAGCAAGAAGACCGTGACATAACCTATGCATTATTTTGTTCTGTGCTGTGCATCATGGAGCAAGTTTTATTTGATGAGATTCTAATATTGAGTGTTGAGGAAAATGCTCAAGGTTACGATAAGCGGCGCGCCTCGTATAAAGATGAGAAAATTAAGGAGAATACGTGGCTTTCAATAGCTGCGTCTTTGAACACCGATCGGAAGCGAATCATATTTTATTACTGTATTGGTTGTATTACACACTAAATATTCATGCTTCAATTCAATAACTACTGTTGTGTTCATTTTTGTTCTATTACAAATGTTTCTTCTCTAATTATTTTACGTTATGGTAGACTTAAAATATGTTGTGATAATAAAGATGCATGGACATATTTATAGTACCGTACCTAACGAAACGTTTCAGTTGAAATTTCGAAGTTGGTTAACCTGTGTTTATGTTGGCTGCCTTGTACTCAGGAGAGAACGCCATTGGTCAATTACACACAAATAACACCAGAATGCGTAATATCGCTTTACATATCGTCATTGACATGCATATCGATATGCATAGTCGTCTACGTTCTCGGTTTATTGTGAATCAAAAATGTTCATATTCACGTCCTCTGCTTCTCGTTTTCATTGTGGTTCTCGTTTCCGATTTATTGTGAACCAGCCTTTATAGTGGAGCGCTCCGCTCCGTTTAGGCTGTGTCTGACAGCGCTGGTCTACGCAATGTAACTCTTGTATACACATAACTAAGTTAACTTTTATATACACGTAACTTCTATCCAAATCAAACTGTTGTAATTTTGTAGCTTGTAAGTTCATATACTTTTTGCTGGTTGAGTGGAAGAAAAGGCTTCACGGCCTTTACTCTGCCAACTAAAATAAATTATTATTATTATTATTATTATTATTATTATTATTATTATTATTATTATTATTATTATTATTATGTTCCTAATCACATTATCAGATTGATCAGTCTAATGCATTTTCAAAACAGTAACTTTTATCAGTTTTACCATGCTGCTATCTAGCGACTGCAAAAGAAGTCGTAATAACCCTGATGGAATTGCATGGAGTTATAGCACAGTCTAGTATATACAGTCACGAAGCTCAATACGTAGGGAATATGCATCCATAGATAGTTGCTAACCACTAGGATCGCTACCATCGCCTCATTACACACAATGCAAAATAGTACTGGCACAGTCTATTGTTCCTAGCACCCTCTCAACTCAAGCTTCGTGACTGTATATACTAGACTGTGGTAAAAAAATCTATTGTCCTGATTGTAGGAACTTCACAATCTCAAACCAGGAAGAGAGTATTAATCTGTTAAATTTTGTCTTAAAAATCTATAGAATCGAATTCTGGATATCTCACATGCGTATCACGAAAGCCGAACGTTATGAGTTATGATATATTATGTGAGAATGTGGAACGTGACCTTGCAAAGCAAATTTCTTCACAAGTGGGTCAAAATAAATGCTTCATCGGTCCTGGAGGGAAATATGATTTGTTTCTTTATTTCTCTTGTGTAAATTTCAATTTCTAGATGACTGTTGCGTCCCACTCCCTCTTCGCCTACTTTGGTTTTCCTGTGGCGGATTCAATTCTCTTCGCACAGGAACTTCAAAAGGAGGAAGCAAGTGGAAGAACAAGGAGAAGAGAAATAAAAGTTTGCGACTGTAAAAAAAAAAAGAAAATTGAGGTGAATCTAAGTTATAGTTTGTTGGGGCTCAAAGCAGACGCACATAAAACATTTCTCTCTTGATACTGAACCCAGTAAAGCTTTCAGCATGGGGAAACACCTAACCGAGAATTCTGAAGAATGTTGTATTACTACAAAGTGGCGTTCTTGAAGAGAAATTTGCGGAGAATATTTAACAAATAAAATGGAAAGAGTCTAGATATATCATATTACGAGGTCGTTAATGGGATTTAGATAGAAAGAGTTGTCATGGTCATTTTTATGAAAATGTAAACTTACTAAAGTTCTAAATAAATTAGACGAGTTTTACATGGTTTATTTACATTTGTAGAAGGTTTTATTTATGGAAATATTTTAAAAATAAAGTAATAATCTGGAAATTTTCTTGTCTATGCAGGATAATTGAACACAAATTTCTGCGAGCTGTCATACTCTAGCAAGGGATATGTATGTATCTATGTATGTATGTGTGTATGTATGTATTTATTTACACTGCAAGTGGGCAAGCACCCGGTGGCAGTGGTATATACAATATTAACAATACACAATAAAATGATAACCAATACACAATAAAATTTACAATACACAATACAATTTTACAACACATATACAATTTTACACACAATACAATAATAATACACAATACAATTTAACACAAAAATAATAAAACATATAATAAAATACCTAATTTTACAACACAACCTACATAATTATCTATAGGTCCTACATAAGTTTCAATAGTCTTTCACTTTACTCTCATCTCATTCCCTGTAGTGGCACTATGACGCATTTCACTGACACTTTAGCACACATTTCACTGACACTCTGTAACTCATTTCACTGACACTATAGAACACATTTCATTGACCCTCTAAATTATCACTGATCGGAACTGTTCACTGCACTGTAAAACCATAACTTCACTGACTCACCTCGCTTCACTGATACAACAGTTCAAATAAGTCAAATAATTATATCCTAATGCATGCTTATAAACAGAACTACATTTAAACTAAACATTTCTAGTCTAAGGCCCTCTTACACGCTAGTTTTAAATAATTTACAATTCAAACCAAGGAAGTAAACTCGTCAGCCTAGATAAATACATGTCACCTTAAAAAAATTAAATGTTGAATGTCACCTTAATTTTAATTTTCACTTTATATACAACTTTTTAAATTATTCTTGAATCTCCTTAAGGAAGGACAGCCCTCAAAGACCGCTGCAGGTAGGTCATTCCAATCATTTATAGTTCTATTTAAAAATGAGAATTTACCTACATCCGTTTTCTGTTTCCTACATTTGATTTTAAAATCATGATCGTTCCTACCATAGTACGTTGGCTTTTCTAACCGAGCCGTTATGTCTACCCATGCTTTCTGACCTAGATATGCTCTATACAATGATGTTATTCTAGTTTTCCTACGTCTGTTTTCCAAAGTTTCCCATTTAAGTTCTTTTATCGTATCGGTTCCATCTTCTCTTTTACGTTTAACAAATTTCGCTGCCCTATACTGGATTCTTTCTAAGGAATTTATCTGGTATATTCTATAGGGATCCCAACATGTAGTTCCGTATTCCATTAACGGTCGCACTAACGTTAGATATGCTATTTCCCTCGATTTGGGGCTAACCTTTCTCAAGATTCTCATAATAAAGTGAAGTGCCCTCCATGCTTTACCCGTAACATTATCAACATGCTCTCCCCAAGAAAGTTTGGAGTTTAAATACACTCCTAGGTATTTACATTGTTCTTGCGGAATTACAACACCACTGAATTCGTAATTAAGACTAGTTTCCTCTCGGGTTTTACAAAATGTTATAGATTTACTTTTAGAACCATTTATTTTCATCCTATGCTTTAACGCCCAGTTATAAATTTTATTCAAGTCTGTTTGAATAGCATCTACATCTGAATTATTTCTAATCTTTCTATAGATAATGCAGTCTCGTCTGCAAATAGCCTCATATTTGATGTAATATTCTGGCATAGGTCATTTACGTATATTATAAAGAGTAATGGACCCAGAACGCTGCCCTGTGGCACCCCGAACTTATATTTCCAATTTCCGATATTTCATGACCTACTCTAACTCTCTGGGTTCTACCATTAACCATATAACTCTTGTAATAGAGTGAACATGACAAGTGTTATTTTAACGTACCAGATAACAGAGAAATATTGACAACCAGTAACAAGCACCTTATTGTGTTATCAACTATAGGTTGACAATTTTATTGGTGACAAGAAGACAACTAGAAGGCATTATTATTCTGTTTAAAAACATATATTTTTGTAAAAATGGCACAACGAATAAATATCGTTAGCGATGAATACTGTTTCATTATGCTTTTACGCTTTAAAATAGTAATACGCGTTACAAGAGCGGTATGTTGAAGTTTTCATGTTCGAGGAAAAGTTTGAAAAAGCGAAACGTAGTTGAGCTTTTTTAATTTCCGAGAATTGAAAGAAAACATACCGCTCGTGTATCGTACATTATTTTGTGCGAAGATCGTTTATTACATACCTGAAAGAGGAATTTATAATTAGTTGCAATGAAATCTCCAACTTGGTTTCTGTTCAATGACGGCAAATTTGCAAAACAAAAATATCTATCTTCAACATTGTTGCTTTAAAATGTTTTCTGTGTTTAATATACTCCAGCAGGCCGTGATATACGTCTGTCTTTTTTTTTACCCCAGTCTATGGAATCTTGTTGATTTTTTCACGGCTTCCTTAATGTTACTTGCATCACGAATGCAGTAACTTTAGTGGAGTTGTAGAGTTTACTTAATTTTTGCAAATATTTAAAAACAATAATTAACATTGCAATTTAAGTGAAATTGCAGTGGTAAGTTTCCAATTTATAATTATTACTATATTGAACGTCTCTAAAAATAATATGTTAAAAGCCTAAAGCAGTAAAATCAATATGTCACTTAAGCGGTAAGAAGAGGGAAATTGTTATGTGTGTTGGGTTGGGAATACTGAATGTGGAATTTTAGACTTTCCGCGGATTGGTTTTGTGCGGAAACCAAGCAAATACGCACGATCTCGCACAAACGTTTTATGTGAATCCTTTCCAAGTCCATCTGATAATGTAATCACAGATTTACAACTGATTTAACACGGCCCCTTGCATAAAGCTATAAATCACTGAAATAAAGGAGCATCAAAATAAATAAAACATATTACTCTTTTATTAATTAATACGTCGTCATTATTACCTATATAAAAGAGCCACATCCTTATGGCCTTAACTCTGCCAGTAGAAATAAATCTACTAAATAAACAAAGATATTTGCTAGATGCCATGAACTAGATTATCTATACTTTGCAAGGCCCTCAAAGGTGTTAATAATATTAGCTTACGTATTCCAACAAAAGATATGAGACCTCATAAACCTTTCTATAACATAAATTCAAACTTTCTTTCACCAGTCTCCAGATACGTTAAAAACTCCTACATGCATGTCTGCGAATTCGATCCTTTCGATGTAGTTTGCTCATGGCAATGATATATTATCATTCATTTATTGTTGTAACATTATCTATAATTATCTTTCAACATTTTCAGTATTCTTATAGTATAATACTGTTTATCACCTCTTAGAGAAAAATTCTTCGTGTAAGAGTGTTATAATTTTATTTGTATCCATTGATTAACATTATAATATTAATTTACTTATTTTAAATTTGTTACTATTATCATTGCAAATATCGGTTTCAACATATCTATTATTGTGTCAATTGTGCTTAGCTATTATTGGACAATAGTTGTTGTATAGCTCATGAATGTAATACATAGGGGAAGTGTTACAAATATGGAATATCCCACAATTTCTCTTTCTTTTGAATACTGAACGTAAAGTATCGTTCTATTTATTGCTGAATGTCCCTGTGAATTGTACACCGGACTTAGAAGTTCGTAAAATGTTATAAAATGTTTGAAAAAAATAATTTCCTCAAAATCTAACACATTTCCTACATAAAAATGGAAGTACAAAATATATGTAATAATATTAACAAGTCCAAGATCAAAAGCTGGTTCATAATAAACCGGGAACGGAAACGACAACGAGAACGAGAACGGAAGCAATGTTAAAATATACGTATTTAAATGTGAACATTCACAATAGTTGAAAAATCAAGCTTTCAGGTATAACTCCCTGTAAAGTTAATTTGAATAATTTCGAGGGAAAAATTGTTCCGGGGCCGGGTATCGAACCCGGGACCTTTGGTTCAACGTACCAACGCTCTCCCAACTGAGCTACCCGGGAACTCTACCAGACACCGATCCAATTTTTTTCCCTCTATATCCACAGACCTCAAAGTGGGCTGACAACCGTCAAGCAACCAACATTGAGTGCACACTAACTCTGTGTGACTTATATTGTGGTTTTCTGTTACGTACAGCGACGTGTATTATGCAAATCAAGCTTTCAGGTATAACTCCCTCTAAAGTTAATTTGAATAATTTCGAGGGAAAAATTGTTCCGGGACCGGGTATCGAACCCGGGACCTTTGGTTCAATGTACCAACGCTCTCCCAGCTAACACAGAGTTAGTGTGCACTCAATTACTGACCAAGTGCCTAGTAAGTTTGCGTTTGAATTCAATTTTATTTCGACAGTCCCTGATGCTAGCAGGTAAAGAATTCCAGAGTCTTGGCAGGGCTATTGTGAAAGAGGATGAGTATGAGGAGGTGCGATGGGATGGTATTGTTAGTATTGTTTCATGACGAGAGCGTGTGTTCAGATTGTGGTGGGAAGAAAGGTAAGTGAAGCGACGACAGGTACGAAGGAATAGAAGAGTTCAAGATTTCGAAGAGAAAGAGAAGTGAATGTAAATTTCTTTTCCTATCTAGTTTAAGCCAACCTATTGTTTCCAGGGATGGAGTAATATGATCATATTTACAAACATTGCTTACAAAACGTATACGTTTCAACAGTTCAGCTTCTAACTGGAAACTAACACATTCTCGCGAAAGAGTTTCAGTGCAAAGTAATTTGGAAGGCTTTCGCTAGAATACAACACGTCTCAGGTCGTATATCACACTATTTCATATTTGTAAGACTTTCTCTAAATAAAAATAAATAATTATTATATAAGAATAAATGTATCGCTAATTGATTCCAATTCTTTACCTTCCGATATGCAACTGTTGCTTTGTAGCAATCAGTTTTTAATTAAACATTCGCAAAACTCCACAGTACCTTGCTTTCGATATTGACCTGTATATATGGGGAAACGCACGGCCTAGTACACATGGGACTGTTCTCCATCGCGATTAAATGCGATTTTGAATGGAACAATTAAATGAGATCCTCCTACCCCGTTTCTATATCGTAATCCATTTCCAGTGTATAGCTACGTATGTGAATTCCGTGCGCCTGCAACAGAAAGCCAGCGGAGAGCGAGAGAGGATACAATAGGAGGGAAAAAGACAGAACTCTGATAAGATTAAAAGAAAGAATGAAGAGAACCTGAAACAATACTGATTTTATTCCGAGGGGGTTGATATGGAAGTCCCTAAACGAAAATTGAATACCACATTTCATGGGAGAGTGGGGAATGAACTGTTGAAAATAATGTGATTTCTCTTTTATATAAATCGTTTTTATTTTTCATATACAATACAGTATTCTGTATTTACCTATCTACAATTTGTTTTGTTTATCAAAATTTTATGACGTCACAGTCTTAGTTGAAGCACGAAGAACTTCTAACTTAAGAAAAAATATTTCGATTTCCAGAGAATTTGTTGAATTCTTAACTTCAAAATAGGCCCTATATATGAAATTCCAAGAATAGTCTAGATTTTTGTTGTTTTAGCATACATTGAAATGTTATCTCTCCTACATTTTGGAGCTATTTCCAGCTTCATTCGTAGTGTCGTACCACTGAAAATCTAAAAAATTTACCTATTGGGTCATTCCATACAAAATTTTAAGAATATGCCAGCGATGTCATGAATTTTTTTGGGCTTTTAATATAATAATGTTATTATGAAAATAAATTAAACTGCCAACTATGACCGCCATATATTAATATTTTAGTCATACGGATGACTGAAAAATGGATGGCAGTTACATGTTATCCATAACTTAAAATATTCTAGACACCCTATATGAAGTGTCATCGAAACTAAACAGACGCCATTGTAAACCTGAATAACCATATTTTAATACCTTAAAGACTAATCCGAATAATATTAAGGCATGCTCACAAAAACACTTCATTGAAAAAAAGAAATAGTTTTATATTAAAATGCAACAAATTAAATTCATGCGAATTTCATTTGTATTAAAGAAAATCTTGTTCTTAATCCATCTCCCAAGTTTTATGACTTTATCTCAAAAAACCTTGAATAATTAAATTAATAAAATTATTAATTTTTGTTCCGATCGTTGAAAATCGCTTGCTGTGTGTGGTGGTCGCAGCGTTCGCGAAACTTCGTAACGATGAGTAATCTCAAAGGTCCGCCTCCCTGACCTCGATAGCGCAACATTCTGTACGATGGGAGAGCCTACCTGCTGAGCTCCTTTGTTCCAGTGAGTTATTATTATTAAAAACTGACATGATATTTAAGTCATCATTCTGAAATTTTCACACTGGAATCAATATACCCTAAAGAATTAAATACATGTTTTTTCATCTGTAAAAATGAATTGCATTTTGTGTTCTATATTTTTTAAGTATTTTACGGTGGGTAAGGGCATTTATAAACAAGGCTCTCCTTTTTCGAATTGCATTGATATGATTTTTCCATCTTCCTTTACATAGTAAGAAACCTTCAATGAATGAAACTGTGTTCCTTGTTAAACCAATATTTTAAATTCTGATTTCTGCCAAACTATGAAAGATATAAATATAGTATTGCTTGAAATTCATATTTAGAACATACAAAATAACCTAATACAATATTTTTAACTTTTGAGACATCATGGTTCAAAAACATATTTTTGTATGGAATGACCTTACTCTGAACTAATCCAAATAAATGGATTACACTACGTACCATAAAGTCTGATAGGCGACATAAACATTGCTGTCAGAGGATGGGACAGAGATAATTTCTATCCTACCATTGGCAAAGATCACATTCCAGGCTTATCTTGAAGTTGGGAGGAGTTAGAACGCTTCAGACTGCCCAACTTCAAAGTAAGTCTTGAATGTGACCTTTGCCATTGGTTCAATAACAATTCGCTTTCTGAACCCAGAAATAAATAATCTCAGCGTTACGTACAGTACGATTATTTAGTCCTGGCAGTCGCCGGCAATGTGCGCCTGGGTCAGGCGAGTCCATTTATTTACGTCAAGGGGTGCTTGGGTTAGTCAGTCGCTTGCCTTCAGAGCGATCGGATGCCATGCGTGCGGTACAGTGGTATGTATCCAGTACAGTTAAGCTGTACTACATTCCTTTACTGACCGCTCGCCTTTTCTCTACTCCGAAGCTCTCCCCACTACTTCTATTACTTCCCCTCTTTCGCGTAGCTGAGCTGTCAGGACTAAATAATCGGTCTGTACACATCATAGTGACAAAATATATCAGGAAAATTTATTTTTCTTTCTATATTCCCTACATGTCCGGACCTAATTAATATCCATTATATGTCGATGTTTTCTTAGCGTATTTCAACATGTTTATTAAGATGTTAATATCCTTGTCTCAACCCTATTTAAGAAAAGTTTATTCAGATAGCTTACATCCAGCCCATCTATCATTTTGTGGAGCTGAACTGAGTTTCTAAAATGATGCCATTGTACTGCTACTGCTAGCATTAATGCTGCTATTTCCGCTGCCACTGCCACTATCGCTACCATTCCTATTACTGCTACTCCTACTACTACTACCACCACCACCACCACCTACAACCATCACCACAACCACCATCTCCTTCCATCCCACAACCTGCTACTGCTACTGCTACTACTACTGCTACTACTACTACTACTACTAGTACTGCTGCTACTACTAATACTACTAGCACCACCACGAAAATAATCCCAAATTAGAAAATTATCCCCGATTATCAATAGAGTCTATTGGAACCAACTCTAGAAACAGGAAAACAAAAGGATCTCTTTTTATTTTAACAGATTTCTTGTACCCTTTCGGAAATTTTTATAGTTGTCCGAGATGAAAATTTTTATTGATTATTCATTTACATTTTTGTTAACAATTTAACCTTTATCCTCAAACACGCCTTCAAAATTTTTAACTGCTTGTTCCCACTATTTTCATCAACTAAGAATATGTTATTAATCGTCGTATGTGTTTCCATCTTGGGCGATAACTTATTGCGGAAAATCAAAGTCAGTCTCAAATAATAACAAGTCGAGAGAAAAGGAATTTTATTTTCGACAATTGGTGTTTCTTTCCCGAGAGCGTTTACCATTGCAGTTACACTATAAGAATTTCAAGGATAGTGAACCTCTGCCGAAATTCAATTTAGCCACTTTCTTTTTGTGTAAGTGTACTCAGAATACAAGGGTAGATTTACACCAATGCTTTTTGAGTAACTGAATTCTTGAAGGAGCTCTCAGGAAAATCCTTTTGATACCGGAGAAACACCGCACCCTTTCTGACACAGTGGAAACAACATGGCAAGCAGATCAAGGGAAACTTTTGCCAACTTCATCTATAATGTAGCGTTCGTGAGGAGAAATGAAGCGTTGCTGTGATGTGTGATGTACTTCTTCAACGAATTAATAGACACTTATTATTATAGTGGAAAAACTATTTACTTTTCCACTGACTCTATTGTAGAGTCCTGCATAACCGATTAAGAAAGATAGAAAAAGACAGATTGCTTTTGAACGCCTGGCGCTATAGACAGTATGCGAAGCTCTTCCGTCTCGCGGAGTAGTCCAATGTTCGATTCTTATGTCCCAGTCTTACTGGGGTGGACGGCTCTGGTTCATGAACGACAGATAATATTGAGCCATCCAGGAGTTCCAAGAATCGTTGCAAGGACGCGATTATCATCGTGTACCTTTCAAATGATATTTCGTCTAGTCTCCTCATTGAAGCACGCATCATGAAACTACAATCATTAAACTTGAGAGTGATTTTATTTTTGTTAATAGTGTGTTATCTCCCTAAAAACGATTTATTAGGGAAATAATAATAGGCAGTAAGAGATTTTAAATACCTGGGCTGTGAAATTGAAAACACAAGAGAATTAGATCAACAAAGAAAATTACAAAATTTTAATCTAATATGTGGAACGATTAAAAGAATCCTATTAAACAAAACAAGGAAAGAAACCATTTAGAAGTTTTATAAAGTCTTGGCAGTCTCATCTCTCTTGTATGGCTCAGAATGCTGGACCCTAACAGAAAACCAAAAGCACAAAATAGAAGTATCAGAAATGAGATTTTTGAGCTCGGTAGCTGGATACAGAAGGGCAGACTGACAATATAATGAAACGATAAGAGACGAACTGAACATATTCAACTTAAACAATAAAACAAAAGAATACCAAGAAAATACTATGAACACGTACAAAGAATGCCAGAATACCGTATCCCTAAAAAGATTCTAAAGCACAAACCTAAAGGCAAGAGAGACAGAGGAAGACCTACGAAGAGATGGAGAGATCAATTTCTTTGAGAGGACGGAACAGGTCGAAAGGCCTAATCCCTGTGGATGATGATGATTATGATTATGATGATAATAATAGGCTACATTAACAACTACTCTTTCAGAGGCAGCCTATGAATTTTGAGTTTAGAGTATTAACGTTACAATAGTAAGTGTGTACATATTTGCTCTTCTTTTATGTAAGTAATTGTAATTTATTTTATTCTTGTATTTGTTTACATTTTAGATATCATCTATGCATTACATTTATTTCTTTTGTTGTTACCGGTGTCCATTAGTTGATTTATATATTAGTTATGAAGATAAATGTACCAAAGTGTCCAATCAAATAGATCTATTGCAAGCTAACTTACTTACTTATGGCTTTTAAGGAACCCGGAGGTTCATTGCTGCCCTCACATAAGCCCACAATTGGTCCCGATCCTGAGCAAGACTAATCCAGTCCCTACCATCATATCCCATTTTCCTCAAATCCATTTTAATATTATCCTCCCATATACGTCTCAGCCTCCTCAAAGGTCTTTTTCCCTCTGGCCTCCCAACTAACACTCCACATGCATTTCTGGATTCGCCCATACGTGCTACATGCCCTGCTCATCTCAAACGTCTGGATTTAATGTTCCTAATTATGTCAGGTGAAGAATACAATGCGTGCATCTGCGTTGTTTAGCTTTCTCCATTCTCCTGTAACTTCATCCCTCTTAGCCCTAAATATTTTCCTAAGAGTTTCAGGCTAATTACTCCATTTGTGTAGTTCCAAATCTCATCAGAGTTCCTGTATGGTTAAATGCTTGGTATTCTGTCCGCTCCTACTGTGCTCCAACCACGAGAAAGTCTCTGCCGGATGAAGCGGAGCGGCGTAATGCTGTGAATGAATGTTGATGTCATAAGGTCACACACGTGGGTACTCATATCTCTATTGGCTCGCTCTCACAGCACAAACAATAACATTGATACACACATGTTTATACTACCCTAGTTACAAAATTAGATCACTGTTCATCTCCTGGTCTTTTAATCTCTCCATACAGGAAATAACCAATGCAGGAGAGCGCATGGTTTTTAAACAGACGTTATAACGATAATATTATCTATCTACTTCGCTCCAATAGATGACGCAATAGTAAGCACATTCCTTTCACGGCTGATCTAATGGTTGGAGAACAGTAGAATTATTTTCTGTTGCTAATGAAATAGAATAATATTTTCATGACGAGGCACTATGGCCCAGCACCGATTTATTGCGCTAACCCTCAAGCTATAATCTTTTCGCTGTAAGAAAAATCCTAATATAAACAATAACACGTAACTGAAGTGAGGCTTCATTGGCCACTGTTTGGCGCCATAGATTCTCAGTACGTGTTCCCGCCTACTCTTGTACATTCTGTTTCATGTGAAACATTTCCCGTTACTCGTCAAGTAGGCCTAACCTCACTACTATGCATTCGTTTGCTTAGGAAACATTTATTTTATAATTACTATAATTAAATTATTTTTAAGTCTTATGTCTTCACAATGGACAGTTGAGAATGCAAAAGCCATACTTCAGTACCGCGTACTTACGTGAACAACTACTAGCTCAAGTGACGCCAGCTTATTACAAGAACAGACTACCTCGGTATTACTGTTGGTATTCATCCGCGTTCATAGTACATAACAAAATATAAAAGTAGCTTTTCTTTTACATAGCGTTTTACATATGAGTGAAGTTATATGTTTCATCGTAGTTAACAACTAGAATTCAATTTTTTATTTTAAAATAATACAAGATTTTGGTTTCCAAATACGAACTATATTTTCCTGACCATTTCGACTGGGAGCCAATCACGGGTATGACAGCAACGTGCTTGTGTTTACATTAGGATTTTTCTTACAGCGAAAACAGTATAGGTGAATTCCCAAATCCACACTGGCTGACTACACTAAGGTTCGTTGCATACAGGTTTCGAGCAGGCAAACCCACTCGTCCCTATAGGCTAATTCACACGGGAATAGTTTACAGGAGTCAAGTGCTTGGAGCAAGTCGACTTCCCTTCAACTTTCCCCGTGTGATATGGTCGAGACAGTCAAGTTGTGACTTGGCGATCAAGCAGAATTTGAGTTGACGATCCGTCAACTTTTGTGTCCACTTTCCCGTCACGTGACCAACTTGATTCCAACACTTCCCGCGTGTGAATGCGAACTTGTAGCAACTTGGTAAGTAAAAAGTTTGTAGTTTTAGGCCTATTGTCGAAGTAAATTAATAATTATTAATAATGAGCGCCCCTAAGTGGAATTCCAACGATATCATAAAGTTTTTGAAAGTGTATGAGAAGTATGAACTTCTATGGAATATACGTGACAAAGAATACCTCAATAAAAACAAGCGGGAATTATTATTCCAGAAACTAGTCAGTGAACTCATGAAACAAGGTTTCGAAAACATAGACGTAGAAGTGGTTCAAAAAAAGTTAAAAACCCTTAAAACAGGACTCATTCTGAGATGTTTCCTGTATTCTGCAGGACCTTCTTCAGCTAATTCTATCAACAAGGTATTACATGCACCATGCATAATTCTTCTACGAATCCATTTCTTAACCCATGTTCTCTTTTCCTTTTCTTCAAGAATATTTTGTAATTCATACATAACAAGGCGCCAATTAGTTGCACACATGCTTGAATATGTGCTGGTGGCATCTTCAGTTTCACCAAACTAAAAATGCCAGTTCACTATTGATTTTTATTAACTATAACAGAATACAAGAATTCAAACTCCACTACGAATACAACATTCAGCGCGCGCTTTTTTTAAGCACGGTTTCAAGTTTAATGTCTCCGTGTGATCACAAATATAGCATCAAGTTTAGAGGCTTCAAGCACTTGACTCCTGTAAACTATCCCCGTGTGACTCGGGTTTATGCCAGCCCCCTCCGTGCGTGGTTTATAATGGAATTTGAGATTTGCATTGCCGTCTCACACCATACGATAACAGTACAGTGAAACCTGCCTTTGCGGTCACTTCATTTAAACGGCCACCTGGCCAAAAGGCCAATTTTCTCTGGAACCAATTGGATTTGCCATAAGATCAATACAAATTGTCTCTTTATTTAGCGGCCACCTCATGCTTCGGCCAGCGGCCGGGGTCTCTTTGGATTGGAACCTGACTATAACAGTCACTGTCCAACAAAACTTTTTTTCACGGATACTGTCTGACCTATTTTTTCGATGGTTAGAGAACAGAGAGCAATATCACGAGTACAATAGCTAAGTGTACAACAGTACACCCTCCATTTCTTGGGGTTAGTTGGTTAGTTTTATGACTCTTTTGTCACTTTCCACTCCGACCCTGCACAGCTATAAATTCTTACTCGTTTTTAAAGGATTGAAACACGGACGTTTTCTATCGAAAATGTCACAGTATGTTTTAGGTCAGTAGTTAACCATTCAAATTTTTTTTTCCCCCTCTTTCCATCTTTTTTCTATTTGGACAAGATTTTACGAATTTTTCTTCTTTTCATTCAGTTGATTCAGAGGAACCGTGACGTTAGTTTGAGTCTAACAATATATCTAGAGTGGTATTAAGTTTAGAGATGAGACGAAAAATGATTGAAGAAAGTGAGAAGGGAACAACTGCGAGAAAAATTGCAGAAATATTCAAATGTGGAAGGACACAAATGCACGGTATAATTAAGATGAAATATTAAAACAATGGAAGGAAAATATGCATGGTGGCCAAAAAAGAAGAGAGAATCTGTGTTTAGTAATGTGAATGATTTCGTTTACGAATGGTTCAAGTGTGCGAGGGCGAAGAAATTGAGTTTTGAAAAGGCTAGTTGCAAGAATGGAAGAGGCTGACATTAATATGCACGACTGTTGTACGCACACAGTACTAAAAAGTCAATGAAATTCAGTACTTTCATTCTGATTCATAAAAACCGCAACCTTAATCAAGCGGCCACCTGATAAAACGGCCATTTTATAAGGTAACTTCAGATGGCCGCTTTAGACAGGTTTCACTGTATAAACTTATATTCGATTTTGAAAGTACTCTTCTCATTACTTCCGTGCACTCTAGTGTATTACATGTTAATTCTGACATCCAAGTTCGCCCTTCACATGACTACAATCCTTTCGTAGCAGACACAGCAGAGAAATAAAAAATCTGGAGTACAATAGGGTAACGCACGCTAGCCGAGCGTGAAATTTGGACCCCTGGACCGCGAAACAGCTTACTTGGGTGTTCAAATCTGTGGAAGGTCTTTCCCCCGTAGCAGCATGTAGCAGTTAACCCGAGCAGACGGTCCCCTATTGTTTCCAGGCGCCCAGGGCCTGGAGGTGTTGGTAGACAATGGAACTAATGTTTCTGCAGGCGTGCAGACCTCGAAGCGAGGCAGTTCAATGGAATTGGCTGTGATGGAGTTTTCAGTTTCCAAGCAAATTACCCCGCATGTGGATAACAATTATTTACGACGCTAGCGCTGCTTGTTTAGACGGAATCTTCGTGCAGAGCTAGGGTTAAAGGCGATGTGGATCACATATGAAGTGGTGTAGTACACGGAATGCTTACCATATCCGATATTTTCAGATTCGTAGCAAAGTTACCTGATTTTGCAAACTAATTCTGATCCCCACACTTCTTGTTCATCTTTCCTTCCACCTACCTACCTTTGTCTTTTCGTCCCTACTTCCTGGTTTTCTTCCTTCCATCCCTACTTATTTCGCACTCTTCTTTCATTATTTCCATAATTTTTGTCCATGTCCTTCATTATCTTCCATCAAAAACACGAAACAAGAGATAACTACTCATAAGAGAACGTTCAACACTGAGAGGTTGGATATGACCTTCAAATTTTGTACACTGAAAGACAGTATTTATAACAATTATCTGCGAATTTTTTTTCTTTTCGAGATCGACCTATGAGAGAGTGTTTGGAATATTAGTAGTACAGGGACATCATTTTATTTTTACTAACATTTTTAATATTAACCTGTCTATACCCTTAGAGAACCGGAAACACCGCTTGCTCCCCCCTCCAAGACTGGAGTTCGATGATACTGGCGTAAAACACAAATCACTCTACTAGGCATAGGATGGAAGAAAAGTAGTTCATCCATTTACGTAAACTAGGAAATATCGCGATTTTGAGTTTGATCATTTTCTTTAGGTTTTTCTTTAATCAAAGTACAGTACTGTATTAAGAATAAGTGTTTTTACTCACGAAGTGAGTTATCCATGCGAACGTATTCATTATGCAGTGTATATTATACTGTCTACAGCACATTAGCGTACAATATAGAGAAAGAAGTTTAATTGAAAAGTAATCATAATATGAATATTTAAACACAATTTTGAAATGGTGGCCGTTCATTTCGATACAGGCTTCAGTTCTTTTGTGCATATTATCGCACTATAGACTAATGCATCTAATTCCAATTGCCAGTTTCGTCCTTCGTACTAGTAACTCATGTTGAAATAATTCTGTACCTACTCTACGTACTGTAAATTAAATCTTCACTTCTGCCCGACCCGAAAATATAAAATTACTCAGACATGCTATCTACTGTCCGTCCAAGTGGTTATGCCGCAGGATTGTAGAAAGGAGGAAATCACGTGACAGTTAATTACTTAACGAGGCCCTTTTATTTAAGTTAAATTAAACAGCTGTATAATATTACGTAAACTTCCAATTCCTATTAATGTTTTCAGAAAAGAGCTAAGACAGCCCAGCTTTTACAGAGGGGCGAGCAGAAGCAGGTGGGGGAAATCGGGATGCGACGTAGGCAAACGGACAGTACCTGTGCGAAAATATGATTCAATATTGAAAGCTCTTTCGTCACTGGAAAACGCGAACATATTTCTGGAACGTACTATACTCAGTAACTCAGTACTGCTTACTATCTGCGGTCTTGGTTCTGTGTGGAGTTGGAACTTCCTTAGTAGAAGGGTGGAGGTACAATAAAATTTGAAGTAAAAATAAAATGATGTCCCTGTAGTTTGATAGTTTGGAAGCCCTGATGCTGTCGCTCGGAAGAAGGTAAGATCTGGGTAGTATCTGTGTCGCGATGCAATGACCGGTAAGTAAGCAATCTGACTTCGAACATAACAGTGTACTGTAGCTATAGACTTAGAGGTTAATTTGAGAGAAACTGAATACCATACAAGTCTAATTGTTCGCGTGATGGAATCTTACACCATATACATGAGCAATTGCTGCCATGAATTAAATATTAATCAATTAAAGAAAATCTCAACCCATCACCGTAAAAAACAGCTTGTTACGAAACCTTACAATAAGCCTCGGAATGGGACTGATTCTCCGGCACGACCACAGCAAAGGAATAAGGTTATAAGATTTGGTACATGGAACTCGGGAGGAAATTAAACGGAGAATAAATGTGGGAAATGCCTGTTATTATTCGGTTGAGAAGCTTTTGTCATCTAGTCTGCTGTCAAAAAATCTGGAAGTTAGAATTTATAAAACAGTTATATTACCGGTTGTTCTGTATGGCTGTGAAACTTGGACTCTCACTTTGAGAGAGGAACAGAGACTGAGGGTTTTTGAGAATAAGGTTCTTAGGAAAATATTTGGGGCTAAAAGGGATGAAGTTACAGGAGAATGGAGAAAGTTACACATTGCAGAGCTGCACGAATTGTATCCTTCACCTGACATAATTATGAACATTAAATCCAGACGTTTGAGATGGTCAGGGCATGTAGCACGCAGGGGCGAATCCAGAAATGCATATAGTGTGTTAGTTGGGAGGCCAGAGGGAAAAAGACCTTTGGGGAGGCCGAAACGTAGATGGGAAGATAACATTAAAATGGATTTGAGTGAGGTGGGATATGATGATTGAGACTGGATTAATCTTGCTCAGGATAGGGACCAATGGCGGGCTTATGTGAGGGCGCAATGAACCTCCGGGTTCCTTAAAAGCCTTACTATTGGAAATATTACTTATTTATTAGTTATTTCTTTTCGTGTTTCAAAGAGATATGGTTACATGGATAATTCCTAAAATAAAGGCACGTTATCATTTGTCTAGACAGTAAATGAATAGAAAATTTACGTTGTACAGTACTTAAAATTATTTTGAAGTTTGAAAGTAACTTCACATAGCTAAATGTATTGAAAATTACATTAGGTTATTTAAAGAAAGTGATTATATTATTTATGTGATTATTAGATAAATTTATTTTATGTTGATCTCAAGAGACATACGTAATGTGAAAAATATAACACACAGTAATTGTTGAGTCATAGCATAATTGATTACTACAAATTTGTAGTCTAAAATATTTCTCCTGAACTTCGTACCATCTCAGCGTATGTTCTTATATGGGTAATAGTTTAAATCACTGATTCTGAACATAAAAAGCATGGGCCACTTTTTTATTTGTTAGGAGGGAGGGAATATTCCACTACGACCTGAGGTCTACTGTACACCTCCCTAGGCTATATGGGATGAGTTGCGTGCCCACCGATCCTCTACGCGCACCGACCTAATCACTTGACTCCCTTAACGACCGGTCCCTATAGTCAACAGAGTACATTCCTGCTTCGGCAGCCCCCCCAAGACTCCCGTAATGGTCCGAGGCGAAAGTCCTCCCCCGAGAAGGTCTACCCCGGGTTCCGTTGCAGAAGCTATCTATCATCACTTGAATACAATCCATGGAGGCTGGTCGAGAGAGCCAGCAGCTTCGGAAGGCAGCCTATAGAGAGATCTGATAACCAGAAGAAGTAACGGGATGAAGAATGAAAGGATGATAGAGGAGGAAAGGAAGTGGCGAAGATGAGTGGGGTTCCAATCGCGTGGGCCATAGCCTATCTCAACAGATATTTGTTTCCGGACACATGGTTATCGGAACTTTTTTTCTAGTTTCGACCAATGCTAGCTCCTGTAAAAATATGCGACACTTTTTAAACATTCTGTATAGTTGTTCAGAAACAGGTGGAAAAAATTATTGTTACCGGTACTTTCCTATCTAGACAACCCCATAACTGTATGATACGTCAGAGTTCAGATGTATATAGCACGTAGTACATACAGCACTATCATACAACAAACAAATATACTATACCCGCCTCTGGTTTAATGCAGTCGTGATCTATGCATATGGACAGGATGAAGCCATTGCATATCACATGTCGCTAGGAAGATGGAAAGCACGCTCCTCGTTGACGTCCCTTGATGTCACTTGTCAGTGGTTATTCTTAATCACTAAGTATTGCGCAATTCTAGTGCTGCGTCTGTTCAGTTATCGCGTTACCGTCATTGCTCGTTCATTAGCATAAACGAAGTGACAGTTGACAGCCGCAACCAAGTGGACTTGCAGCATATCCACTGCACAGCGATGTGTTAAAATTGACAATTATGTTTGCGTTTATGAATTTGATTACGAACTCTGTTAGATCCTTCACTAATATGAGTCGGTTATGTTTACGGGTGCCTTTCGGAAGTAAAAATCGCATGCAATCTGAAATGAAGTGATTTATTTCAACATGCAGATTGTGAAAATAAACAAGATAGCAAACTCGATCAATAAGGTCTGATTTTCTATACATCTTATCATAACTACACATTATGTATTTATTTTTGTGCCACAGCCAACATATGAAAAGCTGGATGTTGACGATTTACTAAACGATGTGTTACATTATTTCGCTTTAAAATTGGACGGAGTTACGCAATAACAGACCAAGCGCCAAAAACCTGTTTCGAGATATTTTCCATTGATATAAATCTGTTTTTATAAAACATTTTATGCAAGAAGTATTATAACATTCATACTATTACAAAAAATAGCACAAATAATAACAAAAAAGGTTAACCAATTTTTTATAAAAGACCAGCAATTGAAAAGCAAAATAAATACATTAATTTTTTGCAATAAACGAATTTTTTCTTATAAATAGCAACAAAATTCAGAAATCGCATTCTTGGTTTTTTTCGAGTTAAATTAGCCTGCTAACAACAGATATGTGCAAATATCTCTTTCTTTTGCAAATCAAGCTTTCAGGTATAACTCCCTGTGAAGTTGATTTGAGGTCTGTGGATATAGAGGGAAAAATTGGATCGGTGTCGGGTAGAGTTCCCGGGTAGCTCAGTTGGTAGAGCGTTGGTACGTTTAACCAAAGGTTCCGGGTTCGATACCCGGCACCGGAACAATTTTTCCCTCGAAATTATTCAAATCTCTTTTTTTTTTTCCAAATTGTCGGTTCGTCTATTATTGCGTAACTCCGTCCAGTTGTAAGTATATAAATCTGTTTGTGATTAAAATTAATGTCTACTTCAAAAATTCGTACCAAAACCATTCCTTCTATACTCTGTTTCTGAAATATGTAGAGTATATAAGGCGAAACAAGTCTTTTTGCGCAAGTGATGAGTGGAGGGGTCAGTCCAATGACCGTTCTGGGGGAAAGCATTGCTTGAGGACGAGCGTCTAAAATGCCACCCTACTTACCATCGTCTTCCACGCGCATCTTGCCCCTTAGTGGCCGTGAGCCGATGCAACCCGTAACACACTCCCGCACTGATAGGCTCCGCCCATTCGCTTGTCATAGGCTCCACCCAAATACATCGATTTACTGTACAGATTATTGAAACGGAGTGTAATGTTTTTCCTAAGGAATGGCAAGAGCGCCTTTTCACTATCATCAGCCAGGAAAGGATTTATATGTAAATACATATTTACTTATAAAGCTAATATAATTTATATTTTGCATTATCTTTATGTTTCACAATGTGTAGGGTTGAAAAATCCTACTTTTATTTTCCATATTTTTCCATATTTTAGAGTTTAGTACATATTTTCGTTAATTTCCATATATTTTCCATATTTCATATAAAACAGTCCATATTATATTAGGTTTAACAATAAAACAAAACAAAATTCCATTAACTTTTAAAAATACATTTCAACAATAGAGATTTAAACACATGTTCAGTAATCCCTTTAACATCAGAGTTATTTGAAAATTAGCAGTCCTATCAACAATGGGAAAGTAAGTTACAAAACTGTATTAATTTAATTTAAAATTTTTAACAGACTTCAGTTGTGCAGCTCAACAGTTAAATGCCAGTCAGAGTACACATAGGTTCAGTTTTGTAAATCATACTATAAAGACGGTAAATATGCCAAAAGTACGTCATTCAGTCAATTTAAAATCAAAACTAACAAGTTACATTTCAGAATTTAAAGAAGATGGTTTATCAACTGACAATAAAATATTATTTTGTAATTTGTGTCAGTGTGCAGTATCATCTACACAAAAGTTCCTGGTGCAACAACACATTACAACTAGTAAACATCAGGCCAACAAACAACTAAATTCCAAGCAGAGACAATTGTTTTTAACACAACCAACAACATCGAATGTAAGATCTGAGTTTAACATCGACCTGTGCCGTTCTCTCATCTCTGCTGATATTCCTCTCTACAAACTAAAGAATAAGGTCTTCAGGGAATTCCTTGAAAAATATACTCAACATACAATCCCGGATGAGTCAACACTTAGGAAGACGTATGCTCCATCCATCTACGATGAGACAATACAGAAGATAAGAGATGAAATTAAAGATAGTTCAATTTGGGTTTCCATTGATGAGACTCCCGACAAAGAAGGTAGACTTGTTGGTAATGTAGTTATCGGTTTGTTAAGTGAACAATATTCTGAACGAATTCTTTTACATTGTGATGTTCTAGAAAAGAGCAATAACAAAACTATAGTTAAACTGTTCAACGAAGCTATGGGTATCCTGTGGCCAAAGGGTATTATGTACGATAATGTGTTATTCTTTATTAGCGATGCTGCCCTTATATGGTCAAAGCTGGACAAGCATTATCTGTTGTATATCCTAAATTGACTCATTTTACTTGTGTGGCGCATGCATTTCATCGTGTGGCAGAAGTGGTCAGAGACAATTTCCTAAAGTAGATTTGTTGATTTCATCAGTGAAAAAGTATTTCTCAAAGCTCCCAGTAGAGTTAACGTGTTGAAAGAAATGTACCCTGAAATTCCATTGCCACCAAAGCCAATTTTAACTAGATGGGGTACATGGCTAGAAGCAGTTGAATATTATGCCGAACATATAGACTCTATTAACAATGTTCTCCTTGCATTGGACTCTGAAGGTGCAGTCTCAATTGATACTGCGAAAACAGTTACCTGTGACATAAGTGTGAAGAATGACTTAGCTCACATTCAGCATACATTTTCATGCATCATAAAAACGCTCAAAAGTCTCCAAAATAGGCACCTTTCACTATCTGAAAGTTTTGAAATTATAAATAGTACTGTGGAACAACTGAATCGTGGTAGAGGTAAAGTTGCAGATGCAGTAAGAGCTAAGGTGGACACTGTACTTTCAAAAAACCCTGGATATGAAGAACTACAAAAGGTTGTTGCTGTGATGAGTGGTGAATCAACAGTGAAGATTAACTTGGACTTATCCCCAGCAGACATTGTGAAATTGAATTATGTACCAGTTACTTCTTGTGACGTCGAACGCTCTTTTAGTCAGTATAAATCTATCCTCAGAGACAATAGAAGAAGATTCACTTTTCAGCACTTGAAAGAAATGTTTGTAACCTATTGTTATGGTAACAGACAATAAAAATTGTGTTTTGTTGAAACTACATTGGAAGATAAGGTACGTCCATTATATTTTTTGTTTAGTTTGATTAAAATGTACCAATATTTAACGTACATAGTCATTTTTTTATAATTTTAAGTCCATATTTAATTCCATATTTTGGTAAAAATCCATATTTAATTCCATATTTTGGTAAAAATAACTACATATATATTTACATATTTCATATATTTTTAGTCCATATAAATCCGTTCCCTAATCATCACTATTGGTTATGAAAGGTACGAGTATGTGTAGAATTATGTTTACTTTGACTGAATAATACTTTTCATTATCTATAACACTATTACACTGCCTCCTTTTTGGGTTCTAGACAATTCTTACGACTCTTCGAGAACTAAATTTAAAGATAAGAGTTGTCTTTTCCTATTGGGAATTACAAGAAAATTTAGCCCTGATTTCTAAATCTCCATTTAATTTCTAGTATAAAATTTTTCTTATGTGTAAACAATTCAACAGAAAGCCATGGATTAAACCTTTAAGATGTGAAAATCAATCCATCAAGTAATCAATGAACCAATCCACAGTGCTTCCTAGAGGCTGAAAAACTTGCCAAAAATAATAAGTGCAATTTTAACACACTCACTTTTGGTATCATGATATCAAATAGCGTAACAAATACAGGGTGTTAAAAAAGTATCCAATATTTTAGGAGGTGCTAGTATCCATCAAAACAAGAAAATAATGTCTGATAAACATGGGTCCTACAACACATACTTTCTGAGATCTGAAACACTTGTTCATAGTAGGTATTCAAGGTGATGTCCACTCATGACAATGCATTCTTCTGCCCATCGGGGTAAGGAATCACGCACTCTTAGAAATTTGTTTTATTACGTTAATAAGGTAGTCCTGATAACGATCCCCAGTTAATCTCTGTGGTAGCATGTATGACCCTATTAATCTATCACCAAGAACGCCTGCCCATAAGTTGATTGAGAATCGGTGCTTATGCCTTATTTCTTCAACTGCATGGGGATTTTCATCAGCCTACACATGCTGATTACGAAAATTCACAACATCTCTGCTGAACCCCGCTCATATCCGCAACCAGACTTTTTTCAGTATTCCTTGCAACGTATCATTATTTCATGCCAGGGGTGTCAACTACGGTATGATTATCGGGTAGTCTGCTGAATTGTAGGGAAGAGAAATGCATTTCCATGAATGGACATCATATTGTCACATTGAACACCTCCTATGAACAAGTGTTCAGATCTTAGAAAGTATGTGTTGTAGGACCCATGTTTATTAGACATTATTTTCTTGTTTTGATGCATACTATCACCTCCTAAAATATTGGATATTTTTTCTTAACATCCTGTATAAATCAGAACTACTTGTTTACTTTTCAATGAGGTTTGATGTTTATATGTCACTCACTGTCACTGAAGTTGTCCTCTCCGCCAGTGGTTGAGATGAGAGTTCTTGTAAGCTAATTCCTCTTCTCTTCAGAACTCAGTAGGTTAATAACATCCTCAGACAAGGTTTTTTCCTTGTCTTCTGTCCAATTTGATAGTAACGACATGAAAAGTTCGTCATCTTTAATATTAATAATTACTGGCTCTTGTGACTTCAAAATGCAGTAAGAAGTGCAGTTCAATACATCTTGAAAACTAAAAATGAAATCAACATTTTTGGCCAGCTTTTGTGGCTTTAGGAAGCACTGTGCAATATATCAATCGAATAGGGATGGTGCCATAATGACTTAAAATTTAATGACACAGTATTTGCAAATTCATGCCTCCATGTTAAATGTAAGCCAGTGCTCTCGTTTATTCAGATACGCAGCTGTGATCCTGTTAGCCCTGTACTTTCAATGTAATTAGTTCCATTGTATTGTAATAACTTTTGGTATAGAAATTTTATAATTTTCATATGCCCAAAATTGAGAGGAAGCATGTGCAAAGCCTTTACTTAAAATACCATACTATGTAATTACTGAAGGATTTACTGCACAATGCATATAACGAATGGGTGTATCACTATCGATGCTGCATTCCAAAGACGATTAGATATACGGAGTGATTCAAAAGGCCGGCGACATAGACGAACTCCGTTATTATAGTCGCGGCGCTGTTATTCCCGGCGTGCCTTCTCCTCTTTGCTTACGTCTTAGGAAGTGCAGGCTCTATAAAGTCTAGGTAGATACATTAAATATTCGTTACCATGAGGTCTCGCCATTCTCATTGAATATTAACACGACTACTATGAAGTAGTCAATGTGTATTATCACCATTAAATCGAGAAAAATTCGTTCCGTTAATGTGTATTATCACCATTAAATCGAGAAAAATTCGTTCCGTTAATGTGTATTATCAAGAAAAATTCGTTCCGTAGTCAATGTGTATTATCACCATTAAATCGAGAAAAATTCGTTCCGTAGTCAATGTGTATTATCACCATTAAATCGAGAAAAAATTCGTTCCATAGTCAATGTGCATTATCACCATTAAATCGAGAAAAATTCGTTCCGTAGTCAATGTGTATTATCATCATTAAATCGAGAAAAATTCGTATCACAAACTGTTGTTGAATATGGCCACAAATTCGTATCACAAACTGTTGTTGAATATGGCCACAAATTCGTATCACAAACTGTTGTTGAATATGGCCACAAATTCGTATCACAAACTGTTGTTGAATATGGCCACAAATTCGTATCACAAACTGTTGTTGAATATGGCCACAAATTCGTATCACAAACTGTTGTTGAATATGGCCACAAATTCCTATCACAAACTGTTGTTGAATATGGCCACAAATTCGTATCACAAACTGTTGTTGAATATGACCACAAAAGTCATTTAAATATGCGCTCCTGCATATTGCCTTAGATAGGTTTAAATACAGGTAGTAGGCTGTAAAACAGTACAATGAGAAGAGTTCAACGGCACCGTGGATCGTGTCCCGGCATAGGTCAGTTGAAAAGAGCCCTCAGCGCGCAGAGCTGAGAGGTCCCGGGTTCTGTTCAAGGTGCCGGAACGAATTTTTCTCGTTCTAGGTAGGTAGTATCGTTCAACATTTTTGTTCTTTCGTTGCCGAGCTACCTATTTGGAATCTATTTGTCACACCGTGAAACATTATCATGTCGTAGCGTCTATGATAATAAATCAAACGCATTGTAATTCAAACAAATAATTGAGCGGCAAACAACGTCCTCGTGTGCTTTCTGCGAAAACCAACGAAAGAGCAAAAATGGCGGGCGATTATATTAAGTATTTATGGAGACTTAGGAAATTCATAACGTCATCATCAGCGAATCACAACACACACACGTTTAAATGTAGCGAACCTGCAAAGTGTTTGGCTGCCGGAAATAAGAGGGACGGAACTATAGTGCAGATATCGAGAAATGAAAAAAGGAGAAAAAAGTTGTCAAATATGCAGTTTTTAATCTAACATATTTGAATGTTTAATAACACGTATCTAAAATCGCTAGAACTAGCGAAAAAGCCAATAATTTGGCAGCACTGGGATTGGTGAATGTATCGTATTAGAGTACAGCCTCAAAGATGTATTCTACGTTGAAAATTCAAGCACATTAGATGGAAAAGTACACATTTCCAAGAACTTTCCCCTCTTGACATATTTCGCTATCTGTACTGATAACGGAGTTCGTCTATGTCGTCGGAATTTTGAATCACCCTGTATTACAATCGTTCTTCCTGCGTCAATGGCTGAAGTGCTAGCGCACTGGTCTTATTGGCGGCCTTGGTTCGATCCCCGGCCAAGTCGTGATGCAATTTGTAGTTGACAAAGCATACGTTGCAAAGGTTTTTTCCTCGGGGTACTCCCGTTTCCCTCTATCATTCCGGCAACACTCTCCAACTCCCCCTCATTTCATTTATCATACAATAATTAAGAATAATTTGGAGTGAAGTCTTGAAGTTGTACAAATTTCCGATGTTGATTTAGAAATGGCTTGGGGCTTCGGCCTCCGAGGACTATCAGACTAGTCGTGTACAGATGTGATCTAATATGCGATTTCTCAAAATGGTAATGTATTTACTGTATTTTTATACGGCAACGTCGACCATGAGCAAAGGAATCGCCTTATCAGTAAGGCATTGAGTGGAGTTCCTGTACTGGGCGGAGTCAGCTAGCTTTCCAAATTAGAAGTTTCCATAACAGAAGTTTCCAACAGAGGGACTCCATTGTTTCTTATACTGGACATTTGATAACTGGGTACATTTTGACACTAGACATTAATGTTAATGGACATTTTTGCGGTGGACAATTCAGAGTAGACTATACCTGGTAAGGTTTATCTTGTCTCAGTAGCAATAAAACCAAGTCCCTTCAAATGAGGGTGGAGATTATAGGAGGGTTGTAAATTTTCAGGATTCCTTTCAAAACCTTGTTATTGTGCAGGCTGCCGGAACTCAATTTCTTGAAAGACAAGCTCAGTGACGGAACTACACAGTTTGAAGAGAGATATTTTGTTATTTTATTTTGCGCTACAGAATGTATCAATTAGTCCCTTCCGCCACTGGATGGATGGACGGACGGCATCTCTCTACTCCCCCATCGCTATAAAACATAGACGAAGTCAGACATATCTCCTTTCTCTCTCTTTTCACAGTGAGACAAGATACATCACACAGCCTTTAATTGATTGATAATTCAAAGTTAACTATCAAAACAAGATCGTCGACCAGGTACGTGTAGACGACAGAGAATTAGCTGAATTGCAGATCGCGCCGGAGGAAGCGAGACAGAACCAGAAAATGCTGAGATCAAGAATACAGAAGAAGAAATCATATGTGAGGAAATCAGATAAGGACGGCTTAAGTACCACAAATGCAATGAAGTTTAGTGACACGAGTAAAAATTCAAGTGATTCGGGAAGTGATTTAACCAGATTAGTGGGAAGGAAGGTTAGTGCCGAAAAGAGAAGTGAAATTGTTACTGTGAGTGCAAGAGCTGAAATCGTGAGAAGTGAAGTGAAGAAAAAGAATGACGAGTTTATAACAGAAAATGGTGAAGTGCATGTGTCTGGTCCAGAGACGGCTACGGAAGAGACGACTAAGGACTTAGCAAATAAATTGAAATATGAATTAGAGGAGTGTAATAGGAAGTTAGATAAGACGATAGAGGTATTGAAAATAGATAAGGAGCATGGTGGAGGAGGCTAGTTAGGATAGCGAAGTATAATATGTAGAAAATTAGTGAGATCTGAAAATTAAATGTACACGAGAAACAGACATAATAACGAATATATTGGAAAATGGTGTAATATGTTTTAGTAACAAGTATTATTAGAAACAGTGTGTGTTAGATATAGTCTAAGTGAACTGAAAATCGAGAACGGAGTGATAAAAGTGTCAATTTTGAATGAATTAGAGGAGTGTAATAGGAAGTTAACTAAAACGATAGAGATAATGAAAATAGGTGAGGAGTATGGCGGGAGAGGCTAGCTAGGATAGCGAAGTATAATATGTAGAAAATTAGTGAGATCTGAAAATGAAATGTACACAAGAAACAGACATAATAACGAACATATTGCACAATGGTGTAGTATGTTTTAGTAACAAGTATTAGTATAAACAGTGTGTGTTCGATATAAGTGTACTGAAAATCAAGAATACAGTCGTAAAAGTGTCAATTTTGAATAATCTAAATGGGGTCGAAAGTTAAATTAAGGTCCCTGAGCCAAATAACGCCATGTATACCTTTAACGCCACCCTATTAAAATTTGTTAACGACACAAGTTTTCGGTAGTGCACTACTATAGCCTGCATTCGCTTGCAATCTAGTGATGAAATGAGTTACTAGCTGTCCACTGACATTTACGAGTGACATGATATTCCATCATTTTCCTGTTGTGTGTTGATAGTGAATGGCTATTCTTATATTAAGGTAAGAGGCAATATTTTATTTTGTGTGTTGAGCAAATAATAACTATATTAAACTAATATTTTCGTGATCCTTAAACATTCTTCTATGTATAGAAAGTATTTGCTATCTATAAAATTTTAAAATGTTAGAGAAACAGGCATATCATGTTATCAAGTGCTCAGTGGCGCTTTAACGCCATGTGGCGTTAAAGGTCTACAGACAAAATTTTAGGTTATGTTAGTACTAAGGCTGGCAGTACAGCATCAGTGTGAAAACATCAGGAAAATCACTAAGCTTTCAACTTACAAATGTTCAGAATGTGCAGTGATGATATTGTTTCAATTGCTTATCGAACTCTTATTATTATTTTTTTTACATAACTTAATTTTTTTGTTTTACTTATTGGAAAACATTCATATTAAACTAAGGTAAATGCTTTTGTGTTTAATAACTTTCTACTGTGTCACATTGTCTCTTTTTTTTTAAGTAAGGAGTCACTGGAAAACATATTTTCCTAATTCATCTGGTCTTTCAGTTTCAGATCAAGAATCTTTCATTAGTATTGAGTGACTTTGTATCTTTTATTAACATAAACTCAATTTAGTGGCTTAGTTCAATTTGTGTTGCTTAGGAAAAATAATTCATTAACAATTATAAGTGTATAGGTTACTAGAAAATAGGTGGCGTTAATTGGACAAGCTGTTCCTAATAACGCCAGTTTACAAAGTTTTCCTATTTTAGTTCTAATTCTTGTTCGGTATACAATATATCCATTTTCATTGTGCTATTTTTTAAAGATAAGATTACAGTTTCTATTTCATAATTTTCGTGTTTGTACATAATTTATTTACAGAGCAAAAGTGACTGAAGTGTTAAGGTGGCGTTATTTGGTACGTTTACCTTATAAGAGCGTCTACAAGAGGTATAAATGTGATGAATGTAATTGTGGCACCGGATACAAAAATTGTGAGGTCCACATTACATGGATGTAAACGTTGACATCAAATATATATTATATATATATATATATATATATATATATATATATATATATATATATAATATTCAGGGTGTTTCAAAAATACGGGGCATAATTTCAGGTATGTATTTCCTACATGTAGACAGTCAAAATAGTTCATTACAACATGTGTCCGGAAATGCTTTATTTCCGAGTTATGGTCTTCACAACATGAAATTCACCGGAACGTTTTTCTTTCCGCAGGTCGTTGCCGTCAAAGGAGACATTAAGAGGGCACTCTGACAGTTCATTCCGAGCGAAGGTTACATTCAGTGTTGTGTAGGCTTTAGACTGTGCGACATGTATTCAAATCAAGAGCTGGCAGAGATACACTTCATGCACGGTAAGGCGGACGGCAATGCTGCGCTGGCTCGTCGTTTGTACCAGGAGAGGTACCCACAGCGACAACGTCCAGATCGGAATACATTTGTACGTCTCCATTACCGTCTGTGCGAGTATGGAAAATTTAACTCTCCTGGTTTGGGAAGGGGATGACCAAGATCTACAACTCCAGAAGTACAGGAGGAGATTCTGGAGGCTGTGAATATGACTCCTTCTATCAGAACACGAAGGGTAGCGTTGCAAGTCAATGTTCCTCATACGACTGTCTGGAGACTGTTGAAAGAGTATCAATTGTATCCTTATCATTTGCAACGTGTACAGGCCCTGTCACCAGCAGATTACCCTGCACAAGTTCGCAGGTCAATGAGACATCGATGTGAGGTCTGTATTCAAGCAGGAGGTGGACATTTTGAACATCTTCTGTAATGACAACTACCTGCGGAAAGAAAAACGTTCCGGTGAATTTCAATGTTGTGAAGACCATAACTCGGAAATGAAGCATTTCCGGACACATGTTGTAATGAACTATTTTGATTGTCTACATGTGGGAAATAAATACCTGAAATTATGCCGCGTATTTTGAAACACCCTGTATACTATTATATCATAGTTTATATTATTTATTTTTTTTCCGATGATTATATTTTTATAAAAAAATAGTAAAAGAATAAGTATACAGTTCGAAAAGTACATATATCTTTACCAACCTAACCAACCCAATCAACGCAACCAATCGAATCAACGCAATCAACCAATCCAACCAACCGAGCCAACTCAGAAAAGACCGATGACCAATCACAGCTTGTAAATCTATGAAAATGTTCACGAATTGTCTGAAATTGAGATAAATAAATCTCACTGTACTGGCTGAAAAGGAGTGCAAGGTAACAGAGACTAGAATCTTTTATTTGGATCGTTTTAGTTCTTCAGGAAAATTAGCGTTAGTTTGCTGAACTACGTTTCAGTCCACTTTTGCATAATTCATGTGTTGTAACTTGGCTGCTACGTCATATAAAGACAGACTACAGTTCTCCTCTTCGCCCTATTTACGCATATAAAGCACTACAAGCAGCTACTTTACAAAGTTTGAAACAAGTGACTGACTCTAAACAGGAAGTGCCATTAGCGTTCAGAATTTTAGTCCATTTTTTTAATCTTAATTGACGCTACAGCTCCCTGCACCGAAGGTACATCACAGTTTTCTCTAATTAGCTGCGAAGGCATGCAGGAGTTGAAGCAGTTTCCTGTTGTCATACAAGCTCTTCTGCTCTCTTCTTCCACTTCGTTTATTGTAACCGATTAAAACGTAGTAATTATCAGTAGTTATGCTATTCTCTTCAGCAAAAATTGTAGAACATAATTATGATACTGGAAAGAGCTACAGGAGTGCCTGCGTGCTGATTTTTCTGCTTCTCCGGGCTTCTGTTTAAAATGCCAAACTTCGAGGTTTTATTCCGTGGATGATTTTGTGCCTCAAAACAATCTATGATCCGAATAATTATTGTATAATCTATTCTCTCTTTGTTACAAATAACTTTCAACATATAAAACTCACAAAATATAACGGGTCTTTCATAAGTATGTGAAATATATTAGAAATTCAACACAAGTAAACTATGCAATGTAGGTAAACTCTCCAAGTTTTTATACACCTCACAAATGCTCAATGTGTCCACCCTTGCTGATACGGAAGACATCTAGCCGATAATCCATTTCATTTCACACGCGTGTCAGCATATTACGATCAGCTACAGCCGAAGTGATACGGTCGCGAAGTTCCTGAAGGTTAGCGGGGATACAAAAGCAATGCCCTTCACAAATCCCCACAAGAAAAAAACTAAGTCAAATCCGTTGACTTGGGTGGCCAAAGCACTAAGGCGTAGTGTTCTTGTCCACAGCGTCCTATCCAACGTTGTGATAAATTTGTGTTGGGATAACCTCTTACGTCGTTGTGGAAATGGGCCGGACAGTCATCTTGTTCAAAAATATAATTATAACAGACTTTTTCCCAATAAAACTAATTCACTACTACTCCTCCTAGCAGCAAACCACGGTAACTATGCGATTCAGGCCTTTTCCTAACAAAACTTGGAGAGTTTCGCGTTCTTGCGGTGTAATTTAAGAAATATTCAATTGTTATATTATAAAAAAACAAACACTTCAGCACATAAAAATTCATCAGTGTTAAAAATGTGTTCATATTTCAATGAATTATGTAAAATATGGGATCTACATTTCAGCATTTCTTACATGAAATACGTATAAACATTTTCTTATTAATATACTGAAGGTAGTTGATTTTAAATAATATTGCTATTTGTTACTCTGTAATTTGTCATTTATAGCTACATTTTACATATTTTCATTATATCTATACTTATTTATTTTTCATTTATTTTTATTTTGTATTTTTCATTTATATCTATATCTGCATCTTTTATTTAGGTAGTATCCATTAGTCTCTTCTTTTTCATGTTATCTCCAATTTTATGTTTTAAGCAAATATCTCTACTGTCTATTGTAATTGTGGCTTTGCCATGTTATAGAAATAAATAAATAAATAAATTAATTAATAGATAAATAGATAAATAAATAAATGCAATTATCTGCCGCATAGTTTATTTGTGGTTAATTTCTAAAATGTTTCACGGACTTATGAAAAACTGTGTTTAACTAGCATTATATATATATATATATATATATATATATATATATATATATATATTTACTTACATACTGGCTTTTAAGGAACCCGGAGGTTCATTGCCGCCCTCACATAAGTCCGCCATTGATCCCTATTCTGAGCAAGATTAATCCATTCTCTGTCACCATATCCCACCTCCCTCAAATCCATTTTAATATTATCTTCCCAACTACGTCTCGGCCTCCCTAAAGGTCTTTTTCCCTCCGGCCTCCGAACTAACACTCTATATGCATTTATGGATTCGCCCATATGTGCTACATGCCCTGCCCATCTCAAACGTCTGGATATATATATATTTTTTTTTCATGCATACGTACTGTATTGCAAGTCACCGGATTTGACTTCGATTTTTTTTTTTCTTGTGGGGATTTGTGAAGGGCATTGCTTTTGTATCCCCGCTAACCTTCAGGAACTTCGCGACCGTATCACTTCGGCTGTAGCACTAACGGATCGTAATATGCTGACACGCGTGTGAAATGAAATGGATTATCGGCTAGATGTCTTCCGTATCAGCAAGGGTGGACACATTGAGCATTTGTGAGTTGTATATATATATATATATATATATATATATATATATATACATATATATATATATTGCATACACAGTACGTATGCATGAATCTGAAGTATGCAAAGTATATACTGTATATTGATGTTATGTACATGGGGTTAATATCTACAATATGCATATTTCTGTATCTACACATAGTGGTTCAGTAAAAGCGTGTGAGTATTAAATAGGAAATACGGAATACTCTACTGAACATTTATTTTGAGGTAAGAAACTTGGGGTCTGCGAAATCAGATTAAGGAAATAAGCCTATGAATTTAAACATGTCTATCTTTAGCGCTTGCTATTTTCCATATGATCTACATTTATTTACAGTTCATTCATTTAAACTTATCTGCTCAAGGGTAGGTCATTTACTACAAACCCAGTATTCTCTCAATTTTTGGTCTATTCCGTCTTCCTCTTATTAATTATATTTATTTACAATTATTATTTAGGTACATTCCTTATTCTTTTTCCATATAGGCGTAACCGCTGTTTAGAAGTGAATCAAGACTTCATTTAACTTCTCTAATCTCCAATCGAGTCTTTCTATCTTCTTTTGGGCCGACATGGGCTTCTTTTTCGTCTTGGGATGTTGTCCCTTGCTATGCGTACAATTCTTTCAGCAGACAACCTGGTTACATGGCCATTCCATTCATTCTTTCTTCTTTCTATCCAATCTGTCACAGTCTGGATCTTACATATTTCTCTTACATCTTAATTTCTGACTCTGTCATTCAATGTCTTTCCAGCTATTTTCTTTAATACTCTCATTTCAGTTGTTTGCAGCATTCGTTTTTTTTCTCGTGGTTTCTCTGGCCGGATAACTTAGATTCTTATTTCCTCCCCCTCTTTTCTCACATATTTATTTCTCCATACTAGATCGTTAATGCATTCTGATATTTTAGCTGCTTTTATAGTTTGGTGGTTTATTTCTTGAGTTAAGATTCCTTGACTTGTGGTGTTGACACCCAATTTATAACTTGTGCATAACTTGTTCTATTATTTTGTTTTCAATTTCAAGTTTACATCGCAGCGGTTCTTTACTAATTGTTAATGCTTTGGTTTAGCTAATGCAGATCTTCATATTAAATTTCTGGCAACTTGTGTGAAATTGATACAATAATCTTTGCAAGTTATCCTCCGTATTTGACACAAGAACACCATCCTCAGCATAAGAAACCATACCATTCCTGTTGTCTCTCATATTGAAATCAAGTTTATACTTCATTTTCTTAACGATTATATAATCACCATACTAAAAAGCTAAGGGCTTAAAGAATCACCTTGTTTTACCCCTTTTCTTATGGAAATTTTGTCTTCCAAATGCTTTTTAGATTTTTATTTGCCTAAAATTTGACTATAATTATGTGTGTATATTCCGCCTTTGCTTATCATACAATATGAATGAATTAATTAGTCATATTTTCTCATTAACGTTTTCGGTACGTAAATTGTACCATCTTCAGATGTTTGTATATGATGCTAATTGTTAACCAAGCCTGTGGGTGCATGTATCTGGACTTAAATGGTCAGTGTTTTTGTGCATGCTGTGCGATGTCGGTGAAGTGTTGTCATGATTACACAAATGATCACCTTAACTCTTATATACTATTTGCTGGTATATAAGATATAAGAGTATATAAGAGTTAAGGTGATCATTTGTGTAATCATGACAACACTTCACCGACATCGCACAGCATGCACAAAAACACTGACCATTTAAGTCCAGATACATGCACCCACAGGCTTGGTTAACAATTAGCATCATATACAAACATCTGAAGATGGTACAATTTACGTACCGAAAACGTTAATGAGAAAATATGACTAATTAATTCATTCATATTGTATGATAAGCAAAGGCGGAATATACACACATAATTATAGTCAAATTGTGACAGCTTATCGGTATATCTTCAACATGAAATTCATTGCCTAAAATTGTTAAAATATACGTCTCTATTAATTAAATTAGTCCATTTGGTACATTATTGTCTATAATTTTTAAAACATGATTTAGTTCCAAGCTATAAAATGCCTTTTCAAGATCTACAAAACACATGTAGGCAGATTTACATTTATTTATATCTAAAATAATGTTAACGTGATTTACGTATTTTAGTTAACAACGTAGGGCTACTGTGCGTTCTGTGATTAACTCTTATATTGATATGAAAGGGTCTGTCGTTGATTCATATAATGTTTTGTAATGTGACAATGTAAATACGAACACACTGTGGCGACAGGGTAGAAAAAACATGATGGATTGACTACATGTAAATAATAAGTAAGGACCACAATTTCAAAATGAGTTTTCTCCATTTGAATATGTCTCTCGTGAAATTAAAAAATACAGTCTCCTCACCAACACTTCCTTTTTAACATAGTATTAAGATGGGAGAAAACTCGTTTTGTTTCTTTATTGTTGTATTCATAGAATGTAGAAGAATGCTACATGTTCAAAATTTTAAGAATGAAGAAAACATGTTTTGAAAGATGCTCCTCAAATGTAAATACTAAATGTTTCTAGTGACCATAATTTCGAGCATCTGTTGAGAGGCACAAAATGGTACGTTAATTAAAAAATTATTATTATTATTATTATTATTATTATTATTATTATTATTATTTTATTATTTTTTTTTGTAGACGGATAGAATGAAGCAAGTAAAGCGATCGGTTTGGAAGTAAATCCCGAAAACACAAAGTATATGATTATGTCTCGTGACGGGAATATTGCACGAAATGGAAATATAAATATTGGAGATTTATCCTTCGAAGAAGTGGAAAAATTCAAATATCTTGGAGCAACAGTAACAAATATAAATGACACTCGGGAGGAAATTAAACGCAGAATAAATATGGGAAATGCATGTTATTATTCGGTTGAGAAGCTCTTATCATCCAGTCTGCAGTCCAAAAATCTGAAAGTTAGAATTTATAAAACAGTTATATTACCGGTTCTTCTATATGGCTGTGAAACTTGGACTCTCACTCTGAGAGAGGAACATAGGTTAAGGGTGTTTGAGAATAAGGTGCTTAGGAAAATATTTGGGGCTAAGCGGGATGAAGTTACAGGAGAATGGAGAAAGTTACACAACACAGAACTGCACGCATTGTATTCTTCACCTGACATAATTAGGAACTTGAAATCCAGACGTTTGAGATGGGCAGGGCATGTAGCACGTATGGGCGAATCCAGAAATGCATATAGAGTGTTAGTTGGGAGACCGGAGGGAAAAAGACCTTTAGGGAGGCCGAGACGTAGATGGGAGGATAATATTAAAATGGATTTGAGGGAGGTGGGATATGATGATAGAGACTGGCTTAATCTTGCACAGGATAGGGACCGATGGCGGGCTTATGTGAGGGCGGCAATGAACCTTCGGGTTCCTTAAAAGCCATTTGTAAGTAAGTAAGACGGATAGAATTGAATGTGCGCATGCAAGAAGGCGACTTCTCCAAAAGGGCAAGTTTTGAGGAGAAGGTTAAAACTGATTTGTATTTGTACTTAATGCAAATAAAATTCATTGCTTATAGTACCTCAGAAAGGCAGGCGGCACTGTCTATTAATATGCTGTAATATAGAAGTTGTGCAATAAAACATGTGACTACAAATCAGTTTCAACCAGAAGTGGACATAGTTTAAATATTTTTACATAATCATTATCTATTTCGAAAATCCACACCTGTGGAGTAACGGTTAGCGCGTCTGGCCGCGAAACCAGGTGGCCTGGGTTCGATTCCTGGTCGGGGCAAGTTACCTGGTTGAGGTTTTTTCAGGGGTTTTACCTCAACCCAGTATGAGCAAATGTTGAGTAACTTTCGGTGCTGGACTCCGGATTCATTTCACCTTCATTATCACCTTCATGTCATTCAGACGCTAAATAACCTAAGCTGTTGATAAAGCGTCGTAAAATAACCTACTAAAATAAAAAAATCTATTTCAAAATCTGTATCATTATTATAAATTTCCTCATTTGAAATTGTCACAAATTTTACACACAGCTAAATATCCACAATGTTTATCTATTATTTTTTTCATCTTGTCTGCTACATTTTTTCATATTTCGTGTTCCAACTATTCGGTTCGCCACAATATCATTGATGACAAGCTATTTTATGTCTGTAGAAAATACACCTAATACCGAGTATAGCATTAACAAGTATCAGCCTTATTATTTTAATATGTTAATATGATAGTATGTTACGTTTTTATTTAACATAATTTTTCATTTCTTATATTGTTCCAGTGAATAACAAACCACATTTTCAAAATTTTCAAAGTAGAATGAACGCCTGTTGCTAGGAAACACAGCCTTATATCTAGAGAAACTTCGTTCCACTGCTCCAGAATCAATAGGAGAATATTTGAAATATTTTACATAAGCGTTATTTATCTCAAAATCTGTATCATTATTATTAATTTCCTCATCTGAAATTAGGGCCTAACTCACAAATTTCGTCCTCGGCATCTTGCTGTTATTCTTCTTTACAGGACGTTGAATGTTGCCTGTTACGAATAGCAGTATTCGGTCGTAATGTAACCGAACAACTAAAGTTCACTGCTGAACGAAACACACTGAAATCCCCCACCACAACGCAATTACATAAAGTCAGAGGCGCATGAAGGGAAATGTAACGGCATACAAGTCTTTACCCCTAGTGATATGTAGACAGTGGATGATGGATGACTTATTGTTGAATGTAAGTGCACATTTACTATATGTTACATTTTTTTCATTCAGACCATTGGCTGAACAGGTTATAAACGTAAACAGACGACGTCAACATGCTACTGTATCTCCGTACAGTTAGAATGAAAAGAAAAATAACGTATTGTAGTACTGTAGTACATATCTTGCAAGGTTCAGTCCTCGTCATCATTGATGCAATTACCAGTGTTGCAGTAAACGACGATATATTCTCGTAAATTGTCGAAGCTGAATCGTCTTCGCCTATCGCTTAAACAGTTTTAGTATCGAGAGAATTTCTGAAGAAAACCTCTAAAATGGGAATCACTCAATTTATTTAGGGTAATATTTGTACTGAGCATCATGTTGCACGTGTCGTTAGACCCGCACAACTAAATGATGATGATGATGTAGATGGTTCCTCAGATTTTATTTCAAAGCATTTCCTGTGCGATGTACTGTTGCAATGTTTCTCTAAAGCCTGAGTTGTTCTGGTTTTTATTTCAATTTTACATACATTACACACGATATTGTCTTCGTTAATACATAAAATGTCACTCTCATAATTCTTAATTGCATTTTGTATCTCTGAGCGAATTTAGCGTTTCGCCATTATGAATGGATCAGCACAACATATTCAACGCGTACTAAATACTTGAGCAGGATAACACAACTGCACACATTACGTTGCAATGTTCCTATAAACAGATCGGGGTTCATTCGTTTTGTACGCTGCTGTACTCGCCAGGTACACAAAAGACGGACGGCGCGGCACGTGCCATATACTCTGATACGAAACAACTTCACTTTTCCTTAAGTCATCCCGCATCTACTGTCTAGTGATAAGACTGTTGCCTTCTCGGAAATTTCAAAGAAATTCTAGTATAGAAGAAAATTTTCTTTGTGTATGGATTATGGGTCGATAACCACATATTGCCGATCCATAGTTTGTTTGTTTTTTATTATTATTTTGCTTACAGAGTCCAACTTTTGACTGATGTGCCAGAAACTGATATCGGAGCAAGTGTTATCGAAAGTTTTGACATCTCTGCCCGCGTTGGAGAAGTGCGAGGTCTGCATATAGCTTGTGGGTGTTTGGAGAAAACTGCTCCAACGCTGGGGTAGTCAGAGAAACCGCCAGTACAAGCGAAGAGCAGTGCATTAAGGTTATTGGACTCAATCTCTCAACTCCAAAACCTTACAATGCAGAGCATGAGAGATCCAAGGCGACTAAGGTGATACAAAACAGGTGAAATTCAAGTTGGAACTCCCTTCACAACTTCTAGTTCTTCGTCTGAGATGTGAGTATTATTTCAGATTAATTTTATGTACAGCAATTAAATGGAAGTGAAAGCTGGATAACGGGCGTGAAGATGGGAGTAATAACAAGCATTGAGAAATGAAACTTTTACGAGATATAAAAGGAAATGCACGACTAGGTCTTATCAGGAATGAAGAATGAGAAAGAGACTAAACAGTGAGAAGGTCAATGACCAGCTTTTAAAGTACAGGACGAAACGAATAAAATATCTTAAAGAAACTCATAACTAGTAGAGACAGGCAAAATATCTATCAGGCTTGCCCATGACTGTTTAAATCCGTGAGCGGGCTTACGCTTCGTATCGTTCGCCCGCCTGCAACCTTCCCTCACAAGCAGGCAGGCAGTGTGGTTGCACGTGATTCCCAAACAGTCCTAAGAGTGACCCGAAAGGACTGTTGGGTTCCGCCGACCTGCGCCAGACTGTGCTGCTTTCAGATGCATGATAAATATGAACCAAGTCATTCAAACCTGACAAGAAGCCTACAGATATAGACAAACTACTGAAAACTTAATTTGTTGTCTTCTGAAACGTACCGTTAATAAAGACAAAGAAAACTATTTCTCGTCAAAATAATTAAATGCCAACAGTTATTATAAATTACTTGCACTTTTCTTTTCATCGTAGTAGTATTAATTTAATGCAAGCCATTCAAACTTTCAGCTTCATAAATAAAAAGAAATCTGTCCCTCAGAAGTTAAATAGCAAATCAATATTGTGAAGAACGAAAAACTTTTATACATTTTACAGGTATTCGTGAGGCTTTTAATTGTTGATAAGGAAAAGGTTAAAATGAAATATTTTTCTATAATAGTTGTTGATATTCATAATAATTGTTACCAATATATTTTCAACATATTTCCTTCCCTTCCCTTCCCTTCCCTTCCCTTCCCTTCCCTTCCCTTCCCTTCCCTTCCCTTCCCTTCCCTTCCCTTCCCTTCCCTTCCCTTCCCTTCCTTCCCTTCCCTTCTCAACTAGTCACAAGTTACGAAATGTTACTATTTTGTTGAGTCAGATACACTTTGCAGGAATATGAAATGTATGATAGTGTCTTATTATTTTATGAATTCTGTAGCGCAATAAATCGTAAAACTGTGTTTCTTTAATCAAGAATTATCTGTCGTGTTGGACCATAAGATAAAGATTTTTTGAAGTGACTAAATAGCCAACGAACTTAGATTTCAAACTAGTACTGTTTCATCTTAGCCAGCGCAGACTGGCTTCCGTGAATGCAAGTCACTCTACCTTATAATACGAGCAAACAGGCAGGCATTCTTGGGTCCCGTCTGGACTGAACCTATAAAACCCGGGCTCAATGGGTTCAGTCTTAGAAGTTAACTTGCTTTGTAGCGTCACGGAACCCGAGCCTGACGGCAAGCAGGTACGGGCGTGAGTCTTGTCTGATCTGCCGGTCTCTAATAACTAGGGCCCGGATAGTTATGTACTAAAAATCGGTCAATTATGTACATATATATGTATTTAAGAATCTTAAAATGTGTAACAAAACCATTAAAATACCAAGAAATATGTAACGTCATAATATCAGAATTTCCCTACATTTTCTTTAAATATTTAACTTGAAATTAAAAAGAAATTAAATGCTGAGGTCACACAACACAAAGTTCTTGTTCAATCTACATACTCCGGCTAACTGTGACTAACTGACGCTTCACTCGATGACATGGCATGGCTTGGACACGCAGTGGCAAGGTGCGCATCACGTGACCGACGGACGAGCAGTGAGATTCAAGACAGAATGCCTTTTTGTCCGTCTCGCGCAAGGCCATACACTTCTAGAATATATAGGGATGTTACAAAATGAATAACATTGCAACTCATCATGGGAATATTAATAAATATGTAAAAAAAATGTACTTAAGAGTAAAATATGTGAGAATATGTACTTAAGGGCAAAATATGTAAATATATATACTTTCAACTTTATAATTTTAGGCTCTAATTGGCATGTTATTCCAACATATCACAAATCTCGTATCTTAATGTTCATAGAAAAAAACATGTAACTACATAATTATCCGGGCCCTGCTCATAACAATGCTAAAAAGACTCAAGCAAGAGGAATTAAATGAACCAGGTTATAAGCAATTGAGGATCTAACACTGCAAATGTGCTAAGTGCTAAAAACAACTTTCAGAGCTATTGATGAAAAACACACTGCAAAATGCATGTTGAGATACCTACAACACCGTCTTTTGGAGCAAGAATGAGTCACAGTTGAGTTACGACTAAGACAAATTAGTATGATATTCTCATATTACTTTCAGAATATGAAAACTTGTCAGGGCTAACATATATCATCTCAAGAACTGAATCATCTGTATACTGCTCTTATAATATTTCCACAAGAGTTTATCAAAGGCTATTGCAACGTACGTATTTATTACAGTGTTAAATTGTTAATTAGTAACATAAGACATTGGAAAACATGAACCACGCCATAACAATATGACGTAATCCACATTTTAACCAGTTTTAAATTTTAATTTACATGTAACCCACTTACCTAACACTAACTATACTTTAAATCTTATTATTTTTTTTTTAATTTCCCATTTCACACGCTTGTCAAAAAGCATTACGATCAGTTAACTAAGGACTACTATTTATGTGTTCAGCTTGTATAATTTGTGCATTCAATTTGTATAGTTTTTTGTGTGTTTAATTTTGATAATTTGTGTGTGTTAAGACTGTATAATTAAATGTATGTTTCAGTTTGTATAATTGTTTGTGTTTAGTATGGATAGTTTGTGTGTATGCTTAGTTTGTATAATGTATGTGTTTAGTCTGTACAATACGATTATTTAGTCCCGACAGTCGCCAGCAATGTGCGCCTTGGTCAGGCGAGTCCATTAAGTTACGCCAAGGGATATTCAGGTTAGTCTGTTGCCTGCAGTCAGAGCGATCGGATGTCACGCATGCGATATAGCGTTGTGTTTCCAGTACAGTTAAGCTGTACTGCATTCCTTTACCGACCGCTCGCCCTTATCTCTACTCCGAAACTCTCCCCACTACTCCTATTACTTCCCATCTTTCCCGTCGCTGAGATGTCAGGAATAAATCGGTCTGTACAGTTTTTCGTGTTTAGTTTGTATAGTTTGTTTATGTGTTTAGTTTGTAAGTGTATACTGTAAGCTCTTTTGGACTGAAAAAATTTAAAAGCCAAAGGCTAATGGGAATCCTTTAAGCTACTATATTAAGTTAAATTAAACAAAAGGTCCGTCTATGCTTACCTGTTTGGAACAATTAACTAGAAGTTATTTGTACAAAATTTGTTTAATAATTAACGTTTTCGATTCGTCATCTTCAGAAATTATGCCAATGAATACATAACTACATCTGTTTAAATATACAATTGTGTAATCTAATACAATGTGAAGCACTATTAAAATTGAACAAAGTACAAACATCTATTGTGAAACAACACAAATGTGAAATTAAAAAAATTATTAGAATTTAAAACTTCGATAAAATGCATGTACAGGGAAATCATTTTATTTTTACTTGCATTTTTATTGTACCTGCATTTCTGAATGTACTTCACTCCCACCCCTTCACTAATGTCCTTGCTCCCGTCAGACACACAAACTTACGGCCGCTGTTGCATTCGAAGTCTTCAAGCACTGAAGTAAACACTACAGTGTATAGTGTGTTTCAGAAATATGGTTGCGTTTTCTATAGAAGAAAGAACCTATATTAATAATATCGTACTAAAATTATATTCAAGAAACGATAAATTCAATTTCAGAGAATATGCTTCAAAATGTTTTTAATAATATGCATAAAAGAATTGAAGCCTGCATTGTAATGAACGGCAACAATTTTCAGCAACTTGTTTAAAAATTCAGATTAGCTTATTTTGAATTGCGGTGCTAGAAGCAAAGGAATGCTAGTGACATTTGTAATAACATGAGTTAAGTGCATCCAGTGTTAGCTAAAGTATCTAAAATTTTAGTGGCAAAATAAAAATTTCACCGATTTTACGAAAGCTTAAATATTTAAACCCCATTTTCTCAAAAGTAACTCAAGTGCACTTACAGCCCTTTACTTATGACCCCCTCAATTTAAATGCACTCTCTATATTGTATGTTAACACCAATAATTAATATGCTAAGTAAAGTAGACATTACATAACGAACATAGCCGCCTGAAAAGTTGAGTTTTTTTTAATGTTACTACTCTACTGTATTTTGATAAATTCCGTAAAAGTGATAATCAAACTGAAAATCGTAATATCGTATTTCCCTACAACATAAATGGATACTGTACTTTTTTCTCCTTCTATACCTAGTAAAATGATTTGTTTACATATTGCACTAGTAACATCAAACTCCTGTAATGGAAGGGGCAACAGTGTTTCCGAGTATAGCCAGGTTAATGTTAGAAATGTTGGTAAAAATAAAGTGATGTCCCTGTATAAACTGTTATATAAGTAAAATATTAAAATGAAGTACAAACTACGATGTGTTGAACAGTCTATAACAGAGCATGAAAATTCATATGATTCCAGTGTAGTTGCTTGTCCGAAGATTGAACATAAGTGGACTAGAGTACAAAAACTTGTTACAAGTTTTCGCGAAGAGAAGTGTGGAAGTGGGCGCATGAAACAGTTACTGTCTTGAATAAAATGAACGTCACGGCGATGATTCCGATGTCTTCGATGGATAGGACTGGGTACCCAAGTGTAGTAGACCTTCAGATCACTCTACACTACCGTAGGATGTCGTTGCCCTTATGGGATTTCAGGCTTTTCATATTTCATATTCTCATATGGATGTTATTCCCTTAGTTTGAATAAAATTATATTTGAAAAATTGGTACTTAGCACCTTTTGAAAGTTAGATCTTCAATTATTATAAGAAATTAACTTCGCAAATCTTAAAAATTTTCGGCATGACCTTTGAGACTAGTGAATGATTTTCAGTAAAGCTATGCAATCTGTATTGCTTTTGAAATTAATAGCAATTAGTTGTGAAAATGTGTGACTATGGAAGTTGATAGTGCAGCTGAAAAGCATTGGAAGTTTTTAAATAAATTGGGATCGTTATACCGCATGTCCCACTCATACCGAACCCGACATGTAATTTCCTTAATAATTCCAACCCCATCGAAGATATTACAATGAAATTGGAACAGGAGTTCCTTCGTTGTGTGAGAAATGAAATGGAATGTGGTAGCTGTCCGCTTCGCATTTGCTGCTTGGAGCAGAAACCGCCAGCCAGCCTGTCTATGGCCACCGCTCTCTCCCGACCTTACGCAGCCTGATTATTTTTTATGGGGATATTTAAACGAAACGGTTTTCCGAAACAAACCACGAACCACAGACCACTTGAAAGGAAACATTACCCAAGAAATCCAAGCAGTGGCAGCGGATGTACTAGCAAAGACTTTGCAAAATATGGGGCGCCGGGTTAAATCCTGTCTGGACGCAGATGGTGCTAACTTCCAGTACATTTTGATTATGTTTTCGAATTTTTCACAAAACGAGGTAAGTCCGCTTCGAATTTAATTTAAATATCTTTAATAGTTTTAAAATTACACAAGAAATTCCAGGTACGGTAGCGAGTGGGATACCCAGTTTGTGACCATCTATAATAATAATAATAAATCTGTAGCCAAACTTTTTCTGGTAATTTTCGATTTTCCAAAAATAATTGGTGTTAACATGTATAATTAACCATCCTGAAACCGAAAATCGCTTTTGTGACACTTTTGTTCGTATGTCTGTCTGTCTGTCTGGATGTTTGTTACCTTTTCACGCGATAATGGCTGAACCGATTTATATGTATATATGGAATATAAATTAAGTTCGCTGTAACTTAGATTTAGGCTATATGGCATTCAAAATACGTTATTTAAAAGGGGGTTATAAGGGGGCCTGAATTAAATAAATCGAAATATCTCGCTTATTATTGATTTTCATAAAAAATATTACATAACAAAAGTTTCTTCACGAATAATTTCCGATACGTTTTATTCTATACAAAATTTTGATAGGACCGATATTTAATGAGATAAATGAGTTTTAAAATTACAATAACAACGCCATCTAAGGCGCTGTAGGCTACTGAAATAAAAACAAATGACTTCGTCTATAAGGGGCCTTGGACAACAACAATCGAAAGCTATTAAACAGAGCCTACAGAGAATGTTTCTGTGTTTGTATGCAGTAATATCGGAAGCTAAATTAACCGATTTGTATAATTAATTATTATTTCACCATTGGAAAGTGTAGTTTCTCTAGATGGACATAATTCTACAATGTTATTACAGTAACTTCTGAAACATATAGTAAGTAATACGAAGTGAGTATTTTCAATAAATGTATGTCATTGCAAGTCTTTCCTGACTGCTGGAAAATCGCAAATGTTAAAATAATACCAAAACCGCACTGTCATAACCGAACAGCAAACGCCTATCGGCCTATCTGTCTGCTACCTGTTTTGGGAAAACTCTTGGAGAAACTTATTATAGATAGAATTATGTATAACTTGTATAATACAAATATGTTAAAAGGGAATCAATATGGGTTCACACCGCAAAAATCCACAGAAGATGCAGTGCTTCATGTTGTGAACTGGGCAAATCAAAATCTAAGACGTCGGCAGTTCGGATTACTCATATCACTGGACATTTCGGGGTATGCTTGGTGGCCTAAAATTATGTCTCAACTGAAGAAAAAAGGTTGTCCTAGAAACCTATATAACCTAGTCAAAAATTACTTTAGCAATCGCAAAGTACAACTCACGATAGGAACTACTACTCTAATGAAAGACGTTAATAAAGGATGTCCCCAGGGTTCCTGCTGTGGTCCAGGGCTTTGGAATATCTTATATGACGACCTGCTACAGATGGATCTGCCAAATGATTGTCAATTAATAGCATATGCTGATGACGCTCTCGTCCTAATAACAGCTGACAATATAAACTGTATTGAAAACAAAGCCAATGAAACGCTGACTTCCATATCCAAGTGGGGAAAAGACAACAAACTGCAGTTCAACCCTCTTAAGACAAAAGCCTTGCTGATTACAAGGAAAAGAAATTACGATCTACCACACATACAGATGGACATGAAGGATATCGATATAGTAGAGACACTCTTGTATTTAGGCGTCACTCTCGACAAACGTATGTCTTTTAAGGCACATATTGATTCACTAGTCACTAAATCACACCAGTTTCAATCTGCTTTGCATAGGGCCACCAGACCAACCAGGGTCTTAGTCCTGATATATTGCGAACAATATATCATGGCGCTTTCGAACCATTGATATTATACTGTGTCTCGGCATTTCAAAATATACTTCACAAAAGTGGGTTCAAAATAAATTAATACAAATCCAGCGTGGATTCATTCCACGAATCACGAAGGCTTACAGAACCACATCGACAGACGCAGCCCTAGTGATCGCGGGTATACCACCATTGCTTTTAACAGCCATGGCTAAAGCTGAAATCTCTAACGTGAAAAGAAATGGGATATTTATAGAACAAGAATCATATCTTGAGGTGGAAAAAGATCACATTTTCAATTAACTGGTCATCCGAAAGATTTTCACCGTGCATCAAATACATGTACAGATCGACATGAATACAACATCTATACTGACGGCTCTCGGTTGCAAAAGGAGAACGACGTCACCTTGGTGGGCTGTGCTTTTGTTACCTACTACAACACTACTGAAGTCCACTCTGCCACGTTCCGCCTGGCGCCCATGTGCTCCGTGTTCCAAGCAGAACTCTTTGCCATCTTGCAAGCAGTGAAATGGAGCATTACCAACGGGATTGACTGATGTATTCACAGCGACTCTCAATCTGCCTTACAAACCATTGACGATAAATACAACTTGCATTCTATAGCCGTCGAAATTAGATCCCTAATACTTAAATTTGAAGGTCGTATTTGCTTAATGTGGGTGCGCGGCCACGCAGGTACTGAAGGAAACGAAAGAGCGGATACATTAGCGAAGGAAGCGGCCTCAACCAACTCAGAACATAAATATTCCACCTGTCCTATTTCGTACATCAAGCAGAAGATCAAGCACACAACTACACTCAAGTGGAATACATACTGGAACTCTAGTGTTAAAGGCTCTGTGACCAAGAAATTATTCCTTCCCAATGTACAAGACAGACTATGTTGCAGTCAGTTCTCAACTGACTTCTTTTACACCCAATTTATGACCGGCCATGGAAAATTCGGTTCCTACTTTGAAAGATTTAGGATCAAAAGTGCAGAAGAATCTCTGTGCATATGCAAAGAGAATCAGACTGTTGAACATTTGATTTTTCACTGTCCAGTGTTCGAAAGGAAAAGACACTTTTTAAGATATCATATCTCGGATTGCAATTTAAATTACTCCACACCCCTTTACCATTTTCTTAGAAAAAATGTTGTTACAAACAATTCACAGAGTTTATACACCATATCCACGCAAGACTGTAGCTGTTAATTGTATATAAATTAATGATGTTATAAAATCCTAATGCACTATGTAAAACAAGGTGTCTATCTTTGGGACATAATAATAGTAATGACAACAATAACTATGTTTGTATTATAGATTTTACTATTGTTGAGTATTTGATGACAGGTATATAGTTTGTAACCATAAGTAATTTTGTTTTTATTTTTCTTTACTATCGCAAACCAACTATATAATAGGTGTTTTATTTGTAACTACGCCAATTCTGTGCATTATCTCATTAATATTGCTTAAAATTAGGAAAAGATCACAAATTAATGTAAAAATCTTGCAATTTCTCTACACCTTCGATTATAATTTCTAATTTTATTTCATTTTGTTTTAACTGAAAGTAATTATTGCATAACGTATTTAGTATTGTTTACTGTCTCTTAATTAGTGTATTTATATTGTAACTATGATTCACACCTACTATTAATTCTTTAAAATTGTGTATTATCACTACATAATGTATTTCACATGTAACAAACTACAACCCTAATATACCAAAGGTAAACTAGGTTTCAATATTTGGATAACAATAATAATAATACGAAGTATACACATTAAAACTAAATGATATGTCAATCTTCATTAAACTATGGTTGCATGTAATAACAATTAAGAAACATGTTAAAGGAATTGTCATTGCACCAAATGATTGCTCTCTGGACCAAAATGACCGCATTTTAATTATTGAAATACAATTTAAATTAAGTAACATATTAAACGATTTATCCTTCTATCAAACACGAATGTTCCCTGGATCAAACGTCCTATTTTAATTATGTAATTACTTTATATTTATTTCTAACAGGTGCAGCGGAGCGCACGGGTACGGCTAGTATTATAATAAAATAATTAATATAGTGCTGCCAAAAGTTAGTACACTTCGAAATTATTTTGTCATCTTATGGATTTAAGGCTGTTTTTTTCATAATCGCCTTGTATAATGTACGCTCTTTGTTGCGTAAATAAATATATACCCTGTTCACTCCCTTTCATATGTAGTTTCGGTACAAATTCTCAGGCAGTGGTGAACAATTATTATTATCAGGATTGCTCTGCGCAAACACATCCTTTCCTATTCGGAAATTTACTTAAAAAATATACATAGTCCGTTCTGCACTCCAAACTCCCATGCATTTAATCAACTATATTAATTAACAGGTTACCTCCGAGTAAATATGTGTTGAGTTTTAGCAAATCACCAAAATCTCAGGCAGTTATGAACAATTCAATTAGAAAACCTCCGGGTAAACACACCAGCGTTTTCCTGTTCGGATATGAAATCTAAAAATTAAACACACTCTATATGACCTAATTACTTTAACTTTATTTAACCCAGGAATTCCTATCACCACATTCGTGGCTTATATCGCAGTATAGTAATTTCCGATGAAAGTATTGTTTATTACCGGTACGTGTAAGTAATAGGAAAGGGAAAACAAATAAAGCCGTACAAATTGACTTTCAATTCAATATTAAATATTGCTCTTGCTGATTGATTTATCGTTTATTAACTTTCCTCGGGCTTTACGGATGTGCCAATGGAACTGTTATGAGAACTGAGGCTAAAGGAAGCAATAAGGCAGGAATACCAATAAATTTAATATCCCATTCACATGAAACGTATTAGGCCTATTTTCTGTTTCTGAAAGGATGTTTGTAAAGTGAACAGAAAATACTGGCATATATACCTCTGTTTTAGTACAATAGGTATTTTGATGAAAACGTGATCGTAGATATGAAAAAAAAAATCCCTACGATCGCGCGTAACGTTTACACAGGAATTCGGGTAATGGAATTAAGAGACAAAAATACAATTTTCTTTGATTAAAGTGTGTTTTTAATGAACGGATGTTATATAATAATAATCAATCCCCGATTAATAATAATAATAATAATAATAATAATAATAATAATAATAATAATAATAATAATAATAATAATGCATATTTGTATATTTGTGTTTAATATACAAGTTTTACTTCTGGGTGAGCGTTAGAGAAGGGCGTTTGATCTTGTCTGCCAGATTAAAAATCATTCTTCTTCTTCTCATTATTATTATTATTATTATTATTATTATTATTTTATTATTATTATTATTATTACTTGGTTATTTAACGACGCTGTTTCAACTACGAGGTTAGTTAGCGTCGATGGAATTGGTGATGGCGAGATGATATTTGGTGAGATGAGGTCGAGGATTCGCCATAGATAACCTGACATTATTATTATTATTATTATTATTATTATTATCATTATTATCATTATTATTATCATTATTATTACTTGGTTATTTAACGACGCTGTTTCAACTACGATGTTAGTTAGCGTCGATGGAATTGGTGATGGCGAGATGATATTTGGTGAGATGAGGCCGAGGATTCGCCATAGATAACCTGACATTATTATTATTATTATTATTATTATTATTATTATTATTATTATTACTTGGTTATTTAACGACGCTGTTTCAACTACGAGGTTAGTAGCGTCGATGGAATTGGTGATGGCGAGATGATATTTGGTGAGATGAGGCCGAGGATTCGCCATAGATTACCTGACATTATTATTATTATTATTATTATTATTACTTGGTTATTTAACGACGCTGTTTCAACTACGAGGTTAGTAGCGTCGATGGAATTGGTGATGGCGAGATGATATTTGGTGAGATGAGGCCGAGGATTCGCCATAGATTACCTGACATTATTATTATTATTATTATTATTATTATTATTATTATTACTTGGTTATTTAACGACGCTGTTTCAACTACGAGGTTAGTTAGCGTCGATGGAATTGGTGATGGCGAGATGATATTTGGTGAGATGAGGCCGAGGATTCGCCATAGATAACCTGACATTATTATTATTATTATTATTATTATTATTATTATTATTATTATTACTTGGTTATTTAACGACGCTGTTTCAACTACGAGGTTAGTTAGCGTCGATGGAATTGGTGATGGCGAGATGATATTTGGTGAGATGAGGCCGAGGATTCGCCATAGATAACCTGACATTATTATTATTGTTATTATTATTATTATTATTATTATTATTATTACTTGGTTATTTAACGATGCTGTTTCAACTACGAGGTTAGTTAGCGTCGATGGAATTGGTGATGGCGAGATGATATTTGGTGAGATGAGGCCGAAGATTCGCCATAGATAACCTAACATTATTATTATTATTATTATTATTATTATTATTATTATTATTATTATTATTACTACTACTACTTCTGAAAATAATGTACTAATAAGAGGACAAGTAAAAAATTGTTATTGAGCCACAATTAATTGGTAAACTGTACACAAATAATACATGAGAATATCACGTAAATATGGTTAGTGTTATTTAAAGACCTATATGTAAGCAATACCAATCCTATATTAACTTTCTATAGTAACGCATGTATTGCACACGATATGATTCGCGTCCATGTAAAAACATCACTGAATAACATTTTTTTAATGGAACTAGCTGCTGAAGGATGTACTGGAAGAAATGTTGAACGGGAGAAAGTCTGTGGCAGAAGAAGAAATTAGATGACAGACAACATTAAGATATATGGATCTTATGTGGAGTCTAAGAGGAAGGCATGTAATAGGAAAGAATGGGAAAGATTGGAGAATGCTGGGTTTGCAGTGAAAGACCTGGTCTTAGACAGAAAACAATGAATGAATTGTTTTTTATGTGTGCACTACATGCAAATTTATTATTTTCTATATAGTTTGTAATAAAGCGTAGACTAGGTACTTAAAAAATGTCTCACGCTTTGAAATATTCCTAGATGATCCATTATAAAACTAAATACCACTACAAATTATGGATGCAAATTTTTGTGCAAGTTTCAAATATTAGCAAATTGTTTCTATGCGTTTACGTACAATTCTCCTTAAAATAAAATGACTTATAAAAAGCGTCAAATAGAGACAAAACGTAAAAGTGATATTTTCAGAATCATAACGCATTCATCAGGGTTATGATTTCGTATGTGAATATTTGACAACTATAACATACGAGTATGAGTTCAAGTGTTCAGTTGTTCTTTATGAAGCCAACGATGAGTTTCAAAGCTCTAGAAACTGTGTACTTCACAGTACTTATAAAATTTAAACGTTGAAAAATGAAAACAGTATTCACTACCGTGATAACATAAAATCTGCAATTAAATCTTATTTCCCTTACATTCACATTAAAATAAACCATGAGATAACTGTTAAGTAAATATCACTTAGAATTAAACTGTCTTAGTGAGATAACAAATGGTTCAGAGGAAATAAAACGTGATGGAAACGCGGACTGAATGAGGGTATTACGACTTCACTTTGATTACAAGAAGAATAAACCAAAAAGTATACACGTGCATTTCCAGTGAGGACATTAGTATTAAAATTTGTGTTAAAAATCATGGAAGTCGCTTTATTCATGTCTGTAGACTGTTCGAGACATTAACTTTTTACAAGCAGCAAACTTACAACTGTAAATCGAGTTCTAAGAATTACAAAACTTCTAAATGGAGAAGTTTTCTCGTCAGAAAGAGATTCAGAAGTGACCATCACGAGCTGCCTGCATTCATTTGTTACTTTGATGACGGCAGGCAGCAAACTTCACTGCCACTTTGTACTTAGGAGCCAGTCACGACAACCAGTAATTTGTCACGTCGCCAGTCGTGAATGTTTAAATTTATTTAAAAGACAATTCGGAAGTATTCGTTTCCTATAGTGAATGCAGAATTTCAATGCACATTTTGTGTACACCATTTGGTTATCTTCAATGGAAATACTGTAAGTTAAGAAAAGGCAACCAACTTTTCTCTCCGTTACGAAGAGAGGGGCCATAAGGCTATCATTCACCTTCTAGCAGACTTATTGTGCTTTACCGTTCCTATCGTATGAATTGCATTTGAAGTCTAAACTGTCATACTGGGGAGTTTGTTTCTGGAAATAATATATTGGAAAAACTAAAGACGCATCTCAACAAACCAACATCAAGTCATTTGCTTCAGCCACAACAAAAATTAGTCGTCTTAAACCAGTTCATCGGCCCAACTTTAATATATCCATTTCAAACTGCGTCTGTGAATCTGATCCCCAAAAAATTCCTCATCAAAGCTGACAATATGATTAAAAGCGCAGTACAATTGCCAGGTGACACTCCTAATAGCATGCTGTATAGAAGTACCAAATACAGAGATATCATTTTATTTTTACTAAAATGTTTAATATTAACCTGTCTATATCTTTGGATTAAAGGTCTACAACCGGAAACACCGCTTGCTCCCCTTCCAAGATTGGAGTTTGATGATACTGGCGTAAAATACAAATCACTTTACTAGCTATAGGAGGGAAGAAAAGTAGTTAATCCATTTATGTAAACTAGGAAATATCGCGATTTTGAGTTTGATAATTTTCATTAGGTTTTTGTTTAATCAAAATACAGTACTGTATTAATACTTAGTGTTCTTACTATCGAATTGAGCTATCCATTCGGACTTATTAATTATGCAGTGTATATTGTATTGTTACAGCACATTAGCGTACAATATAGAGAATGAAGTTAAATAGTAAAATAATCATAATATGGATATTTGAACACATTTTTAAAATGGTGGCCATTCATTTCGATACAGACTTCAGTTTTGTGCATATTATCGCAGTATAGACTATTGTACCTAATTCCAATTACCAGTTTCGTCCTTCGTACGAGTAACTCATGTTTAAATAATTCTATACTTACTCTATAAAAGAGTACTTTACGTACTGTAATTTAATCTTCACTTCTGCCCGATCCGAAAAGATAAAATTACTCAGAAATGCTATCTACTGTCCGTTCAAGTGGTTTTGTCGCAGAGTCGTAGAAAGGGGGTAATCACGTGACAGTTAATTACTTAACGAGGCCCTTTTAGTTAAGTTATTTTTTAAACAGTTCTATAATATTACGTAGACGTCCAATTCCTAACAGAAATTAATGTTCTCAGAAAATAGCTAAGACAGACCAACTACTAGACTTTACAGAGGGGCGAACAGAAGCAGGTGGGGAAACCGGGATGCGACGTAGGCAAACGGACGACAGTACCTGTGCGAAAATATAATTCAATATTGAAAGCTCTTTTGTCACTGGAAAACGCGAACATATTTTTGGAACGTACTATACTCACTAACTCAGTACTACATACGCGGCCTCGGTTCTGTGTGGAGAACGGTTGGAAGTTTAGTAGTAGAGGGGGTGGGAGTGAAGTACATTCAAAAACACAGGTAAAATAAAAATTGAAATAAAAATAAAATGATGTCTGTGTACAAATGATTGTCGGTGATGCGCGCTACATGGGAAGCGTATCTGCAGCAACTCAACATCAATACCAAGCTAGAAAACCTAAATGACCAGCACGTTAATGCTGTACGAGACTATGAAACTATAAGAACCCGTTGCTTGTCGGAATTGCAAGTGAGCAGAGATGAGGCTACAGGATCCGTGAAGCAATTAAGGCAACATCCTCGGTACCGTGAATTTAAAACCTGGTGCGTATACCCCTAGAAAGGAAAAGGAGTTCTATTGTTTGAAGAAGTACCTGCAGCCAATTCGTGGATCATCAAGCATGAAGGATTATCAAGTTCTGAGTGGAGAGAAATGCTAAAAATCAGCGTATTCCGAATCTCACTGGACCGGTGGACAACAATGACGTCACGCTGCAGCGAAATAGGAACAAAATTGCTGGTAGGATTGATGTCTGTCATGGCGACTATATAAGTTGTTGTCTGTGCTACGCTAGCAAAATTTTGCGCAATTTCGAACTGCCATCCCGTTCAAAGAAAAGGAGCATAAACAATTTATTTCTTGAACCGGTAGTAATAACTGGTCCGTTGACATGTTCGCTCATAAGCCATTAACATACTGCTTTTACGTTGTGCTCATTACAAAAAATACAGCAGAACACACCGCCATGACACAACAGTGCACGATGTCATTCGTGTGCTAATTCCCACCCTATACAAGAACCAATCAGATTCACTGATAGCGGCTGATGGAGACTGCCACCACCTCTGCAATCTGATGGCACCGGTGCGACACCGGTGGAGCATCAGTGAAGCCATCGGTGAAATTCGGAACACCGTGATGCCATCAGATTGCTCAGCGCTGAGATTCGGAATACGCTCAATGATTGCGATGGTGGCATCAGTACGTTCTCTCCCTGGTCGCTCTATAGAAACAACCCACTGTAGGCCCTGCAGTGAGTCTGAAACTTTACCACATGTGATTGGGAGTTGCCCACAGGGAGAAGTACTCAGAATAAAACGTCACAACATCATACGTTCTATGATCGCAGATGCACTTCAATCCAAAAATCTAGACGTTCACGAAGAAGTTTATTGTATTGCTGATGGTGGGAGCAATCGTAGGATCGATATTATAGCTATAAATAGGAATAAACAGACAGCCGAAATAATTAATCCTACGATCAGATTTGAAATTTCAGCCATTCAACCATCTGAAGTAAACAAGAGAAAAAGAAAACCTTCGAGCTCATGATTCAGTACCTATCAGCGAAATACTGCATTGAAAAAATCACAGTTACCGGTCTCTTCTTCGGAGCGAGAGGCACCATTCCGATAACCTTTGTAAAGTGAAGGGAAAAATACAAGCTGAAGAAAGATCTTCAAGATGCCACTCTACCCCATTATCTCCTGGCCTAGTTGCCTCATAAGTGATGCCTTCTTGGTGTAATTTGTGAGGTTCGAACCTGTCTTCGGGCTGATGACTAAACAACTGTATATGCGTAGCATAATGGGCGGCTGAAAGAATTATAGAGTGAAATAGTACCTTATAATATGTAAGAAAAAAAAGACAGAATGGATAGTCAAGAGAATGACACAATGGAAGAGTAGGAGGATAGATGGATGGCTAATAGAAGATTAAAAAGATTATATAGGTGAATGTATGTATGGATTGATAGGTACAGTACATGGGTTTGTAGAAGATTGATGTACGGTTCGTGGTGAATGAATGGTGGTTGGATGGTTTTTAGTAGTCGACTGATCTTTCGGTGGTGAATATATGACACATAGACAAGTAAATCGGTGAGTGTTTTGTAAATTATTATGTTTATGTAATATCGTATCAGAGATCAACATCGGACGTTTTCGCTCGAGCGCCAAGTAGTTCATAGCATAATCCGATAGGTAGTGCACATGCATGTTGGGTAAAATTGTCTCGAGCGATAAATCCTCGAACGGTATAAGCCGAGCGTTAGACATTCGTTCTTGTTACAGTGATGAACTGTATAGCAACATCATAAATGTTTATCATTTCAAAACTTTGCAGTATTTAACTAACCTCTCCATAGTACAACTACAAAACTTGCTTTAAAATGTAATATAAATGTTGTAGGTAAATGATTCCCCCACAGGAGTGATTTTGTTTTTGCCACATCTGATAGATGTTATTGGTATGTGAATATAATTATTATAAACGGAGAACACAATCACGATAATGCAAGAACCGTATAAAGTTTTACAGTAATAATAATAATAATAATAATAATAATAATAATAATAATAATAATAATAATAATAATATCTAATAATTATTAGTGTATCAATCTTTGCGTCTGTAACAGTTGTGTAGCATAATTCGTTTTATTATATTTTCTGTGACGTTATCTCTGTACTAATGTTGTTATTAATCTACTGCTATATCAATAATATTTTGTAAAACGTTTCTACATTGTCGCAGTACATAGATGGAACACTATGTATGGACCTATCATATTATATATGCGGTAAATCAAATATTGAATAATTATTAATTAGCAATAATAACTGTATATCGAAGTTTTACATACTATTTTATTCATGTTACTGTTTTGGTACGTTCTATTAGACTGTTCCACTAAACGTTTGTCATAAACGCAGAAAATAAAGCCTTATTTTTACCGTGTGTGCAAAACATATGTGTATCTCATCTGTCGCCTTTCATACAGGATAAGATATTTCAGTGAGATGACCTTGTACTGTGTTTCTATTTATTACGAGCGTATCACGACCGATCGTATCTCACTCGAGGGTGCGACACTCGACTGAGTTCAAGCGAGCGATTTAACTCCAATGCAGCACTCTGATACTTATGTAATAATTTCTGGTTTTATGAATACATCGGTTCACAAGAATACGAATGAATGTAAAGATGGATGGATATGATTAAATAAACAGGTGGATGATTGGAAGAGAATGGAAGGATAAATACATAGGTAGTAAATGGATGGATTAGTAGGTGAGTGGAAGTGGATATAAAATTGAATAGATTGAGTGTATAGTTTGATGGTTATATCATTTGATGATCCGAAAAGAGCACATATATTTCTGCAGTGCTCGGGAAAAGTGACATAAGTCAGTTTCCACAAACCTTTTTTGATCATTTATTGACAACTTACACTGGTTTATGTCGATTTGATTTTTTTCTGTATGAATTATTGTAATGCGAGGAATACTTACATATTTTTTTCAAGCGAGCAGATGTTCCGTAAGTTGTCAATAAATTATCGAAAAAGGTTTATGTCATTTTATAAGGGTTATTATTTTATTTATATTCATCCATATAGATTCCTTTGTAAAAGGATATCAAGTGTTCTATGTTTGCATCAGACATATAGTTACATTTTCATAAGTTCAATACAACTTAATTATTAATATAGTCAAATTAGAAACCTCTTCCGCTGATGTATCTTTAAACAGCATATTTACATAGACGTCATGGCAATACAAGAGCGTCAATACACGTCATACATCACTGTCAGTCGTTGTTTGGTCTTCTCTTTGTACCCAGGATGAAGTGGCGTCGTCTATTTTTCAAGATTCCGTTTAGCAAGTGTCATCTGCTGCAGGGTTCATAAGTTACTCCTCAAGAGGACTGTCAATATCAAATAATTTGCTGATAACATATATAGGCCTAGTAATGCCATTACATCTTCAACGAGAAGGTACTCAAATTATAATTCCTCATGTAGGGACTCAAGTTACTCTTTTGCACGAGAAGAAAAACATAAGGTATAAGATAACATGAAAATATTTCTTTTCAGGAATACATACTATTATAACAATGCTTTTGGATCATAGAGTATACAATAAATATTATTATATAACCATTCTTGAATTTGAGTACCTACATAATAATGGTGAAGTTGAATGGCGATTCATCATTATGCCATAATACAGGGTTGTTTCCGATCTCTGATAACGAATTTGAATGACATCATGTGCGTCAGGAATCACACGACAGCTGAACACATCAAAAATGCTAACCACACCTACAGAGACATCAACACAGACATGGAAATACTACACATCCAACCAAAAAGCCAGAAACCAAACACACTAAAAGAATATGAAATATACATACACACAAAAACACACCGCAATGAAATTCTCAACACACAACTCAATTTCAGAACACACACACTCTTTGACTCCACTTTACACCACACGAAGACACCCTCACAGGAAACAAAACAAGAGGCGTCAAGACCAGCAACGACCAGTTCTGAAGATGACCCATAAAAGGTCGAAACATGTAAACAAGATACGTTAGAATTTAACACAAGAAAGTCTTATCATGCATATTCCTAAAGAAAAGTGTTAGCTTGAAAGAGGCCTATAATTGATTGGACACTTTGGTACATTTATCTTCATAACTAATATATAAATTCAAGTAATGGACACCGGCAAGAGCAAAGAAATAAGCGTAATGCATAGATAGAATTTGACATGTAAACAAATGCAAGAATAAAATAAATTACAGTTACTTACAAAATAGAAGAGCATATATGTACACACTTACAATTGTAACGTTCATACTTTAAACTAAAAATGCATAGGCTATCTCTAAAAGAGTAATTGTTAATATAGCCTACGCCTTCTATTATTCTAAATGCATGTACAAGTATTGTTATTTCATTAATAAATCACTTTTAAGGAGATAAAAAGTTATTAACAAAAATAAAAAACATTCTCAAGCTATAATGATTGTAGTTTCATGATATGTTGCTTCTGACGATACCTAACTGTAATACCTGAATGAATGAATGAATGGAGAGAGAGAGAGAGGAGAAAATATCAATTGAAAGGTACATAATGATAATCGCTTCCTTGCAACGATTCCTGAAACTCCGGATGGCTCAATGTTGTCTGCCTTTCATGACCCAGAGCCGTCCACCCAAGAAAGACTCGGACCATTCCTTAAACCGAACACTGGATCACTCCGCGAGACGGACGAGCTTTGCATACTGCCTATAGCGCCAGGCGTTCTGTAGCAATATATCATTTTTATTTTTCATAACTGGTAGCGCAGGACTCCAGTGTGTTTACAATAAGTACAAGGTGGATATACCGGAAAAACCTCGAACCACAGCACTAAATTGAATCCCTTAATTTTCAGCAGTGTCAAAACTGAAAAATTAAATTGCAATAAAGAAAATAATTTATATTTCTTAATGCGCACGGTTTCAATATAAAAAAATTAAAAATTCCTGTCATGAGCTCCATTAGCATCTCTAACACACTATTAGCTGTACAATGCAACTGAATCTGAATAACAGCAAATGCATGTTGCCGAAACTGGCGATCCTCTGCATTCCAAAATGCAACGTGGCCTATGTAATGAAGTTATATTCTTATCATTAAATCACGTCATACCCCTAGGATATTACCACTTCATCCCGCATGCAAGGAAAATTAATATTGATTCATATCTCCTGCTCTATTCTCCTGCGAGGGCGGACCAATCAGTAAGCTAACATTTAATCAGGTTGCGTGCTGCGTTCCCCTTTGAGCTTTCAGTGACTCTTCTCAACAACGTTAATATTTTAATAAAAGTGCTGAAACTTTCCCCATCGAGTAGGCGTACTTTTTTCAATGAAATGTGACAAAAATTAAACTATTTTTTCTTACAAGGAGAGGACACGCTGTGTATATCACCGAATTAAATCAGATTTTGTGACATGAAAGTACAAGACACACTGTTTAAAGTCATACCTGGTATGCGTGGACAATGACCCCTCGTTTTGGAAATATTGGCTATTGTTTATGACATACTACCGTTATGTGCCTAATAGGAAGCATTAGCCTGTGTAACGGTTGGATGCTGAGTTTTCATTCAGGCAACCCGAGTTCGAATCCTAATGCCTTCTCATTTGTTAAAGCTCAAATTATTATTATTATTATTATTATTATTATTATTATTATTATTATTATTATTATTATTATTATTTTAATTCACTTTCAGTTGTCAGTTCCTATATTCAAAGCCATGTTGAAATATGCGTGGTATGCATCAAAATTGATAAACGAACGAGAAGTGTTTGTGAATGTGAAGGATATCTGTTTCGCAGTAGAAGTGCGGAAAAATGTGTGTGACTGTGGACAACCTTCCTTCATTTGCTGTGGATGGTGCAGGAAATATGTATGTTTTGCGTGTTTTATATGACATCATAATAAATCGGGTACAAAATGAAATGGAATAGCTGCTAAAGAAATAGAACAGACGCCAGTGACACATCTTACCTTCCTACGTGAGCAGTATTTCATAGTTTATCCTTTACAATACAATGTTAGTTAATTAGTAATTTGTTTAAAACATGATGAAGCATTCAATACATTGAGAAATATGATATAGGTACCGGTATATAAATAGATAACTGTGATCACAATATTAATCATTATTAAAAGAAAAAAATATAGAACCAGTTAAGATTCGAACTCAGGTTGCCTGGATAACAACTCAATATCCAACCATACGGGCTACGCTGTTACACAGTCCAATGCTTCCCTATTGAGTACCTAACGGAAATATGTCACAAACTATAGTCAATATTTTCAAAAAGCGGGGTCATTGGCCACCCATACCAGGTATGACTTTAAACAGTACGTCTTGTACTTTCATCTCACACAATCTTATTCTGTTCGGTGATATACAGAGCGTATCCTCTCCTTGTTAGTGAATTTAATAATGTTTCCTTCTATTGCTACCGTAGTTGAAACTACAACCTGTGTTTTTTCTAAGAAAAATATCGAGATTTGAGAGTTCTCGATGCTCATATGCGTATCAGTCTGTACATCATTCGATTAAGACGCCATTTATATTTCTGCGTTGTTATCCGTTTACTTATTCTAACATATTTAATTTTGTATTAAACCATTTCAAATGAAAATGAACACAGATTATAGTTAGCGTTGCCTATGTAGCTAATTTTAATTGCTTTTCGGAGACAATTTCTTTTAACTTTTCTATTGCTTAAATAGGGATTTAGGGATTTTTCTAGCGACAAAAATAAAACTTTATTCATTAATAATAAGGAATTTAGCGACTTTTTAACTAGGGTTTGGCAACTTTCCGTACACTTTCTCTTCAAACGTTAATAGCCTGTTTTCAAATTACTGTAGGTTTTCCTGTACTTAACAGCTAAGAAATAAGCAGATACAAATAATTGAGTAAAAAAATGTTGCTACATCACGTATAAAGCATAGGAGAAAATGTAGTAAGTATTTTTAATTAACTTACCCAGCACATCGAAAAATTCAAGCTACGTTTTCTTCCAGCAATATTCTTTTTCTTTCATTGTCACGGCATTAGTTTGTTTATTTTTATTTTTTTTTTTATATTTTATTGGGTTATTCTACGACGCTGTATCAACATCTAGGTTATTTAGCGTCTGAATGAAATGAAGGTGATAATGCCGGTGAAATGAGTCCGGGGTCCAGCACCGAAAGTTACCCAGCATTTGCTCGTATTGGGTTGAGGGAAAACCCCGAAAAAAACCTCAACCAGGCAACTTGCCCCGACCGGGATTCGAACCCGGGCCACCTGGTTTCGCGCTGACCGTTACTCCACTGGTGTGGACTAGTTTGTTTATTTTTTTGTTATTTTTATAGTATTTATCAACAAGATCAAATAAAAATGAATTTCCATTTGCTCTGAAATTTGGTGCTGTCTTTCTTTTCATTTCTTTTCTTTCCGTTATTACTTATTTCAAGAAATTATACGTACACGAATAAATGTAAATTGCAACTAATTGTACAATATTTTATAATACGGCTTCGAAAAGTCAACTAGTCACTGCCTCCTGAATAGCTATTATGATGAATTGCTCCGGAGAGGAATAATGGCGAAATAAACACGTGGCAACTAACCGTGGTTTCGTAACCAAGCGAAGTTGATGATGCATCGGTTTATATTCTTATTAGTTAACCATGGGTATCTAACCGCGCATTATAACCGAGTTTGGTGCACTCGGTCATAAGTAAATATTTAGATTAAAGAACAAAATATAGCAATACTAACCAATTTAAAACGATCTCGAAAAACTCGAGAATTGAAACAGCAGACGAGACTCTAGAAAAATAAAATAAAACTTAACGAGGGAGTTTTAAAACAAGAACTATGACAGAGCTGCTGTAATAGAAAAATATAAGTCGTCATATTCGTTCGCGGATGAATTCAATTTCTCTTTTGTTTTGTGATGCTCAAAATTAGGACAAGTGGTGTTTATTAATTGAAGCAGCGTTATTAAATAATCGAAAAAAGTAGAATACCCGTTCAGTTTATCCATTGTAAGTGATAGGTATTATGTAAGGCTGTGGAGGTGTCTATGAAGACATCATCCACAGAGGCGCTGTAAGTAACACGCTGTCACCTCTGCAGCTGACAGTCATGGAGCTGCGTATAGACTGAAGTGTCGGAAGACTAGAAGGGTGTGAGATGTGATCACACTGAGTTTGTTCTCCCCCAGGAACATATCATGAAAAGCAGGGTATATTTTCTAAAAATACTAGAAAGTTATAGAAAAAAATTACGTCCTGACAGAGACTTTTCCTTTAAAGGTGTGTAAACAATTTGGAGCAGATCAAGGTACAGCCAAATTCTAACGAAATGTGCAGGAGGAATTCGATGGCATTTGGGTAAAGGGAGATATTAAGTCATAAAATTGTGTTTTAAGTTAAGTGAAAATTAATAAGCGAACCCTCATCTATACTAATAATAAATCTGTAGCCGAAATTTTTCTGGTAATTTTCGATTTTCCAAAAATAATTGGTCCTAACATATACAATTAACCACCCTGAAACCGAAAATCGTTTTTTTGAAATTTTTGTTTGTCTGTCTGTCTGTATGTTTGTTACCTTTTCACGCAATAATGGCTCAACGGATTTCGATGAAAATTGGAATATAAATTAAGTTCGTTGTAACTTAGATTTTAGGCTATATGGCATTCAAAATACATTATTTAAAAGGGGGTTATAAGGGGGCCTGAATTAAATAAATCGAAATATCTCGCTTATTATTGGTTTTTGTGAAAAATTTTACATAACAAAAGTTTCTTTAAACATAATTTGCGATAAGTTTTATTCCTTGAAAATGTTTGATAGGACTGATATTTATTGAGATAAATGAGTTTTAAAATTAAAATAACTGCCATCTAAGGCCGTATAATGAAATAAAAAACAAATGACTTCATATATAAGGGGCCTTGGACAGCAACAATCGAAAGCTATGAAAGATAGCCTACAGAGAATGTTTCTGTGTTTGTATGAAGTAATATCGGAAGCTAAATTAACCGATTTGTATAATTAATTATTATTTCACCATTGGAAAGTGTAGTTTCTCTAGATGGACGTAATGTCATAATGTTATTACAGTAACTTCTGATATAATATAATGTAATGTAATGTAATATAATATAATATAACATAATATAATATAGCATAACATAACATAACATAACATAATATAATATAATATAATATAATATAATATAATATAATATAATATAATATAATATAATATAATATAATATAATATAATATAATATAATATAATATAATATAATGCAATATAATATAATATAATATAATATAATATAATATAATATAATATAATATAATATAATATAATATAATATAATATAATATGTAATATTATATAATATAATTTAAGTTATTTGAAGGGCTCAGAACCTTAGTGGGCCAAACGCCATTTACTGAATACGTAGAAACGAAGGGTTAAAATTAAGTTATTACCATAATTCAATGGAAACATATCACAAGCAAAATAAAGTATAGACATTAAATCTAAATGATGTCAATGTTCATTAAACTATGGTTGCATGTAATAACAATTAAGAAACATGTTCAAGGAATTGTCATTGCACCAAATGAGTGTGTCTGGACCAAAATGATCGCATTTTAATTATTTAAACACAATTTAAATTAAGTAACATATTAAACGATTTATCCTTCTATCAAACACGAATGTTCCCTGGATCAAATGTCCTATTTTAATTATGTAATTACTTTATATTTATTTCTAACGGATGCAGCGGAGCGCACGGTTACGGCTAGTTACAAATAATTTTATACACAAATAAAACACATCAAATACTAGTATTCCTTTGTTTTTTTGCACACCCGCTTCTATATTGCCCAGGGGAATAAAACTCCTTTTGCAGAAAAAATGACTTAACTCTCTTTATCTTAGTTTCGAAGTGGTATCCTTCATTGTCTGAAGCCTAGTGAAGGTCCCGTGCTATCTTCTGATTTCCTGTTGCATCGAAATGAGTGTGTGTTTTAAAATTCAGTTGAGTGTTCAGGATGTGCTGTAGCTGTGTTTTTGTATGTTTGTAAATTTCATATTTTTCTAAAGTGTCAAGTTTCTAGTATTTTTTCTCGATGTGTAGTATTTTCATATCAGCGTCTGTATTTCTGCAGTTGTGACTGGAGTTTGTGTTGTGTTCTGTATAAGTTTAATTGTTTTGTGGTTTGGTTATGGCTGTTATATGTTCCTTGAAACGTGTTCGAAATGATTTTCCAGTCTGTCCAATATAGAAATAGTTGCAATTTTTGCTTGATAGTTTGTACAGGCCTACATCTGTTAAGTTGTATTTATTTGTATGTCTCGTTTGTGCGTTAAGATGTTTTTATAGTCTGCTTTGTGTTTTGTATGTAAAGTTGATTTATAACGACAACTCAAAATAAAATAAAAATTACTGTAACATATCTGGATATATTTGGTTAACACTATATTGTTATTATCGTTATTATCATTATCATTATTATTTTACTATTATTATTATTGTTATTATTATTATTATTTCTTTTTTATTGTTATTAAATCATTGATCGTTCCTTTAACTAAAACGTTTGAATTCGTTATATACTTGGAAATTTTGGAAAACAGACGTAGGAAAACTAGAATAACATCATTGTATGGAGCACATCTAGGTCAGAAAGAATGGGTAGACATACCGGCTCGGTTAGAAAAGCCAACGTACTGTGGTAGGAACGATCATGATTTTAAAATCAAATGTAGGAAACAGAAAACGGATGTAGGTAAATTCTCATTTTTAAATAGAACTATAAAAGATTAGAATGACCTACTGCAGCGGTCTTTGAGGGCTGTCCTTCCTTAAGGAGATTCAAGAATAACTTTAGAAGTTTTGTATAAAGTGCAAATTAAAATTAAGGTGACATTTAACATTTATTTTTTTAAGGTGACATGTATTTATTTAGCCTGACGAATTACGTCCTTGGTTTGAATTGTAAATTATTTAAAAATAGCGTGTAAGAGGGCTGTAGACTAGAAATGTTTAGCTTAAATGTAGTTCTGTTTATAAGTATGCATAAGGGTGTAATTATTTGTCTTATTTGAACTGTTGTATCAGTGAAGCGAGGTGAGTCAGTGAAGTTATGGTTTTACAGTGCAGTGAATAGTTCCGATCAGTGATAATTTATAGCGTCAATGAAATGTGTTCTATAGTGTCAGTGAAATGTGTCCCAAAGTGTCAGTGAAATGCGTCATAGTGCCACCACAGTGAGTGAGATGAGAGTAAAGTGAAAGACTATTGAAACTTATGTAGGGCCTATACATATGTAGGTTATATTGAAAAATTAGGTTATTTTATGTTTTATTATTAATTGTAATTATTGTGTTAAATTGTATTGTGTATTCTTATTGTATTGTGTATTGTATAATTGTATTGTGTATTGTAAATTTTATTATGTATTGTTTATATAGTGTATACCACTGCCACCGGGTGCTTGCCCACTTGCAGTGTAAATAAATACATACATACTTTCTTATTATATTAATTATTGAAAACAGAGCGACGACAGTTATTTTAAATATATCGTTGATAAACGCTGAACACACTTTGAATCTCGCGCCACTACGTGGCATCAGAGCTCAGAAAGAGAGCAAAAGAACGTTGCTTCCGGTTTAGTCGGTTCATAACCTGGCTTTTAGTATAGGTCCACTGTAAGCTCACCACGAACTCGCTCCGCTATTGATTTCTCTGAGATTTTACCACATAAAGTTTCGATCTCTGATTTGAAGAGTCCACTGCAAAAAGGGGGAATATCGAATTTATTTCATTTTTCTTGCAGTGAAAAAAAGTGTATTATATTCTACTCCCTTTGATCTATAGCACTGACCCTTCATTTCAATTTTTACAAATTTACATTTCCCTTTTTGCAGTGGACTCATCATTTTAAATCGTCGCAGTACTCGAGATAGGTGTAGGATCCATTTCTAGCTCTCGTTACCTAAACACAGAGTATGCTATGGACGAAACGAACACACGTGCTTCTTCCTCAATCCTTCAACTGCAACTGACTTAATTTTCATTGGTGTTGCGACATCCACTTCAGAGTTCTACCAATTTATGAATAGCCTCCGTATTCCAGCTACCTAAAGACTGAGGATAAAGACACATTGGGTATATAGTACACCGAACACGGGTAATGCAACGGATAAGGATGTAAACAAACAGGTCATCGCTGGTGTTCGTGGAGTACAGTCAATTTCCGATATTCTGAAGCTATACTAGTAAACACATGCTTGAGCGTCATGTTCATTTTCGTTGTGATCTTCGCAGTGAATAATAACGTGTATTCGTAAGTTACGAAATTTGATCATATGCGGAAGTCACTTGATATGATTTTATATTGCAAGAAATACTTTCAATACCACATGACGTTATTGGTGCATGAAGTAGTACAACCTATTAATATTATCTGATATTTTTTCGTATTTCATTAGGATATTACATGTCGCTCATTACTGAAAATCAACTAATTTACTATATACTTTTCTAGAAATTTCCTAAAATACAGATTTAATTTATTAATTGGGATTTTAGCACTGAACATCAAGGTAGACTAAAGAAATCTATACTAAACGTCGAGTTAATATCTTCGTAATTTTCAGATTGTGATGGTACTGGTTCTCTTGGATTACGTTCAACAGATTTTCTGTGCTTTCTGGTATTGCAGTGTCTTTCAGTGCACTCTTTTTGTCACTTTTACGTTTATTTTACACAATATATACGTAATATTGTCTATACTGAGAGTGAAAATATTAGTTCAAATATCCTCAACTATGCCCTGCAATATTACAGGCTTGAGCGTCTTACCTAAGGCATTTTACCTCTGCAATGAACCTTCAATCAGCCACAAAGATGTAGTTATTTAAATAATACGACTAGTAAGAGCAGTGATCTATAGGACTACTCACTATGACTGCGTTCCGATTTTGACTTTCTAGAGCAGTGATGTCAAAGGAAGCGCATTTTTCTGACCTTGACGTCGTGCGCGGGCATTAAGCGCTAGGTATGCTAGGAGGAATAAGCAGCCTGTTGGATTAAGAAAACAGTGATGCACAAACTTGTAGCGGTCGGCCGTTCGTTGGGGCGCCGAAATATGCAGCGGTCGTCTGTCGTCGTCGTCGTTGCCCACGACGCCTTTCCTTGCCCTCGGCTGCCAGCTCAGTCGTATATTGAAGTATCTCGAGGAAGCACGTCGTTGTTAATAATTAATTACGTACACTGATTAATTTGGGCGCCAGCCTCCTCGAGATTACTCCGGTAGAGGATGAGGTTCCCAGGTCAGCTGCAAAACGGTCGGGACATGGGGTTTGGGAGACGTGCTCGTAGGTTGAAATGATGTAGGCGCACACCAGAAGTTGTTGGTAAGAACTATGAAAGCGTTTATTATTATTAAGTGTTCGTTTCAGATTAGCAGAAATGCGCGTCCAAGTGTATAATATCTCGCTCTCACTTCCCGCAAGTTGATATACTAATTTATGACTTCACGTAATTATATAATTTGTACTATAAAACACCAGTAATATAACGGACAGTTGATAACGTGATGAGAGGAAAGAATTCAGACTTATAATAATAATGCAACACACGACTTCTTACTACACTCACTAAAAAAATTCTAAGTCCGTAAATTGTTATACTTCCGAGTTAGGTTTGCCGAGAATATGTGGAGTGCAACTTCTCCGTACGAGTTGTATATGCTTTCTGTCTATCTGCCAAATCTATCCTCTACTTTCAACCACCAAACATAGAATTTCGCCCTCCTATCTATATATCACGTGTCTCTATTAAGAATCCTGATTGGCCATGATTATACTTACGTCACTTAAGACGCGTTCTTCAAAAATTGTTCGTTAACTAGAACATCCCCCTACTTCCGGCGTCCTGACAATCCTCTGACATATACCAGATCATCTCTATTGGAACCTGGCTTGGCGTCATCTTACTGACCACCCGCAGGCAAAGTCCATACATTCCCTCATCAGTCAACTCCACGCCTGGACACATGTTTCCTGTCCCCCTAGCTTGGGTTCGGCCTTCCTGTCCACCTGTTACTTCCGTCTCAGATTTTGAAACTAACTTACACGTCCGCGCATCCTATCCATATAAGAATATTAACACTAAATACTAATCTAATGAAAATCTCCTCATCCTATACGAGGAACCGTCTCAAATGCCCTCTCATAACAAAGAATATTCCCAAGGGAATATTTGTTGTTATGAGACGCCCTAAAATAATACCTTCGCTACTAGTCTCCGGTGTCCCCTAATTAGTCACACTTGGATACACCTTTTGCTATGCTTATAAACAATGTACAAATTTACACTTACAATTATTACATATTTACAACTATTCACATGTATGAATCTATATACACACCTCACGCCTGCTTACATCTCACACGCCAGTTTAACTGACTTCTACCTGACATATAAGTTATACAGCATCCAATCGTAACATTCAGGGCACATCCGAATACAACGGCGCTCTCTCACTCACATTCATGATCGGTTCCTTGATACATACTTATACTTATAACATAGAAATAAGAATTGTGAACCACAATGAAAAATACACTAAACAATACACAATACATTTTAAAATACCAATTAACCCTTTATGTCATACTTCATACATTATCTGCAACCTTGAAAACACATCTACATTCATAAAACAGAAATAATTATTAACCAGAATCAAAATTATACTAAACGATGCACAATACTTCTGAAATACTAACTGACTCTATTTATCATATCTCATACATAAGCTGCAACCTTGAATACACATCTCGAATAACGTCCCCTCAATATAGAGGACCACTTTATGTCTCGAACTAAAAAAATGATGGTCTGGCACTTAATATTGATTCTAAAAAAATGGATACATATTCAAATCGATACTTTCAACCTCTACTGATAAATTAACATATATGAAGTTAATTAAAAAAAATATTCTATCATTATTATTAATCATTATTAACATTATCTTTAAATTATTGCCACAGGGAATACTACTTATCGCGTGATCTTACAAGAAAACACACAAAAACAACTAATTCTGAAGGTGGCAAAAAGAAAACAAAAGTAACAACACTCTTCACGAGGAAACATTTTCAGCACTGAAATCAGTTCTTGGTTCTAGTTGCTTATACCGCTCAAATATTACATGCACAAAACAAACACATTCTTATTTTTCCTATAATTAAAATCATATTATTTTCAACTTTACACAAATTCTCGTTTATTAACCTGGTACGTCGCCTGGATGTCTATCATGAATCGGATCGTCATTCTCCGAATGGGATCGTCTGCGGCCTTCCTCATATGTCATTGTGCCATTCTTAAATTGACAGTTTACACGTGGAGACACACTTCTCCTCACATTAAATCTACCAGCATGCTTCCACTTAACTTTTTCTCCTCCTGCAGAAAAATGAGGCCTCCAATAGCCCTTCCTATATTCATTCCTTTGATCGTTGCAGTACCGCCTGTCATTATTGTAGGGTTGTAAACCATGACCGCCAGCACTGTGTGGCCGATCCCTGCTCCAACCGTCATTATGGTCATTGCTTTTGTACCCTCTGTGGGGTGGGAAGGCTTCTTCTGCCCTCCGCCCCATGTTTGTGATGATTTTAGCATTCTCTTCCACAAGTCCAGTATCGCTCCCAAACTCATAAAACTTTTCGATTACTCTATTTACTTGCTCCTTGAATGCTCCATAACTTTCTAACACCTGGCTCTCTAGACTGATACTATTCTCGGTTAACCTATACTCCAATTCATTACTATTCTCATCGAGATTATCGTCCAATCCATTAATATCCATAGTTATTTTACTTTCCAGCTCATTATTATTTTCGGCTACTTTAATATTCAATTCCTCAGTATTCTCATTAATATCCTCAGCTAATTTACTCTCCACTTCATTACAATTCTCAGCTAGTTTATTACTCAATTCATTGATATTCTTAGCTAACTTATCTTTCTGTTCAGTACTATTTTCAACTAGTTTCTCTTTCAACTCATTAATATTCACAGCTAATTCAGTTTCCACTTCATTACTATTCTCGGCTACCATATTATTCAATTCATCAATATTCTCTTCTAATTTATTATCCAATACATTACAATTTTCATCTAGATTATCTCCCAATTCATCAATATCCACAGCTAATTTACTTCTCACTTCATTACTATTCTCGGCTACCTTATTATTCAATTCATTAATATCCTCAATTAATTTAATTTCCACTTTATTACTATTCTCGGCTACCTTATTATTCAATTCACTAATATCCTCAATTAATTTACTTTCCACTTCATTACTATTCTCGGCTATCTTATTATCCGATTCACTAGTATCCACAATTAATTTACTTTCCACTTCATCACTATTCTCGGCTATCTTATTATCCAATTCACTAATATCCACAATTAATTTACTTTCCACTTCATTACTATTCTCGGCTATTTTATTATCCAATTCACTAGTATCCACAATTAATTTACTTCCCACTTCATTACTATTCTCAGCTATCTTATTATCCAATTCACTAATATCCTCAATTAATTTACTTTCCACTTCATTACTATTCTCGGCTACCTTATTATTCAATTCACTAATATCCTCAATTAATTTACTTTCCACTTCATTACTGTTCTCAGCTATCTTATTATCCAATTCACTAATATCCTCAATTAATTTACTTTCCACTTCATTACTATTCTCGGCTATCTTATTATTCAATTCACTAGTATCCACAATTAATTTACTTTCAACTTCATTACTATTCTCGGCTACCTTATTATTCAATTCACTAATATCCTCAATTAATTTTACTTTCCACTTCATTATTGTTCTCGGCTAGTACATTTCCCAATCTATTATAGCTCTCTTCTATCATATTTCCCAATCTATTAGATCTCTCGTTCATTATATTTCTTAATTGACCAATTTGCTCTTGATATACGTCAGAACTTTCCATTAACTGGCTCTCTAACCTACTACTATTCTCAGCCATCTCACTCTTCAAATTACCGAACTGGCTCTCTAGCCTGCTACTATTCTCAGCCATCTCACTCTTCAAATTACCGAACTGGCTCTCTAGCCTGCTACTATGGCTCTCTAGCCTGCTACTATTCTCAGCCATCTCACTCTTCAAATTACCGAACTGGCTCTCTAGCCTGCTACTATGGCTCTCTAGCCTGCTACTATGGCTCTCTAGCCTGCTACTATTCTCAGCCATCTCACTCTTCAAATTACCCATCTCACTCTTCAAATTATTACTAGTTTCTATCATTTCGTTCCTCATCTGATTCATCTGTTCCAATATCCGCTCTAACACACTATTCGACATGACATTGTCCGAACCTTGCGAACTTTCTTTATCTTGGCTAGTACTCGTCCCTGCTGTAGTCTCCATTTTTTTTTACTTCTAGTCTGGCTCCTTAGCAACATGTAATATATAATATATCTTCAACAATTCCCCTTAAACTCAAAAACAAAATAAACCCTACCAAAATGAATTACACACATGTACATATATATGGACACAACAATTGAAATGAAACCCTTTATGCTTACGTATCGACGTCTTCTAGGTTACGCCTGGTTGATCGTCTCCCCCCACCGTCCAACGTTGTTCTCAGCTGTTTCGGGTCTGCACGGTGTTGTGGCCGTCGGTCGTTGACACTGCATGATATTGCAAGCTGCTCTACTAACACTGCGTCGGCTGTCGGCTCTCGCGTCGATCCCCGCTGCGATCATTGTTGCCATCAGCCGCATTAACCCTGCGTCGGCTGTCGGCTCTCGCGTCGATCCCCGCCGTGGTCATTGTTGCCATCTCGAGCCGCATTAACCCTGCGTCGGCTGTCGGCTCTCGCGTCGATCCCCGCCGTGGTCATTGTTGCCATCTCGAGCCCCACGTTGGGCGCCAAATTTTGAAGCGGGTTGGCCGTTCGTTGGGGCGCCGAAATATGCAGCGGTCGTCTGTCGTCGTCGTCGTTGCCCACGACGCCTTTCCTTGCCCTCGGCTGCCAGCTCAGTCGTATATTGAAGTATCTCGAGGAAGCACGTCGTTGTTAATAATTAATTACGTACACTGATTAATTTGGGCGCCAGCCTCCTCGAGATTACTCCGGTAGAGGATGAGGTTCCCAGGTCAGCTGCAAAACGGTCGGGACATGGGGTTTGGGAGACGTGCTCGTAGGTTGAAATGATGTAGGCGCACACCAGAAGTTGTTGGTAAGAACTATGAAAGCGTTTATTATTATTAAGTGTTCGTTTCAGATTAGCAGAAATGCGCGTCCAAGTGTATAATATCTCGCTCTCACTTCCCGCAAGTTGATATACTAATTTATGACTTCACGTAATTATATAATTTGTACTATAAAACACCAGTAATATAACGGACAGTTGATAACGTGATGAGAGGAAAGAATTCAGACTTATAATAATAATGCAACACACGACTTCTTACTACACTCACTAAAAATTCTAAGTCCGTAAATTGTTATACTTCCGAGTTAGGTTTGCCGAGAATATGTGGAGTGCAACTTCTCCGTACGAGTTGTATATGCTTTCTGTCTATCTGCCAAATCTATCCTCTACTTTCAACCACCAAACATAGAATTTCGCCCTCCTATCTATATATCACGTGTCTCTATTAAGAATCCTGATTGGCCATGATTACACTTACGTCACTTAAGACGCGTTCTTCAAAAATTGTTCGTTAACTAGAACATCCCCCTACTTCCGGCGTCCTGACAATCCTCTGACATATACCAGATCATCTCTATTGGAACCTGGCTTGGCGTCATCTTACTGACCACCCGCAGGCAAAGTCTACATTCCCTCATCAGTCAACTCCACGCCTGGACACATGTTTCCTGTCCCCCTAGCTTGGGTTCGGCCTTCCTGTCCACCTGTTACTTCCGTCTCAGATTTTGAAACTAACTTACACGTCCGCGCATCCTATCCATATAAGAATATTAACACTAAATACTAATCTAATTAAAATCTCCTCATCCTATACGAGGAACCGTCTCAAACTTCAAACGGAACGTGAAATTTATTTCGTTATTTTTACATGGCTTCTTTCTGTTTGTTATTTATTATATTGTCTGTAAAACAAAAGTACTAACACCTATTTCTTAGCCCAATATTTCAGTTGTGTTTTAAACGTTAATAACATAATAAAGAGTAAAGAAGGAATATTCACACAAATTCCATAATACCTACAACTGTACTGTACTAAGTGAATTAAACACATCATCCATAAAGAAAGTGTTATCCCAAAGACAGACACTGAACATGACATGATAAGTTCAAATTGATATTGGTGGTATCTTTAGCCTTATAAAAGTAATCAAAACAATATTATAGTACAAAGCAAAGTTGTCTAGGTACATGTTTTAACTGTAACTAATATTACATAATAAAACTCTTATCGCATTATGCTTTTAGGTGATATTGGTGCGCAACTTTCTGTTATCGGAATATTAAATTATCTCGAAATCTGCTGAAGTTATAGAGGTGACGTTTTACCAATACATAGAGCACATATATTTTGTTTTGATGTAACAGTATTTGCTTTGTTAATTCATTTCCTTACAAACATTTTCCATGCGAATATTTTCAAACATTTTAATATACAATCTTCAGTAATACGTATTTACGATATATTATATTTACGAAAACATTGTTTTAGTACCTGTGAGGCTATTAAAGAAACATATCTGAAAATTTAATTTTTCTGTAAAAATGTTGAGAAAATTTTGAATAAAAAAGTAAACTTGTGAAAAATGAACATTATAATTAAAACTTACATTCTTATAATGCACTTATACTTCTCAGAGAAATATAAAAATTAACATGGATACAGTTTTAATAAGTTCTCTTCTCTTTATCCATTGAATCAGTGCTGGCTATTCCTGTATATAGCTCGACCAAGCGGCATATACTGCCTCTTTCGTCTGTCTCTGTCCTTTCCGCTGTAAAGCGCTCAGGCTCTCCTGGGCTCTAAAGCGAGCGCTTGCTCCTATGGACATCAGTTGACATCACTGTTCTAGAGGAAGGGGCAGAGGATGCGTAACTATTTTGTATACGAACGTACCTGTACCTGCGCTGTGACGTCACATATACTTCCAATCAGACAGCTTCATTCCATTTTATAGGGAGCTGGAATACGGACCGTATTTATGAAATAACCTTCGTAGTGTTTGATAATATTTTCAATGACAATGTTCGTGTTAGTAACTTCCAGGTGGTTTGAATATTAAAACTAGTATATGAATCATCAAAATTTTCATTTTCAGGCAAGTACCCATGATTTTTGTGTCGAAGTCTACTTTTTATGTAAAACTTGTGTTCACATATCACAGAGATACATTATAGATCATTTTATCGTGGAACAACCCCAGTCTCCGGCGTTATAAAACGCGTCAGACTTCTGATGATATCCAGAACTGCATGGATGGAACTTCGCTCTAAGCTTTCCTGGACTATTGAATAAAAAGTGGGGTGAGATAGCTATTGGAGAAGGAAAAAAAAGTAGGTGGGGGTAGAACTTTATGAGAATTACTGGCCGGTCACCATTTAAGATCAGAGAAGCTCTGGTGGTCTGGTCGTGAGTTACTGATGACGTTGCATCTTATGGTACATGGTGGAATTTTTCTTCGTTTTGCACTGAACGAGGGCAAAAAGTATAAGATCGGATTGAAGGGGATAGGCTGGTTTATGACATCCAACAGCACCCGGAAGGGAGAACGGCCACGTGACGGTAACATCTTTCTAGGGTTTCGCCGCGAGCTTCCCTAACGGATATCGGTAAAACGATACAGATGGACGGGCGGACAGACAGACGGAGGGAGGGCTGTATAAAGTCGCTGGTTAGTCAAGATACGACCTTTCTGAATTTAAGTTTCAGTTCATTTTAGCGGTTAGTAACGAAACGGAAGAATATTCCATTCCAGAGAGATAGTACAATAGAACCTGGGTTACACGCAACTCAGATATAGGCCTAGTTATGGTTTGTTCACAGGTCTGGCAAAATTACATTTGTGCGAGATCGTGCGTATTTGCTTGTTTCCCGCACAGAACCAATACGCGGTAAGTGTGAAATACCACTTTCAGTATTCCCAACGTAACACACATAACAATTTCCCTCTTCTTACCGCTTAAGCGCGACATTCATTTTACTGCTTTAGGCTTTTAACATATTATTTTTAGAGACGTTTAACATAGTAATAATTATAAATTGGAAACTTACCACTGCAATTTCACCTAAATTGCAATGTTAATTATTGTTTTTAAATATTTGCAAAAATTAAGTAAAGTCTACTACTCCACGAAACATATCGCATTCCTAATACAAGTAACATTAAGGAAGCCGTGAAAAAATCAACGAGATTCCAGATGCCGATGTTATTACTGCAATATGTTATATAAATAATACTGTTAAAATATTAAAATGAAAAATAAATCATTATATAACCTTAGCGTTTGTTTTAAGTTCGCATTTATAGACTGGGGAAAAAAGACAGACGTATATTACGGCCTGCTGGATTATAAATATTTTTGTTTTCTAAAGTTGCCGTCCTTAAACAGAAACCAAGATGGAGATTTCATTGCAACTAATTAGAAATTCGTCTTTCACGTACGTAATAAACGATCTTCGCACAAAATAATATACGATACACGAGCGATATGTTTGTTTCCATGTTCTCGGAAATTAAAAAAGCTCAACTACGTTTCGCTTTTTCAATCTTTTCCTCGAACATGAAAACGTCAACATACCGCTCTTGTAACGTATATTACTATTAAGTACACATAAATTAATTTCGAATGAGTGTTGCAATATTTAGCGATAAGTCGCCAAATGTAGGAAATTTTTAATCAGTCTCGGTGACAAATTTTGTAAAATACAATTAGCGACTTTTCTGCTGATTTTTATATTCTTCCACTTTTTTCTTTTTTTAAGTTAAAATATTCAACTGAAGTCATGCACTTCTTAGTTTTAGAAGAGGCATGGGTGCATGACTGAGTCGTCTAATGATTCATATGTGAAAGATGCTGAATCAGTGATTCTTACGGGTTAGGTCTCTCTCTCAATGCTATTGCTCCAACACCCATAACGGGGGCAATTTTGATTGGCACGTGACGAGTCGCGACTTGCAGCTAATGTAATCTTGGTTCTTCCCCGCAACGCGGAGATTTTCCACTCCGAACCGACCCGAGACAATTGAGTTTTGGAATTTTGTGTCGACAGTTTGTGTGAAGCAATGAGACTGTAGTTTTTGCTTGTTTTAATATATTTTATGCTCGACCATGCCATGTAGTAATTATACACCTGGTAGCAGTCCTTTAATGCATGTCATTAAAGTACACCTACTCATTAAAGTACAGGTGTTTTCAGCCAATGACAACTCAGCTTACAGGTGTCCAGCCAATGACAAGTCAGCTTTGTACCGTTATAAAACCGCAAGTATCGATTATTCTCGGATATGCAATCGAAAGAGAATTAGCGAAAAGTCACGGAGACTGGAAATCCAATACTGTCGCAGAAGGTTATGTTCTGTTACTATAATAATTAGCGTTAATTGTAAATAATATTCAAATAAATTCAATATGTCATCTCGTTTTTCAATGTCGAATTCAATAATCAAGGTTATACCAAGTTTAACGGGATTACACAAGGTCAATGACATTATTGTTCCTCGGAAAAAATCAATACTTTCGCGTCTGCGCACATCTCACAATTCACGACCTAGAACAAGGTCACTTGCGATCTTGTCAGATACAAATAAAATGTATACATCTGAATAATTTCAAGTTAGAAATATGGTCGAGCATAAAAAGTCGTATGAAACTCGCCTATAATGGTAATTAAGAAGCTCGTATTAAAAAATTATGAAACTCGCTTGCGCTCGTTTCATAAACATCCATACTCGCTTCTTAATTACTATCATTATAGACTCGTTGCATAATGTACTATTAATATATATTTAAAAAGTGATAGATTTCACAAAAAAAAAAATTGTGGTGAAATGCTGAGGTGAAAATTTCCAAATAATTTTAAAGCAAATAAATAAGCAAGAATAAACATTAAACAATAATAATAGCAACAATATTATCAAAAAAACAAATGGAGGAGCGACAGTAATTACAAATTTACTATCAGCAATTCCATATTTAGGTATAGATTTGGTACAATGGCTTACAATTTGCCAGAAAGTGTAGTATCAACGATTGAATCAAGTGCAGTGTAGGTATTCATAACCAGCTGTTTCCACACCTTCCACCTCAAATCACAGCCGTCAACAGTACAACCAGACTCCGCAGAAGACGGTGACGATGAGGAAATGATATTTTTCTCCGCAAATGTTTGTTTTTCTTATTTTTATTTAGTCATATTTATTATTAATATTTAGCGACATTTCTGGGGATATTTTAACAAACTTTGGAGAGATTTAGCTACTTTTTGTTGTAAAGTTAGGGAGATTGTAGGACGATATGTTGGCAACAGTGTTTCGAATTGAATGTATTTCGTCGTTGTAAGTAGTATTTTTTAATGTCATTGGAATTGTACGTATTCTTTCACAATGATGTCCTTCTTACGCGTAATTTTAACTCCAAAAAATTTATTTTATAACTTTGAATACCATTTAATTATTTCCTATAATCCTCAAGATCATCTGCGGGATACAGGAAACATATTAGAGGGTTTTCGCACTCTCTTGGTCCTTTAAACTGCTGACGCTATGTTGATGTCAGTATTGAATTATTTGGTGACGTATGTTCATGTTCGTAAAACTTTAGAAAGACTCGAAAGGGATCGGTGCACGTATTCTTTCACTTAAGACTCTATAGTATGATATTTCCTATTGCCTATTCCGTTAAATATTTATCATATCGTATCTCGCATGATAGTCAATCAATAGAGCTGTAATTGTTTAATTGATATCTCAATGTGTAAGGAAAACATAAGAAAAATTTCGAAACAAAAAATCTTTTGTGCGAGATCATGCGTATTTGCTTGTTTTCCGCACAGAACCAATACGCGGTAAGTGTGAAATACCACATTCAGTATTCCCAACGTAACACACATAACAATTTCCCTCTTCTTACCGCTTAAGCGCGACATTCATTGTACTGCTTTAGGCTTTTAACATACTATTTTTAGAGACGTTTAACATAGTAATAATTATAAATTGAAACTTACCACTGCAATTTCACCTAAATTGCAATGTTAATTATTGTTTTTAAATATTTGCAAAAATTAAGTAAAGTCTACTACTCCACGAAACTTATTGCATTCCTGATACAAGTAACATTAAGGAAGCCGTGAAAAAATCAACAAGATTCCAGATGCCGATGTTATTACTGCAATATGTTATATAAATAATATTGTTAAAATATTAAAATGAAAAATAAATCATTACATAACCTTACCGTTTGTGTTAAGTTTGCATTTATAGACTGGGGGGAAAAAAAAGACAGACGTATATCACGGCATGCTGGAGTATAGTAAACACATAAAACATTTTATAGCAACAATGTTGAAGAAAGATATTTTGGTTTTCCGAAGTTGCCGTCATTAAACAGAAACCAACATGGAGATTTCATTGCAACTAATTAGAAATTCGTCTTTCAGGTATGTAACAAACGATCTTCGCACAAAATAATGTACGATACACGAGCGGTATGTTTGTTTTCGTCAACATACCGCTCTTGTAACGTATATTACTATTTTGAAAAGGGGAACAAGTATAACAGACATTTACACCTTCAAAAGTTGGTAAGCGTCAAACTTTTTTATTTTTAACTTTAAAAGGGGGTCAAAGCGAGAGAAATGTTGAGAAAGAAAGGAGATTACTTTTAAAATTGGTCGCAACTCAAAACTTTTACGGTTTGCGAGTTCCGGCGAGTTAAACAAAGGAGCGTTTTCGCTTGGAGTACTCATCAGTCGACCGTCTGTCGTCCACCGCTGTGGAGTAACAGCGTGGCTAACCGTGAAACGAGCAAGCTCGGGTTAAAATCGTATTTGCGACACGGTACCTAGTTGAGGTTTTTCCGAGGTTTTCCCTCAACCGATTAAGAGCAAATGCTGGGACTAGGAGAGATGGCGATGCACAACTTCTAATCACTAAATTGTGCACCAGTATGCCTGGGTTAAATCCCAAATCTGTCCGCAGTGCATATGAAGAGAAGGCATATGTCACTGTTGATAGTGATTCGTCCGTCGGATGGGGACGTTAAGCCTGGCGGCCCCCTTGGTGCTATTCGACTGGAGTAGGCTACGTGCCGGCACCGGGTATCCCATTCTCCCTTCGTCACCTTTATCATCCTCACCCATTTCCTACACTACACTTACACGAACACTTACATCTACACAAACCCTAATACACGACTCTTCACAGATACACATCATGCGTAACGTGGCCCGCCGAAATGGTGTCCAACTTGAAAATGGGTCACAGTCCTGCCATTTATCCGTAGTGGAACCCGAATCACGTTAAGTGAAGTGGGTAGGCATTAGACACACACTTACGGTTCACTCTATATACGGGCTATTCCATCTCAAATCGAATGAAATATAGAGAAAATTGACCTTGCAATTTTTAAATAAAATGAAACTTTTTCGGTCCGTAGACAACTGTGATACAATGCTTTGTGCAAAGTTTGAGGCATCAGAACTTCATAGTGTTTAAATTAATAATATTTAAATTTATCGTATTTTCATAAAATTTGCAACTTTAAACTGTTGTGGCTCCGAAACCCTTTCATCCAATGATCAAAATCATGGTTTATTTTGATGCTGAGAAGTTAAAGTTTATATTGACATATAAACAGATTTTCTTACTTTTTATGGAAATGGAGAAATTTAGATTTTTCTTCATTAAGACACCTTTGGCCACGAAAAAATATTTTTAAAATATATGGTTAGATTCCGCATTGAAAGTACAAATAAACACATATTTTTTACTGGTGGTATGTTGATAAGAAAGTATTGAAAATATCAAATAAAGAAAATAAATAGTACGCGCGTGAACTACCAGCTGACTGTGAGGCGGGAGATAGCCAGACGGAGCCAGGATAACGTTTCGAGGGATGGTGTTACGTTATCAACCCGGCGAATATTGCAGACGAAACGGGCGCACATATTATGAATACGTTGTAGTCTCTGCGCCGAAGTAACGCTTAGGTCAGTAAGCAGAATATCACAGTAATCGAAGTGGGGCATCACGAGTGTTTGCACTAACATTTTTTTCATGAAAAAGGGTAGAAAATTCTTCAATCGCCTAAACGAGTGGATTAATGAGAATACAAAAGTTCTTCTGAAACAATGTTGCTTAAAGGAATTTCACAGATTTATTACAGATTTGTTTAAGACCTTGTAGAAAATAACAGTATTTAGTAACAGTGTCCTATTTATTCTTATTGGAGCCAAATTTGCAACTTTTAAAAGTGTGGTTACTATGTTGAAGTGTACGTGTTGTAGCGGATGCTTGATTTGTTATGTGAGTCATAGTTATGGGATGCTTGATGTCGTCGCAATGTCTTAATTATAGTTTGATTGTGTTTGTGTGACTATTGTGTATTAATTTATGATGTATGGTACGGAAAGCTGCTTGTGTTATAGAAAACGACTTTCAAGAAGTGTTATGTATGTGTGTTGTAACTGATTCTTGTATGTCTCAAATTGATGCCTGATGTTTCCTTTGCAATCGCAGTATATAAATTACGGATTGTTTTTGTTTTGTTTACATTGTGTAAGCTAATTTATTTTTTCTTTTCCATTTGTCTTTATGCTTTTTTGTGTAAAACTATACCCCTAGCATACATATGTAAAATAGGGCTACTCCCCTCTGGAGATATAATAATAATAATAATAATAATAATAATAATAATAATAATAATAATAATAATAATAATAATAATAATGAGAATATTTTTTGCATGTTTCTGCAACTTGATTGTTCCAATTCAAACTTTTATCCATATAAATACATAGATTCTTTACTGATTCACTGAACGGAATTTCGGTGCGTATATTTTAATCGGGGACAAATTTGGTACGGTAAAATAGTGCTTAACACTATCACCTTTACTTTTTAACTTCGCTCTAGTATATGTCATTAGGAAAGTTCAGGATAACACAGAGGGTTTGGAATTAAACGGGTTACATCACTTCTTGTCTATGCGGATGACGTGAATATGTTAGGAGAAAATCCACAAACGATTAGGGAAAACGCGGAAATTCTACTTGAAGCAAGTCAAGGGATAGGGTTGGAAGTAAATCCCGAAAAGACTAAGTATATGATTATGTCTCATGATCAGAATATTGTACGAAATGGAATTATAAATGTTGGATATTTATCCTTCGAAGAAGTGGAAAAATTCAAATATCTTGGAGCAACAGTAACAAATATAAATGACACTCGGGAGGAAATTAAACGCAGAATAAATATGGGAAATGCCTGTTATTATTCGGTTGAGAAGCTTTTGTCGTCTAGTCTGCTGTCAAAAAATCTGAAAGTTAGAATTTATAAAACAGTTATATTACCCGTTGTTCTTTATGGTTGTGAAACTTGGACTCTCACTTTGAAAGAGGAACATAGGTTAAGGGTGTTTGAGAATAAGGTGCTTAGGAAAATATTTGGGGCTAAGAGGGATGGAGTTACAGTAGAATGGAGAAAGTTACACAACAGAGAACTGCAAGCATTGTATTCTTCACCTGACATAATTAGGAACATAAAATCCAGACGTTTGAGATGGGCAGGGCATGTAGCACGTATGGGCGAATCTAGAAATGCATATAGAGTGTTAGACCTTTGGGGAGGCCGAGACGTAGATGGGAAGATAATATTAAAATGGATTTGAGGGAGGTGGGATATGATGGTAGAGACTGGATTAATCTTGCTCAGGATAGGGACCAATGGCGGGCTTATGTGAGGGCGGCAATGAACCTCCGGGTAAGTAAGTAATAGTTCTTAACAAACGTGAATGGCCCAAAATGACAATGAAAAGATAATGACTTTTTGCCTTTATGTCCAATAATTTGAATATTTACCATTAAATTAGTAGTGTTTTTAGGATTTATAGTGTATATAATTCTCAGCACTATTGTTTAATAAACGTAACATCCATTATGAGATTAACGAAGTCAAGTATTATGTATTCATCTTCAGGTTCATAATAATCCCCATCTGTAACCGATATTAACAGGAGCCATTAAGTAGAACAATAAACTGTTCAATTGTTGATTATCTCTTTGCAGTTCTATTGATACGAGTACCAAATGGGGGCGGAAGCGCTCCAGCCTGTCTGTCTTTCCACTCACGTTGGTCTGTCGCAATGCCCTGTGTATTCTCTAGGGTGGCAGTCTGGTGGTCATACGGAGGTCATGTCAATTGGCTTGTCCCTGATTCGGGGGACTAGTTCCACTTGATGCAGCATTGATCAGCTGTGACTGATGTAACCAGACAACGCTGTTAGATCTCCAACCTGCCCTAAATATGCAGAGTACGCCCACTGGCCCATATGCACTAACAGGTGCCACTCCGAACAATCACAGCCACCCAAACACAAGCACGTCGGAATTACTTTTGTTTGACTATCGATTTTGCTTTAATGACCGAATTTAGACATTTAAACTGCATCGTTCAGAAAGGAAAGACAAAGAACTTATTGCTTATTTCAAATGGATTTCTACTCAGATATCTTCGTTTGTTATAAAATGGATGAGAACTATTGATATGCAATTCAGAATAATTACAATTAAATTAAATAATGACAATTAAATGAATCGCTAAATGCAGAAAAGTGACATATCCACTTTTTTTGCGAATACGAGTTTCATAATCAGTAGGTATCTTCAGGGGTGAAGTCATCATTTTATGAAGAAAAATATACCTCTTTTGCAACTGTTATGGCAGCTACATCTACAAGAATTGAGGCGCTGACATGGGAAAGGTAGTAACTGCCAAAAACAAAATTTTTCAGGGGAAGCAAAAAACAAATTTATGAACACTTTCTCACTTACATTATTACAGAAACTGCTTTAAATGAAAGGCATACACTCATGTTTGTGTTACATATGGAGTTTGAAAAGTCTAGCACAGATTTATCTGTGAAATCCTATTTCATGAAAATACAACATTGAAATCACCCCTTAGCCAAACTGAGAATTAACGTTATTTATACATTATGCACAAATTTTTCGGTAAAATGCATGATACTTTTCATCGAGGAAGTCTAACATAGATAACAAGTCTCTCTTTTTGGCATCAGGGACGACTGGTCTTCTTTCAAGGCGTTGTAAGCACTGCAAGTTAGTGATTGACGTTAATGACTGTCCTTCCTTAAAAATCCTGTGCTCTGTCCACATTTCAAGGACATTAAATGACTGTCTTGTTTTTATTAGAGGAAAATCAGCTCTTGAGAGTCTAATCCAGTTGAGGGTGCTGATTTTGATAGGAGTTGTATTCAAAAACTTGTCACATTCTGCAGAAAAGTCGAACAAATCCTCATCCTTCATCATTATTACATTATTAGGCCTTACCTCTTCTGGAACTATGGTCTTGCATCTTTTTTTTTTCTTTTCTCTACGATGCCAAATTCCCTACCACATGGCATGTAGGAATGTTCTGAAACCAGGGATTTCAAGTCCACTGGATCAAAATGTTTCTTGGCAATAATGTAAATCAGGACCATTAGAATCATCCGATTCTTATTCTGCCCTGCACAGTTATCAGCCCATATTTGTCTAGACACACTCTGATGTTGTAAAAGGAGTTACTACCTTCTCCGCGCCAACAGCTGTGCACATACAACTTACAACACCTAGTGACTACGTTTCCAACTTCGTTTCATTACATACGGACATACTACCTTCTCTGTGCCATTGGCATGGCCATTTACTACCTTCTCAATGAAAAACCTAAAAATTCGAATTTTTGGCAGTTACAACCTTTCCCATGTCAATGCCTCAATTATCGCTTTGATGCAGAAAATAGACATCCAGGACATACCCCTTTTCTTCGCTTTGGAATGGAATGGAATTTAACTGAGGGGGCATGGATGGCCCAGCTCACTGCGACCTATTGTGATCTACTGCGCTAACCCTCGATCGATATGGAATGAGTTGCATGCCACAGATCCCCTACGCGCACCGCCCTAACCACATGACTCCCTTAACGACCGGTCCCTACAGCCGACAGAATCCATATACCATTCCTGCATCGGCAAAGTCCCCCAAGGTCCGAGACGAAACTCCTCCCCCTCGGGTGCCATTGCAGAAGCCATCCAACATCGCTGAACTACATTCCACGGAGGCCGGTCGAGAGAGTCAGCAGATTCGGGAGGCCGCCGGTAGAGTGATCTGAAAAGCCAGAAACGGGATGATGAGGAAAGGATGATGGGGAAGGAATGGAAGTGGCGAAGATGAGTGGGGTTCCAATCGCCTGATAAAGTTACCTGATATTCATCTATAGGAGTGAGAGAATTTGTTCGCTTTAATTTTGCATTACAAATTTTTCCTACATTGTTGTGTTTGATGGGCCCACATTGTTGAAAGAAAAAATTATATCCAATATATATTGTATTTCCTATACATTAATGGACTGTGTAAAATTTTCGTTCAATGTAAATAACGTTATTATACAGAAAAGTGACATGTCCAATAATTTTAACTCTCACCCTGTCAAAATAGATGAATACAGAATTCTTTAAATGCTCTTAAATTACTTGTAACATAAATACGCAAACATAAAGAGTCCTTAAACATAATAGCAATAGATATGAAATGTCTAAAACAGTTTTTTGTGTCTCCTACAAAATTTAGAAAAGTGGACATATTACCTTCCTGCATTTAGCGATTCAAATATAGTAATCCACGGTTTTATGAATTTATTTTATTTCATTTTTACTTCCAGAGTTAAGACCGTCAGGTCATTTACATTCAACCAGTATAAAAACACATAGAAAATATAAACAACAGCGATACAGAAAACAGTGAAAGATAGATAGATAGATAGATAGATAGATAGATAGATAGATAGATAGATAGAGATAGATAGATAGATAGATAGATAGATAGATAGATAGATAGATAGATAGATAGATAGATAGATAGATAGATAGATAGATAGGTAGATAGGTAGATAGGTAGGTAGGTAGGTAGGTAGGTAGGTAGGTAGGTAGGCAGGTAGGTAGGTAGGTAGGTAGATAGATAGATAGATAGATAGATAGATAGATAGATAGATAGATAGATAGATAGATAGATAGATAGATAGATAGATAGATAGATAGATAGATAGATAGATAGATAGATAGATAGATAGATAGATAGATAGATAGATAGATAGATAGATAGATAGATAGATAGATAGATAGATAGATAGATAGATAGATAGATAGATAGATAGATAGATAGATAGATAGATAGATAGATAGATAGATAGATAGATAGATAGATAGATAGATAGATAGATAGATAGATAGATAGATAGATAGATAGATAGATAGATAGATAGAAATGAAAGACTGATTCCAGAAATATCCGTGTTTTTAATTGGTTATTTAACGACGCGGTATCAACTACGAAGTTATTTAACATCATGAAATGGATGAAAGCAAGATAATATTTGGCGAGATGAGGCCTGGGATTGGTCATAGATTATCTGACATTTTCTTTACAGTTGTGGAAAATCTCGGAAAAATCCAACCAGGTAATCAGCCCAAGCGGGAATAGAACCCGCGCCAGAGCGCTACACTTGATCGGCAGGCAAGCGTCTTAACCCAATATCCTTGTTCTTAGAAATGTGAGGATAGTGGGTTCATCACATTCTAACGAAATGTCTTAAATTGAGTTGTGTTCCTTCAAGAGTAGTGCCACACGATCTTAATTAAAATGAGACAATAAACTGAGTATTTCAGTCGCCTAGGATCAAACCCCAGATCACATATAGATTGCTCATTCCTATGTTAAAATCGGTTACACTTTGAAGAGAACAACCGCCAGGATCGCAACCTGTCCGCCGTAAACGAACACGAGATGGCATTACAGTCGCTAATGCAATTCAAATGACAGTTATGACGTGACTCCTTAAGTAACAACTAGATGGCAGCATAGTAAACCTTGACAAAAGTTATTACCGTCAAAGCCTATAACGCAGAGCAATCTGGGTATATATGATCTAGGATCAAACTGCACTTTATCCAGAAATGCGATTTGCCAGAAAAGAGGGAAAACTAGTGTAGTTAGACTCCAAAAGGTGATTTTACTCTTGAAGTTAATGCAGATAAATTCCAGTTTGACTCCAAACAGAAGTTTATCACATTACCTGCAAAATTCTGCACTGAAACATACCTTAATCCCCCATATTTCGTAATTTGGAGAAAGTGCAGTTTGGTTCTAGGCGACTCATACTGTTATACCTTAGTTACCATGAAAGGAATAATGGACTGATGTATAATTTATCAACAGTTCTTTGAAAGCCGGTAACAGCTGGCGAAACATTTCGATTCTGAAAAGAGACAGCAGTCTCTAGCAAGCAAGTACAGGTGTTCTTCTCCAAAATTATACGTATTAATCCTTCTCCTACTAAACTCATTCTGAGTCTGGCACCAGAGGGATTATTCTGTAGATTGTTGTTGTCTAGAGAAAAAGCCTCAATAGAAAATAATACGTTATATTTCCAAGAAGAGAAAAGTATTTTCTGTTTCTAGATAACAAGACTACACAGGCTTGGCGTAGCACTGAAAGAACTCATTGAAATTAACGGAAAGTCGCCTTTAGATCAACCAGCACATAGCCCAAACGCAGCATCTTGCAATTTTTCAGCATTTACAAGTATTGGAAAAGCTTTGAAAGATAAGATATTTCTAAGTCATAAAGATACAAAAATATTACACTCGACTCTTCACAGAATTTGGTAAAAAAGGTACATAACTTATGTTTCAGAACTGAATCAAAATGCCATTTTACTAAACGGAATCTAAAGTAAATATTAATATTTTTTTGTCCTACAGAATTTATCTATTACGGTGACAACGGTTATTAGAGAAGAAAAATTCGCAGGGGATCTAACCCGGGTCCTCGATTCTACATACCAAGTGTTCTAACCACTGAGCTACGCCGAAGTTCAATCCACAGCACCGGATCGAATCCCGATCCTCTAGTATTTTTTCCTTTATGGCCTTACTACATTTCGACATATATGTTGACATATTATAATAAGTGAACTGTCATTATACAATAATAATATTACTTACTTACTTACAAATGTCTTTTAAGGAACCCGAAGGTTCATTGCCGCCCTCACATAACCCCGCCATCGGTCCCTATCCTGTGCAAGATTAATCCACTCTCTATCATCATATCCCATCTCCCTCAAATCCATTTTAATATTATCCTCCCATCTACGTCTCGGCCTTCCCAAAGGTCTTTTTCTCTCCGGCATCCCAACTAACACTCTATATGCATTTCTGGATTCGCCCATACGTGCTATTGTGGGTCCCTATCACCACGGCTTGGCGCGTCCTCAGGTTGCGGATAGAGGAGACGGCCTCCAGATATGCAGGGTAGCTGCGAATATATTGAATAAGCAGGCGTGGACAGCCGATAAGGGGTGGTCATCCAGCTTGGGGTTTGGGCGAACGGCTAACAACCCATCACCTTAAAAATAGCTTATTACGAATCCCTACAATAATAATAACAATAATAACAATAATAATAATAATAATAATAATAATAATAATAATAATAATAATAACAACAATAATAATAATAATAATAATAATAATAATAATAATAATAATAATAATAATAATAATACTTACTTACTAGCTTTTAAGGAACCCGTAGGTTCATTGCCGCCCTCACATAACCCCGCCATAGGTCCCTATCCTGAGCAAGATCAATCCATTCTCTATCATCATATCCCACCTCCCTCAAATCCATTTTAATATCATCATTCCATTTATGTCTCGGCCTCCCCAAAGGTTTATTTCCTCCAGCCTCCCAACTAACACTCTATATGCATTTCTGGATTCGCCCATACGTACTACATAATCTGCCCATTTCAAACGTCTGGATTTAATGTTCCTAATTATTTTAGGTGAAGAATACAATGCGTGCAGTTCTGTGTTGTGTAACTTTCTCCATTCTCCTGTAACGTCATTCCTCTTAGCCCCAAATATTTTCCTAAGCAACTTATTCTCAAACAACCTTAACCTATGTTCCTCTCTCAAAGTGAGAGTCCAAGTTTCACAACCATAAAGAACAACCGGTAATATAAATGTTTTATAAATTCTAACTTTCAGAATTTTTGACAGCAGACTGGATGATAAAAGCTTCTCAACCGAATAATAACAGGCATTTCCCATATTTATTCTGCGTTTAATTTCCTCCCGAGTATCATTTATATTTGTTACTGTTGCTTTTGAACTTCTCCAAGTTATTTGAACCTCTTCAAAAGATAAATTTCCAATTTTTATATTTCCATTTCGTATTCTCGTCACGGGACATAATCATATACTTTGTCTTTTCGGGATTTACTTCCAAACCTATCTCTTTACTTGCTTCCAGTAAAATTCCCGTGTTTTCCCAAATCGTTTGTGGATTTTCTCCAAACATATTCACGTCATCCGCACAGACAAGTAGCTGATGTAACCCGTTCAATTCCAAATCCTCTCTGTTATCCTGGACTTTCCTAATGGCATATTCTAGAGCAAAGTTAAAAAGTAAAGGTGATAGTGCATCTCCTTGCTTTAGCCCGCAGTGAATTGGAAACGCATCTACAGAAACTGACCTATACGAACTCTGCTGTACGTTTCACCGAGTCACATTTTAATTAATCGAACTAGTTTCCTGGGAATACTAAATTCAATAAGAATAATAATTATTATCACCATAACAGATAAATTCTGTAGGACCAAAAAATTTTAATATTTACGTAGATTCTTCGTGCAACAGTGCATATACTGTGGAATCCGGCCACCAAGTCACTCAATTGAATACTTTATTATGTATGGAATCTTCCCCTGAGCACGAGATCACTCTCTTTCAGGGGGTGCTAGAATTTTATATACCGGTAGTATTTAAAATTTCTTTCTATTATATTTCTCTGCCAATAAATTTATTATTATTATTATTATTATTATTATTATTATTATTATTATTATTATTATTATTATTATTATTATTATTATTATTTAGAAGAATGAGATGTAATGGAATGAATTTAGCTGAACAGAATTGAAATGAACTAAATCGAATGGATTGAAACAGAACAGAAATAAATATGGGCTTTAATGGAGTGAACACAATAGAATGGAACGTAATAGAATGAATCTGAAAGTAATACAAAGCAATAAAATTAAATGGAACTCAAAGAACTGCACTGATCTGAATGTACAAACAGAACTATGGAAGAATCTCAAATAGGTTTTGAGAAATAGCTCCCGTTTGATGGAATCGACGCCCTGTCAGGACACGCAATAATAAAATCAATGACGCTAGACACACGAATTAATATTTAAGAAGATCAAACATCCCGAGGACGCGCATCATACGTCGAAATCGACCTTTAAAACATTCATCCGAGGCGACTCGATGCTGTCAACGAGTGATTTGGGGATCATAAGAATTATTTATGTGGCATCTATTAAACTGTCGCACGGTTCACCTTCAAACATTCACTTCTGTTAGTCGCTTTCATTCCTGAACTCTGATTAGTTAATATTATGGTTGACCGATAAAGGTAAATATTTATTTTTCAAGTTGGTGTGACATTCCGCCACCTTCAGTGACAGCTAAAATGAGAAAAAATGATGTAGATAATGCTTCAATGAATATTAATAATAATACGTGACGCTACAGCCCGTGAAAGACCTAGACCGACCAGCCGGCTGCTGGCCTCACGTTCACATGCCGAAGCAGAGGTGGACGATCATCCAACCAGAATGGCGGCATCGTGTGGTTAAAACGATGATCCCCCAGCTGTTATAGCTGGCATTCGCAACCGGATTTCGCTACCTATCGTAGCTCCCCGAGTGCATCACGATGCTGGATGGGTACCAGTCCCATATACTGACCGAAATTTCATGAGAAAATTTCTTCCCCCATGAGGACTCGAACCAGCGCGCATTCCGTAATGTGAGTTATGGGCAGGATGCCTTAGACCACGACGCCACGGCGCGGGACAGTAATAGCAGTAGCAGTGATAATAGTAGTAGTAGTAGTAGTAGTAGTAGTAGTAGTAGTAGTAGTAGTAGTAGTAGTAGTAGTAGCAGAAATAGTAGTAGAATCAGCAGCAGTAGTAGCAGTCAGAGTGCTGCATTGGAGTTAAATCGCTCGCTTGAACTCGGTCGAATGTCGCACCCTCGAGTGAGATACGATCGGTCGTGATACGCTCGTAATAAATGTAGAAGCGCAGTACAAGGTTCACCTCACCGACATGTCTTATCTTGTATGGAAGGCGACAGATAAGATACGCATATGTTTTGCTCACACGGTAAAAATAAGGCTTTATTTTCTGCGTTTATGACAAATGTTTAGTGGAACAGTCAATGGAACGTACCAAAACAGTAACACGAATAAAAGAGTATGAAAAACTTCGATATACAGTTATTATTCCTAATCAATAATTATTCAGTATTTGATTTCCCACATATATAATATGATAGGTCCCTACATAGTGTTCCGCCTATATACTGCGACAATGTAGAAACGTTTTACAAAATATTATTGATATAGCAGTAGATTAATAACAATATTAGTACAGAGATAACGTCACAGAAAATATAACAAAACGAATAATCATGCTGCACAACTGTTACAGACGCAAAGAATGATACACTATTTATTAGAGATTATTATTATTACTAGAAAACTTGATACAGTTCTTGCATTATCGTTATTGTGTTCTTCGTTTATAATAATTACATTTACATCCAATAACATCTATCAGATGTGATAAAAACAAAATCACTCCTGTGTGCGGAAAAAAAAAAAAACATTTACCTACAACATTTATATTACATTTTAAAGCAAGTTTTGTAGCTGTACTATGGAGAAGTTAGTTAAACACTGCAAAGTTTTGAAATGATAAACAACTGTGATGTTACTACACAGTTCATCACTGTAACAAGAACGAATGTCTAACGCTCGGCTTATACCATTCGAGGATTTATCGCTCGCGACAATTTTACCCGTCATGTATGAGCACTACCTATCGGATTATGCTATGAACTACTTGGCGCTCGAGCGAAAACGTCCGATGCAGACCTCTGGTAGCAGTAGTAGTAGTAGTAGTAGTAGTAGTAGTAGTAGTAGTAGTAGTAGTAGTAGTAGTAGTAATAGTAGTAGTAGTAGTAGTAGTAGTAGTAGTAGTAGTAGTGGTATCAGTCTTACGTGTAACCGTTTTTCCCCAAGGCTATTGCTTGGATACTCATTTCTGTTAAATGATAAAGAATTAATTCTACTGTCACAGAGTTACAGTTGGAGAAAGGAAAAATCTTCTCTGACCCCAACGGGAATCGAAAACGGGCTCTTTCGCCTTGTAATATATCGCGGTACCTACTGCCAAAAAAAAAAAGTAATAGATATTAAAAATGACAAGAGAAGGAAGAAAGATATTATACAGTTTTTTAAAAAAGAAGAACTTATTTTCCACTGTATTAGAGACGTCAATCACGAGTTAAAACAAAATCAGTTCTAATTCATTCTGCACAGTTAAGAAATCGGCTTAAAAATTCTGCTTTAATCCTATTTGTGGATTCCGGCCGATGTGCCACTCATGCGGGTAACGCAGTGTGTTTCTCGAATATCCTCTTTAAATTCGCGGTGAATAGAAAGCCGTAATAACCTGCCCAAACACACAGGACCCGGACGATGCAGCCCGCTGCATTTCAATAACTACCTCTCTCCTCGCCACAACCACCATCATCGTCATAGTCGTCATCATCGCCATCACTATCATCATCATTATAGCGATTGATTGGCGCGGGAGCGAAGTTTGAGTCCCACCGCAGTGCCTAATCTCAAGAGACTCCACGTTCACGAGCCCATCCTTTGGGAAAGCCACAAAATGGATGCGTCTCAATGTGACAACATGCTGGATAAATTTAATAATAATAATAATAATAATAATAATAATAATAATAATAATAATAATAATCTTCTCATAGTTTTTACCGTTTAGACGATAGGTTTATCAGCGAATAGGGATTATAAAGAATGGACACTGAGCAAATGTTCCTGTGTTTTGTTTCTCTGTGCGCCGGCGTTTAGTTCCACTTTCAAGCGCGAGAGGTTAGTGTAATCGAGCATACGCTAAGATAATAATTGAGTATCGAGTTGAGACACAGGATCCAAACATCGCCTACCTTATTGCATAATCCAGTAACGCTTTGCTTCAAATAAATTCAAGTCAACAGCTTTTCCTTGTTTCTCAGTGGCAAACTAGTTGTAATAATAATAAGTTTTTATATTTCAGATATAGTAAATTATATTATAAAACAATATAATACATTATAATAGTACAGTATGCAACGAGCCTATAATGATAGTAATTAAGACGCAAGTATGTTTGTTTATGAAACGAGCGCAAGCGAGTTTCATAATTTTCATACTAGCGTCTTAATTACCATTATAGGTAAGTTTCATACGACTTTTTATGCTCGACCATACTTTTAACTTGAAATTATCAGAAATGTTCATTTTATTTCTATCTGAAATGAACTTCGGAAAAAAAAATCGGAAGTGAACTTCTTCATAGCTCGAAATTGTGAGATGTGCGCAGACGCGAAAGTATTGATTTTTTCCGAGGAACAATAATGTCATTGACCTTGATGTAATGCAGAAAATGTATAACCTGGAAATTGATTTAGAATTGAAAAACGAGATGACAAATTGAATTTATTTGAATATTATTTACAATTAACGCTAATTATTATAGTAACAGAACATAACCTTCTGCGACAGTATTGGATTTCCAGCCTCCGTGACGTTTCCCTCGTCTTTCGATTGCATATCCGAGAAAAATCGAAAACCTGAACTTTAATGAATAGGTATACTTTAATGACATGCATTAAAGGACTGTTACCAGGTGTATAATTACTACATTTCCGCATGGTCGAGCATAAAATTAATTATCGAATTCGTTTAATATTTGTATATAATATAATATAGGTATATTGTTTTACTTCTCATAAGAGTTTTGTTTTTCCATTTTCAGCGCTATCAAATCATTACAAATTTTAATTGTTGTTGGGGTCAACGTCTAGTGTCTAGACATTACAGTTAATGGCGGATTTATTATTTTATGGATCCAATTATTTTATTTGAGTACATAATGTACCTAGACGTATTAATTATATGTGTTATATTTCCGCTGTGTCGATTGCTAGCTGGTGTGATGTCAGCGCCAACTCTAGGGAGAAAGCAGAATCTCACGCTCTAGCTGGCTTGAAGGTCATTGAAATCAGTCCGGCTACATCAAAGGTACCGACGCGAAGTGTCCATACTTAATTACCTATACGCTGGGTTCATCAGGCAAGAGTGCAATAACATTTTGTTTCTTTGCGGATAGTTTTCAGACAAAGTTACTTTTGTGCGAGATCGTGCGTATTTGCTTGTTTTCCGCACAGAACCAATACGCGGTAAGTGTGAAATACCACATTCAGTATTCCCAACCTAACACACGTAACAATTTCCCTCTTCTTACGCTTAAGCGCGACATTCATTTTACTGCTTTAGGCTTTTAACATATTATTTTTAGAGACGTTTAACATAGTAATAATTATAAATTGGAAACTTACCACTGCAATTTCACCTAAATTGCAATGTTAATTATTGTTTTTAAATATTTGCAAAAATTAAGTAAAGTCTACTACTCCACGAAACTTATTGCATTCCTGATACAAGTAGCATTAAGGAAGCCGTGAAAAAATCAACAATATTCCAGATGCCGATGTTATTACTGCAATATGTTATATAAATAATATTGTTAAATATTAAAATGAAAAAATAAATAATTACATAACCTTACCGTTTGTTTTAAGTTCGCATTTATAGACTGGGGGAAAAAAAGACAGACGTATATCACGGCCTGCTGGAGTATAGTAAACACAGAAAACATTTTATAGCAACAATGTTGAAGAAAGATATTTTGGTTTTCCGAAGTTGCCGTCATTAAACAGAAACCAACATGGAGATTTCATTGCAACTAATTAGAAATTCGTCTTTCAGGTATGTAATAAACGATCTTCGCACAAAATAATGTACGATACATGAGCGGTATGTTTGTTTTCATGTTTTCGGAAATTAAAAAAGCTCAACTACGTTTCGCTTTTTCAATCTTTTCCTCGAACATGAAAACGTCAACATACCGCTCGTGTAACGTATATTACTATTGTATTGAATTCTGAATGCATGTGTCATAGAATTCTTAAAAAATACCGGTGTTTTTGTAATATAGTGTAGAATGTAGAGCAGGGATTAAACGGTATTAGCTCCCAATCATGGTAGAAGAGCTCCACCTTGATCACGAGCGCATAGCGCACCCACTACGTAGCGTCGTAACGTAGACAACAGGGATGTACAATACATGCTCATGCAGCGAATAAAAGCAGCAATTATTACAATAACTTGCGTTACTAAATTTCTGGCTATGTAATAGGACTAATTACTAAGTTATTTAATATACATATATATATATATATATATATAAACCAATCGCTAATGGAAGAGTTTTTGGGAACAAAAGAGAAATAGGAAAAGTTAATTGTATGCAAACCATTTTATTGTTAAAAGAAATTATTTATTATGTAAATACTTCACTTCATTGGTTAGGAGAAACTAATAGGGTCTACCTGCTCGACGTGTGTGATCTCTAAGTACTTTTGAGTATTTGTTGAAACAATAATAATGGCAATATTGATTGAAATAGAGTATATTGATTGTGTGATTGTGAAAATGTAGTCCTTACTCTCCAGTCGTGATTATGTAATGAGGTTTCTTAGAGTGATTTGTGAGATGCACGTAACACGAAAAACAAATTGATTAAATTAAGATATTGAGAGCCATCGTAATTTTTGGGGTCAATAATTTAAGGGGATATGTGTGACTTTTAGAACTTCCACAATTTCGGCCAAAATTTGTGAAATTTAAACTATATAAACAGATCTATAATAATATCTCTACCAAATTTGGTGCAATTAGGTCTAATAGTTTTGAAATTATATTATTAAGTATATTTTATATTGACGTTATTAAAAAGCTTCTTGCATCAAAGTTTTCAAAATGTTTAGTTCATATTTGTTCAAAATCCTGAAAATAGTTATTAGAATAAAAGTGAATTAGCATTTTGAGCTTAGTAATAGTATAAGTTAAAGTGCAATCAAAGATAAAATATTATTTCTAAATTAAAGAAACACGTACAGTAGTCTAATAAAAGTAAATATCCAGAAACAAGCAACAAATAAAACATCAAAAATATATTTAAAATAAAGATAAGGAATCTAGATACAATCTACTGACCCAAATGTAAATTAATTTACCTTCGATGTCAATTCTGAAATGAATTTATTTCTCTCTTCTCCTGAATAATGACTAGGCCTATCCCTTATTCATCTGTCGTAAAAAATCTTGGCTTCTTTTTTGATAATAATCTAAGTTGGAATTTTCAAGTTAAAGAAACGATAAAAAAATCTGTTCCTCCATTCACTGTTTGAGTCGCTTGAGAAACTTCTTGCCCCAGCAACTAAAACTTACCCTAGTGCAAACCTTAGTAACGCCGCACTTCGATTATTGTGACGTTTTGTTAAGTGACCTAAGTTCTGAATTGTGAGTCAAGTTACAGCGAGCTCAGAATATGTGCGTCAGATACGTGTGCAACATCCGACGGTATGATCACATATCACCGTCCTTCGCAAGTCTCTCGTGGCTCCGACTTAAAGAACGTAGAACTTTACACTCTTTGTCTTTACTCTTTCGAATTCTGCACACTTCAACACCAAATTACCTTTCGTCTCGTTTCTCTTATCTACACTCTAACCACGACGTAAATACCAGATCACTTATCTGTGGCACGCTAAGTATACCTCTTCATAGAACATCTTGTTATTCATCATCTTTTACAATATCCACCTCGCGTCAATGGAATTCCTTGTCACAAAGTATTAGGGGCTGCAAGACAATAAACACCTTTAAGAACAGCTTAAAAGATAACCTTATTAGCATTTCACTCCAATCATACTGATTTAAACTATCACTGACTACATTGTTACTTTTTTCTTTAGACATCATCCTGATTGTGTTGTATTTTAATTGTCTCGTAATAATCTCTTTCTATTATCTAATATTATTTGAAATATATTAACATTCTATGTATTTTAGTTTAATTCTGCTACACAGTTTATTTCAGTGTTTAATTAATAGTTCATAGTATTTTGTTGTTTAATTTGTAAATAACTTTTGTATACATGTAACTCTCATCTAAATCAAATTGTTGGATTCTTTGTAAGTTCATGCATATGTATATACACTTTTTGCTGGTTGAGTGGAAGAGAAGGCCTTACGGCCTTAACTCTGCCAGCTAAAATAAATCATTATTATTATATATTTTTTTCATGTTGCGTCTCATAATGCCGTTTTATGTTGCTTTTTTGCAAATGATATTTTTTTACACAACAAACACTGGACTTCATCACCATGTTCGAAGCATAAATATTGTATCTTCCACTCTTCCTTGAAACCTTTAAGCGCTCCCGTTCCGTCATGATGCGCTATGTTCTAAGATCTGTACATCCTTTAGCAATGTTTACAGGTAAAAGAGCTCCGCGCGCGCGCAGCGGGCATAAAAGAGCTCTCGCTCGCAATTATTAATCACCATCGCAAGACTGATGTGGAGTAAGGTAGGCCTATTTATGATTATATTTTCTACATATTAGTCCCCCTTGAAGGGAAGGGCACTGGCTGGGGACTGCCCACGCACATAGAACACTTGAGTGGGCCACTGCACTACCCGGAATAGAATAGTTTGCATGTCCAAAGGCCTCCCGAGATAAAAAGAATCCTCTGCGGACCTTCTCCAAAGTCCCCTATAGCCTGTAGAATTCATTTTATCTTTCCACATAGGACGACATCACCGCGGTCCCTCAAACCCCTGTCCCAAGAGCTATCATTAAGCGGGCAAGAACAATTTATGAAGCCCACTTTCCTGTTAAAAATTTCGTCATGAGATGTAGTGAAACATCCCTCTTCTTCATACTTTTCTCTCTCGCACAGTAACGGTTTGGAAACGAACAGATAAAGTGGCAGAAATCTAACATGACCACTATCATTCCTTACGAAGAAAGCACGGTTAACTGTCAATGAAATGGGCGCATTGTAGAAATGTATGGAAAAGTGGTAATAATAAGCTAACTAATTATTATATTGCAATATTGTACCAAACCATATCCACTTCAAAACGATGGTAACAAGCTTTACAGATTCAATTGAAACTGGGCATGAAAATCACAGACACTTTAAACATTCACTATTTGGGTGATATTTAGCCTGCATTTTAGCCTTCCACTCATCCGTACTTTTTAAACTATTCATATTCAAATTTATAAAATTTACACAGTGAATGCACACATATTATTGTTTAATTAAAAAGTAATCTATTTTAAAAAACGCCAACATAACTTTGTTAAGTATACTTTAAAGCAGTGGTATTCAGTCTATTGGTTGTTTGAGGGGTACGCATCCCACTGTTTACATATGTAAAAATGCTGACGTATTTATTTTCTTATACGTGTTAATAATATTGCATTATCGTATAATATAGCTTCTTTTGCAATATCAACTCTTGTTTTTCCTTACTTAAATACCTATTAACGTAAATCATTATTATTATTATTATTATTATTATTATTATTATACACACTATTTAAAGGTTGTAATTGATATTTTGTTATTTGAAGTGTTGTGTCAGTGAGGAAGTGTGTTGTGTCAGTGAAGTGTGAAGTGTGTAGTGTCAGTGAAGTCTATTGTGTAAGTGAAGTGGGTTTGTGTGAGTGAAGTTCTATAGTTCATAATGGCTGTACAAAGTAGTTGAACAGTGAAATGGTTTTCAAGTGTTAGTGAAATCAGGATAGAATCAGTGCAGTAAGTGAGTTGACAGCGGTATAAGTGTAGTGCCGAAAGGTACTTGTGCAGGTATGAACCTATCACACTCGTGGGTTAAGATACAAATTAGATTTACTTTAAATGTTATTTTAAGTGATCATGCTTCATTTCTGCAGTGCTCAGGAAAAGTGACACAAGTCAGTTTCCACAAACCTTTTTTTGATAATATATTTGACAACTTACGGAACATCTGCTCGCTTGGAAAAAATACATACTCTTGGTTTCACAAGTAAAGAACCTTCGTTGCAGGGTTGGGTTCAGGAAGCATAAATCTGACCGACACACTCCCCCAATTAGTGAAACTTTGGACAAAGATACCGCCAGGGGACCGCCGAGAATGCTGTGTTGTGAATTTTCCATTTTTGAAAGAATCCAACCACTTGCAAAAGAAAATACATTTAAAGAGTCCAGCCAAGAGCAAACGTGGCAACAGTTTCCCCTAACTGGCCTGTCAATCACTGTCATCTGTGCAGAAGTGGTGTGAGGCCAGGGTTCTTTACTTGTGGAGCCGAGAGTAAGTAATTCTCCCAGTACACTAATTCATACATAAAAAAATCAAATCGACATAAACCAGTGTACGTTGTCAATAAATTATCAAAACAGGTTTGTGGAAACCACTTAACTTATGTCATTTTCCCCAAGTGTTGCAGATTTAATCTAGGATGCTCATTATTATTATTATTATTATTATTAGTTAACATTATTATTTATTATTAATGTTTTTATTAGTTGTGTTTATTATTAATTGTCATTATTGAGTGTAATTTGTTACCACTGCCACCGGGTATATACCCATTTGCAGTGCGAATAAATACATACATATACATTATGATTATTATTATTATTATTATTATTATTATTATTATTATTATTATTATTATTATTATTATTACATTAATTACTACTTTATAATAATAATAATAATAATAATAATAATAATAACAGTAATAATGATAATTTATTTATGCTCGACCATGCCGAAATGTAGTAATTATACACCTGGTAGCAGACCTTTAATGCATGTCATTAAAGTACATCTATTCATTAAAGGTCAGGTCTTTCAGCCAATGACGACTCAGGTGACAACTGTTCAGCCAATGACAGGTCAGCTTTCTACCGTTATAAAACCGCAAGTATCGATTATTCTCGGATATGTAATCGAAAGAGAATTAGCGAAAAGTCACGGAGGCTGGAAATCCAATACTGTCGCAGAAGGTTATGTTCTGTTACTATAATAATTAGCGTTAATTGTAAATAATATTCAAATAAATTCAATTTGTCATCTCGTTTTTCAATGTCTAATTTTATTTCAATGTTATCTCTGTAGGTTCTTATGGCCTAGCAAGGTCATTGTGCACATCTGTTCCTCGGAAAAAATCAATACTTTCGCGTCTGCGCACATCTCACAACATACGGGACATTGCTCCAGGTCAGATACAAAGAAAATTAATAATATCAAGTTAGAAATATGGTCGAGCATAAAAAATCGTATGAAACTCGCCTATAATGGTAATTAAGAAGCTCGTATGAAAATTATGAAACTCGCTTGCGCTCGTTTCATAAATATCCATACTCACTTCTTAATTACCTTCATTATAGGCTCGTTGTATAATGTACTATTTTAGTACAACATTAATCATGGTCTTTTGTTAATTCTTATATAATTGCAATGCAGTTTGGAGGTACGCTAGCAAAAAAAATTGAATTCCACTGCTTTAAAGAACATGAAGTAAACATTTCAGCTACCCAGCAAAAAATTTGTGGAATCCTTAGCAGTGTGAATGCATTGAAGTGGATAAAAATGAAGGTACGGGAAAATATTAAGTTCAAAAGTTTGCATGCATTTTAAGTTTAATGATCTCTGCCTTCTTAAAGATGGCGGAATTAATTACACAACCCGTAGGGTTAAAAAAAAAGTAAGTAGTATCATAACTTCATTTTCTATAAAAACGAAAAATATGATTTTTGATAAAAAAAAATTACTAAATTTTCAGCCATCTCCTCCCTTGTAAGCTTGTATTGTCATTCCTATCCTCCTTTTGATTTTTCGGCAGCAGAGTAGTATTTGAAGCTTTTTCTATTTGCCGTCTCATTTAGATTTGACAAGTTTACTTTCACTTGATTAGGATTTTCTGGTCTATGATCGGGTCAAAATCCTGATAGAACTGATATTTAACCCTTGCGGTGAATTTCTGTGTAGCCCGGAGGGCCTAATTAGTCTAATGTACTCTCCTCACCTTCACGTTAGAGTTCCCTGAAATTGTTTAAGATGCGAACACGGGAATGGTGTGCGAAAAGCAATGAGAAGTCATAGCATTTATCTCTCCCAAGAAGAGCTTCAAACTGCCATGATGAATCGATGACGTCAATGCGCAAGAGAATACTAAGAGACATATTTTCCTTCTATTAAAGTAGTCCTTTCTAAATAAATGTTTTGACGCGCCTGAGATTTTTGCAAAAATCATCTCATTCAATTTCAATTGAAATTATGTGTTACTTCGAAAACCCTTACACATAGGCCAATACAGGTGAGCCGTAAGTAATGTCATCAATTTCAAGGGATCATTCTTTGAGATATTTCTAACAAAAAAATTAATTCAGTTTTGCTCGTCTTTGCTTGCTTTTTGAGATAAAAATTGTTCTATATAAAACATTTCATAGCGTATTTGGGGAAGCCATTGATTTAATTCCCAATATGTTGAGTCAATTTAAGAGAGCAGTGTATTATGATAATTAATGAATGAAAGAATTTTAATTTTGCCCTTTAAATATAGGGTAAAGTTTCGTAATATTGAGATATGAGTAATATTGGGATAGTTCTTTTTGAGAATTTTTACAACTTTACTGAGCGAGAGAATGATCGGTTTTTTGCGTCAACTTATTAAGGGAATGTTCGTGGACAAGTTCTGCACAAAACCGGTCCTTCTCTCGCTCAGTAAAATTGTAATAAATTCTCAAAAAGAATTATCACAATATTACTCGTATCAAGATATTACCAACCTTTACCCAACAGGAATTTGATCTGAGCAAATATAACTTTTCGTTCTGAAAAGAAATTTTAAAATGTTATAATTGTTCGGATAAAATTTCTGTACATTTAGAGGACAAACCGAAAATTTTTCAATAATGTATTGTCAAAATAGAATGTTCTCTTAAATGGGCCGAGCATTTCGGGAATTAATTTTTTTTAATTACAACAATAGAAATAGAAATAAACTAATACAATCAATATAAAAAGAAGATACAATAATATTATCAAAATTTGAGGACCGAATGAGCAGCGCTCGTGTTTGTTCGCAGTTCAGATATATTATTAATATGAGAGGATTATAAAAATAAAATAAAATAGGAACTAAAATTAAAATTACAGCTACAATGATATAATATAATATATCATTAATATAAGAGGAATATAGAAAATGAAATAAGAACTAAATTAAAATTACAGCTACAATGAAATTATGTAATATAATATATTATTAATATAAGAGGAATATAGAAGTTCAAATAAAATAAGAACTAAATTAAAATTACAGCTACAATGAAATTATGTAATATAATATATGATTAATATAAGAGGAATATAGAAGTTCAAATAAAATAAGAACTAAATTAAAATTACAGCTACAATGAAATTATGTAATATAATATATTATTAATATAAGAGGAATATAGAAAATAAAATAAGAACTAAATTAAAATTACAGCTACAATGAAATTATGTAATATAATATATTATTAATATAAGAGGAATATAGAAAATAAAATAAGAACTAAATTAAAATTACAGCTACAATGAAATTATATAATATAATATATTATTAATATAAGAGGAATATAGAAAATAAAATAAGAACTAAATTAAAATTGCAGCCAGAATGAAATTATATAATAAAATAGATTATTAATATAATAGGAATATAGAAAATAAAATAACATAAGAACTAAATTAAAATTACAATTACAATGAAATTATATAATATAATAGAATATATTATTAATATAAGACGAATATAGAAAATACAATAAAATAAGAACTAAATTAAAATTACAGCTACAGTGAAATTATATAATATAATATATCATTAATATAAGAGGAATATAGAAAATAAAATAAGAACTAAATTAAAATTACAGATACAATGAAATTATATAATATAAAATATTATTAATACACGAGGAATATTGAAAATAAAATAAAAATTACAGCAATAATGAAATTATATAATACAATAAATGAATGGCTTTTCCAAAATACGGTATGAAATATTTCACATAAAACAATAATTTTTATCTCGGAAAAGAAACGAAAACTAGCAAAATTGTATTAAACATTTTTTGTTTGAAATGTCTCAAAGAATAACTCCTGAATTTAATGCCATTACTTGGAGTTCATTCTGCATAACTGTATATTCACTAGATAGGTATATTTTTTTCTGATGTTAGTTTAATAAAATAAACTATAAAAGGGAGTGACCGTCAATTTCAGAGGTTTTTTTAATTAATTACTTGAGACGCATAATGTGATTGTGCCACCTTCATGATACAGGAGTTACAGATTGCGTTTATTTTCTTTATAACCCCTCATCCTACTTCTGTAAAGGCTGGTTCACAATAAACCGGAAACGAGAATCGGAACGAAAACGAAAACGGTAAAATTGTTAAAATGTGTACATTTAAATGTGAGCATTCACAATTAACGAAAAGCTTGCCGGAGCCCGGGATCGGGAATGAAGAGTTGGCCAAGTTTCAACTTTGGCGTTCACGTTTCCGATCACAGCCCACTAGATCCATTCTATTGCCATGTAAAAGCTATTTTGTCGTATATTTTGTAGCAAGAAGACCGTGACATAACCTATGCATTACTTTGTTCTGTGCTGTGCATCATGGAGCAAGTTTTATTTGATGAGATTCTAATATTGAGTGTTGAGGAAAATCCTCACGTTTACGATAAGCGGCGCGCCTCGTATAAAGATGAGAAAATGACGGAGAATACGTGGCTTTCAATAGCTGCATCTTTGAACACCGATCGGAAGCGAATTATATTTTATTACTGTATTGGTTGTATTACACACTACCTATTCATGCTTCAATTCAATAACTACTGTTGTGTTCATTTTTGTTCTATTACCAATGTTTCTTCTCTAATTATTTTACGTTATGGTTGACTTAAAATAGGTTGTGATAATAAAGATGCATGGACATATTTATAGTACCGTACCTAATGAAATGTTTCAGTTGCAATTTCGAAGTTGGTTAACCTGTGTTTATTTTCGCTGCCTTGTACTCATGAGAGAACGCCATTGGTCAATTATACACAAATAACATCAGAATGCGTAATATCGACTTCACATATCGTTATTGACATACATATCGATATGCATAGTCGTCTACGTTTTCGGTTTATTGTGAATCAAAAATTTTCATATTGACGTCCTCTGCTTCTCGTTTTTATTCTGGTTCTCGTTCCCGGTTTATTGTGAACCAGCCTTAAGAGCTTTCTTCCTCGGGATATGTGCGGAATTGGCTTTTGCAATTTGCGGGAGGAGTTATGATATAGCTAGATTGCGTAACCACAAGCACGTGTGGTCATTAACGTTAGCAACACGTGAGACAGGTGGCCTACACCCAGGTGCTCAGTCATCAAATATTATAATTTCGAGTGACTCAATATAACTAAATAATTTATAACGTCATATCCACGTCATAGTTATTACACATGACTGCTAAAACTGCCCGTCTGAGGAAAAGTTCTGAAGTCGGAAAATATAGAAAATAGGACAACAGTCAGTCGACGGTCCGATTGAACAGTGCAGTCGTGTGCGCTGGGTTGCCAGCTCTGCAGGGTGACAACCAAATAGTCTAATAGAGTCTACAGCTGGTTCTGACACGAGACATTGACAGATCGCACCCCTCCCTAACCCTCCCCACTTCCCACGCCCACCCCAGTATGCTACTGCAGTTTGAACCCTTGTTCAACCATACTCATTCCACAACGACGACCAACACTACCACCCCCAAAATAATTCGGTGTCCAACCCCACCAGGTCATTGTGTAATTTTGTGCTTGGACGGTAGCAGAAACTCCCTACATAATTAATTCAACACAGCGTATTTTATTATTATTAATAATCATAACAATTACAAGTACTTACAATTCAAAACATAACACTGGAATCATGTAGAGTCCATATGTATAAAACTTGTAACACATTAAATAACTGCAACTAATTGAACAATACGAAACCGATTTAATTGTGTTTCTGTATTTATTAAACATGTAATATGTAATTTTGCATTGCCACTAATCAGATATCAGAATACACGATTCAAAATATTTTTATTTACGTTCATTTATCTAGATTTGGCACTCGAACTTTCATATAATTCTAAATTTGCTATGCGCGCATTTATCATGTCACAGCCGCATGTATTATAACTGAATATTTAACTGTAATTCATAATTTTATATCAGAATAACTTAAAAATGTTCGCTTTATTAAAATTTACTTTCCATAACGCGCAAGGTGTATTTTATTTTGAAACATTTTAATGAAGGACTTTATCAATTTCACAACATTAAATTAAATATAAAAGCATAAATAAATACTGATATGCCCATAGTTAACAGCCATTGTCCAATTTAGAGTATTAAAGCATTTGTAACGGTAAATAGAAGTTCATTCGAAAATACTGTATAATCATCGTACTGGATTCAATTGTGGGAAAAGCGAAGTTACGACTTTTTGACACATCTCGTCTTGGATGAGAATTCAATATCTGGGTGCAATGATACCGGTAACGTTTCGCGTCTAACGATGTTATTGCATAAATGATCTCTAGATTCGTAACTCTCTAAAGACTATTTTGTTCGTAATTGAGTTACGTCCACATATGCTTGCTAAGAATGAATTCAATTTTAAATTCAAATTCAAATTATTTTAATAATAATAATAATAATAATAATAATAATAATAATAATAATAATAATAATAATAATAATAATAATAATTCTTGATTTATACTGGCTGAATTAAGGCCATACACTCAACCAGGTCACAAAGTATACAAGTAGGTAGAATTTAATAAAAAGTTAAAGAACAGAATACTAACATATTACAAAAAAATAATAATTATAGCATAATAAAATCGACACTAAACAACATGAAAATAATATCATAATAGAAAAAAAGAAAGTAAAATACATTGGAATACAGTAAAAGCAACTCATTTAGTACAAATGGTTAATATGGAAAACGTAAAGAAGAATATAACAAAATGGAATGTAATAAAATAATAATAAAAAAGGAAAGAAATACGAAAATTTAATAAAATTCACAATAAAAAGGCTATGATAATGAATTTATCGGCTGATATAGAGAACAAAAAGGGGAAAGGAAGGAAAGAAATACATACCCTATATTTTTACAAAACTATCGCAGAGAAAAGGGCTTATAACTGAAAGGAATCTGAATTGAATTTTTATACAGTTTGGATTCAGAAAGCTACTAAATTTGAAGGAAAAGGTTTGTTCAAAGTCAGGTTGAAAATTTCCTCCAATTTCCACCAGTTACTGTTAAAATCCTTTAATTCGTGAAAGTGTATATAGGGGATTTTGAATCTATAGGATTCAAATGTACGTATTGTATTCACTAAACTATGAGCTATGAGCTTCATAAAAATTATTTCACTACTTCATTGCTAGATGGCAGGAGATCCATAAAAAGAATCGTGTGCAACACTTCTTGCATCCTCGTCTTTCAGCGTCAAGCCACGTCAAGCACAGCTTTATATACCAAGCAAGATGGCCGGGATTGATGAACAAACCATAACCTCAAAAAATAAAGTGTTGACTGTGTTGAGAGTAAATGTAAAGGGAAGAAAAGGAAACAAAATCCAGAATTGTGGAAAATAAATATTCCTAAACAACATCGAAATTGCTGTGAAACTTATGTACGGTATTTGCACATACAGTAAAGAAAATACCAGCGAAGAAATATAAATCAGTAGAATCACAATTCTTCGGCAGGTTTCGAAGTTACCAAGACCTTAATTTGAGTGATGTTCCTAAACTAGGGGTAAATCCTACTAAAAGAAATAGATATGTTGTCTTTGTGTAAAGTTTAGAAACCAGAAAATGCTGATTGGGTTAGGTGTGTTCTAAACATGGAATGTGTGAACAGCATTGACCGAAATGGTAATTAAGAACTTGATTCAGAATCTGAGTTGTGAAACATGTTCAAATAATCCAGTGAACAAGAAAAATGTAAAAGTGCCAATATAAAAGTATGGGCAAAACGGTGGTGGCGTCGAAATCCAGACTGTGTTGCGCTACTATCTACTTATCAGGATAATGTAGTCTTGATCAAGGCAACGGATCATTAGGACCTGGTCATCAAGGAAGCCATTGAAATCCAACTAGATGGCAAAAACAGTGACTGCATCCGAATTCGCTCCGAGAAGAAAATATGGTGTCCGAATTGGCCCCCAAAAATGTTTTTGCATTAGCTCCCAAGAAAAGCAATTCGCGTTCGAATAGACTCCCTTACACAGAGACGTCGGGACTTTAAAAATGTTTCTATCAAAGGTCACTTACAGTTCGATGATGCTTTAAAATGTTTCTATCAAAGGTGCAGTTAGATGGCACTGTTGTGTACATCCACACACCGGTATGTTTTATTGGGATGAGTTCAAACCAGGTCAGTTCCATTTGAAGTTGAATTCTCAATTTTATTCCGCTCATCACAATATTTTTAACTTTGTCGATGTTTTAATTTCTAGCCAAAATAACATCAAACTGGACAGTATGAAGCAGTACAGAAACAAACAACTTTAAAAGGAGAAATTTCTTTAAATGTTATGGAATACAGAGGACGTGATATTACACGTATCCAGTTTTTAAAAGGTGTATTTTAAGTTTTTACCGACACTGTAAGGAAGACGAAGGTAATGGCTGAAGTACTCCACAACTGTAATAAAATGTTTAACCTGACCTACGTCATATAGACAGTTCTAAGTGCGTTAAACTGGGAAGGAAAATGTTTATGCAGTCGGGAACGATGCAAAATAGCAGTTTTGGAGCCAATTCGAATATAAATCAGGAGCTAACTCGGAAATTCGGTATTTATACTCTCGGAAACACCGAAAATGGCAACAGAGGCGGTGACCTACAGCGAGTACAGCGTGGAAACCTGTGATCAACACGCTTCGACCAATCAGAACACGACAGGCGGTCGGGATTAGGTGCTAGCTAATGATTGGTTCGCAGTGGGAAGATCAATTGACCAGTTATACACCGACCTAGACATGACCCACAGCACTTCAATCCCTGAAGGAGATGGCAGAGCTAGTCATAGAAAGCTTGGAAGCAAGAATCCAGCTCACCTGGCTGAGAATCCGAGTTTTTTTTAATTGACGAACCTAACAAAGTCAAGTTTAATAGCTAAGTTGTCCGTTGATATTACGTATGCTATGTTTAGATCTGGTTTTCAAGTAACATTTAGCAGATGTAACACGCTGGTGTGAGCGGAAATCGAAGAATCGATTCTGGTCAAACTTCAATTTAAAATGTTATTTTAACACAGCGATATAGGATCAGGTTGCCTAATTCCGTGATATATTTAATAAAGTCTATATTTATGTCAAAATTGTACTAAAGATTTCCAAATAACGTGTAAATGACGTTATTTGGACCTTTAGCTACAGTTTTCACAACATTCAGTGTCAACAGAGTCACAAGTTCGTATGTAATATACAATTCTTCATTGTTATGCAGTGGCTCCTAAATCCGTGACAGGGATCCAAATTCCGTGATAGTGGTTTCCTAATTCCGTGATACTAAAATAATCCTCATTAACTGCTCAGAAAACAAACGTGTATTTGGAAAAAACTTTAAAGTTATGGTATATTGTTTTAATATGGATTAAGCAAGAAATTACAATATATAAAAACGACCTAAGTGACAAATTTCATAGAAAATTTTATGTAACTACAGGAATACATATTACATATTAATATATTATAATCAAAATAAACTGAAAGTTAAATTCAATACAAAATTAAATTTGAATAAATTTAATTATAACACAATTATTTCTCATTATTTATATTCCTAGCAACAGCAGTAATTAAGTTAAATATATGTCCTGTTATTTTATTATAATTACAATTAATGTTTTCTATAACTTATTTCTATTATTATTTCCACGAACTATTTTCTTTCACAGACATTAATTTTAACAATTTAGCGTTGGCATCACTGGTCGAGTGAGCCAGGAAGGAGAAATATGAAACTAAATCCGAAAATGGGAAAGTTCCTGTAGCATTGTTATTGTCTCACAATGTTTAAATAATCATACACATTGATTCAGCTGACTATAATCTACAGTGATATATCAATTTTATAATGCTATATTAATTCTTAACTCAAATATAAAACGTTTCTTCAGGAGCGGTCACAAGAGAAAGAAAAACTTACTGGTCAACCACCTTTCACTGAACAAAAGCTTCTGCAGTCGACTGCTTCTATTCAAAAGGCGGGTAGTCAATAGAATTGAAAAGAAGACATCTCCTGGCATCTGTTAGGTATTTCAAAAACTTAAAAGTCAGAGACCACAACTCCGTGGCAGTCAATTTAAATTTTATCACGGGATTAGGGGTATCACGGAATTAGGCATCTTTACCCTACTTACTGAAACAACAATTATGCAATACTCAGTCGCAATTTCTGTCCTCTTTGATAAATGTTAGTTTTGTTATTTAACTACTTACACATATAAATTTTAATAATTCTGTTAGAAACTATATCCGAATGCATAGCTTGTGAACAGTTGGCAAATAAAGGAAGCGGTACGTCTCAGAGATCACGTACTGCATGTCCCTCTAATGATATTTAGCAGTGGAATTGAATGGTATGAAATGAAGTTACATAAACTCCAATTCTGACTGAGGTTACAATTTGGTTTACAGGTTTTGGAACTCAACAAACAAACGTTTTAATGTATTGACATGTTCACACCATCGGATGCCTTTATTGTTCACATGATTGGCTAATTGATATAGAGACAATACATCTATTATTACCAGAGAATTTCACAGCAAAGTACAAAGCCATGTTTTAGTGTCTGAATTGAAGCTTTGTCTGACAATAATTATTAGTTCGAATGTAATCTACACCATCTCTCATATAATTCTGTATCATCTCTTTGTCCCTTTTGTCATGTTACGATATCATGACAAAGAATTTTGATACTGAAGATATTAAATTCGTTATTTTCACGGAAATACGCGTTTTCAGCAACCCAGAAATGTAAAATTGTGTTCCAACATGTCGGTACATGTGTCTGGTAGTTTTTTGTAGCCGTTTCTCATAATCACTGATGTAGTGCTTGAATTCCACCTCAAACAAATATTGATGTGTTGTAAAATTAATCAGGGTGCATAACACAATATAAAGCAGCCGTGACGAAAATGTGATCGTGCGCCGAGCCACTGTGTAACCTGCAATGTGCAATGCACCTATGGAGGGAAGCGAACACCCGAAGGGGAATTGAAGCAACTGTCTGATTTATTAACGGATTTTCATTTTCCTTACGTCAAGTACTTCAATATAATTTCATACAGTATAAGGTTACAAACTAATGTTTAGTACGAGTAACGAAGAAAGAAATGAAGAAGAAAACATAGGACACATTATCACAACCTAAAATTAACTGTCTTCAGAATGTCTCTGCGACAGAGTTTCAAAATCAGGAATTATGTCACTTACTGCCAGTCGTAGTTGATCACGAAGATATTTGCCTGTCAGTCGTGATCTAAATTTGGTTTTTACTATTTTCATTGTTGAAAATAATTTTTCACAAACATAAGTTATAGCGAACACGGCTTCAACAGAGCAAACGAAAGAACGAAGCTTCGGATATTTATTTTTTGGCAAAGATTTGAAAAGTTCAACATTTGTCAAGTCCTTACATCTAGCTTTCATTTAACATCACATTGTAAACCTGTGAGTTTAAATTGAAGATCTAACCGCATTATTCGTACATCTGCTGAAAAAGGATCGACGTACAGAGATAATAATAATAATAATAATAATAATAATAATAATAATACAATAATAATACAATAATAATAATAATAATAATACTAATAATAATAACACAACCTTTTGTTTCATGAGTGACATGTAGTATAATGCCGTTTTATGTTATACAACCGTTTTCCTCGTAATACTTGTGAACAAATTATACATTTAATATTCTCATCATATTGGCAGCAAAGAAAATGCGTCCTCCCATCCTAGGCCTACTTGAAACTTTCGTTTTAGTACAGATACTTGGTTTCGAGAGAGACATTGCGATGATACGCCAATCGCAGGTCAGAGACAAATACAAATGGAACGGAGTTTGACTCCAGTGAGTGAGAGGGTGAGGGTTGGGGAAGGTAGGTATCAAGAGAAATGCACAGCTAACATTGCGAGCCACAATGTGCTCGCGAGTCACATTTTCGCCAAGGCTGATATAGAGCATTGATTCTCAACCTTGAGAATTTTTTTTGCAAAAACAAGGGCCTGGTCCCAATATATTTAGCCTACTCTTAAATACCTTTCCAGTTTTTTTTAACCAACATTTAACTAACATATTAATAATTCAGTATGACGTAATTTTAAGACTTAAAGAGTATTGGTACACTATAAAAGCGGTGTGAAGTGTTGACAAACAATTGAATGATTTATCAATTACTTCCTTAGTGAAATTTTGTAGTTTATTGAAGCTAACATCATTAATTTATGCTAATTCTCATTGACATATGCATTTCTGATCACCTAAAACTCGTAATAAAATTTATAACATTGATCATTGTATTATGAAATTAATTGTATATTGGTTTGAAAAATAAATGGCAATGCAAAGAATGATTATGCACAGAAGTCAGCTGAGCTGAGAAAGCAGGAGAAGGGTATCAATATTTCGGCGAAACACATCACATATACACAGGCCAAATATTTTTATATGCAATAAAATTATGTAATTTTTTATATAAAAATATATGAATCTTCCAATTTTGACACTATTTTAAACACTAATTAATATCATGAATTTAAAAACGTAGCACATTAACACAGCAATAATTATAATTTTTTGAAAAAGTTAACCTTAGTGCTTAATATATTTCAGTTTTTATTACACCTGAGAATTTGTAAGGTTTTGGCGAGGCTAGTGAGACTTTTATTGCTGTCTTCTGTCCGTTAGCTTGTTAATTCTGTGATGATTTGAAGTGATAGCCAAACGAGGACAGTCAGAATGTTGCATCATGTGGTTCCCCTGTTTCGTTTCAAGCACGGTTATGGCAGAAAATGCGGTTTCACATAGTTATGTGGTGGAAAAATATTTTGAAACGTTTCTAAGTCTGAAAAATTCCCACTCATTAAAAAGTAAGTGGCTTGGTCATCACTGATATTTGCTACATAGATGTTGTTTAGTGTGGTTTATGATTTAGTGTTTACAGACGAATTGGATCTGTGCTTTTCGATACAATCACGAAAATTATTCTCCTAAGAATATTTCTACTAGCCTATAGAATCTTTATTCGTGAAAAATGCTTAGAACGGTAAAATGAAAAATTCCAGGAGAATATCTCGCGGCCCGGCATTTGAGAAACAATGATATAGAGCGAAATTCAAACCAAGTTGAATGGGCATATATTATGCAGATATTGTTTCAGATTTGTATACAAGTGCAGCTTCGATTAGGGCCTATCGTCGAAATTTCACTAATCATCTCTATTTGCCCAATCGTTACCCTGTACATATGCCCTAGAAGAATAGCACTCTCATTGTCTCGAGCATGCAGTCATACGCCCCATCAAATAAGTAAGGTTATGAAGCAATGAAGTCATATGTATAGGCCTCTATATATATATATATATATATATATATATATATATATATATCGTCCTTGTTCCTGCAATAACTCCTATGTGCAAAATATACAATTCTTCAGTAGGAAGAAAAACACATTTAATCATCCTATGGCAGTCGTACATACGGGATTGTGAATTCTTACAGTTTCGAAAGAAAGAAATATAATTACATACAGGATATTTTATTATTTGCTGTACCATTATTTAAGTTATTTAATAGAGAAAAAATCTGAAAATCAATAAATATGTCACATAGGAATTATTGCAGGAACAACTACGATGTGATGTGTGATGCGATGTGATGTGATGTGATATATGATATGATATGATATGATATGATATGATATGATATGATATGATATGATATGATATGATATGATATGATATGATATGATATGATATGATATGATATGATATGATATGCTATGATATGATATGATATGATATGATATATGATATGATATGATATGATATATGATATGATATGATATGATATATGATATGATATGATATATGATATGATATGATATGATATGATATGATATGATATGATATGATATGATATATGATATATGATATATGATATATCATATATGATATGATATGATATGATATATGACATGACATGATATGATATGATATATAGTATTATATATATATATGATATATGATATGATATATGATAAGATATGATATGATATGATATATGATAAGATATATGGTATGATATGATATGATATGATATGATATGATATATGTAATATTAACAAATGTGTATATTTTTTACCTTTTTATTTCTGTCGACTATAGTCATGTTTTTATTGAATATCAATGACTTCTGTCTGATTGTAAATTTATATTAAATGTGTTTCTTTTTCTCTCTCTCTTTTTTTTTTTTTTTGATCTTGTGTGTTATTTATCGGTTTGAATTAAGTTAATTAGTAACTCTCTTTGTAAATTTTATGTTATATTATTGACTAAGACGATACCGTATACGAGCCTGGCTCTTACGGTAGTGGCTAGAAACATTTTTGTTTTATAATTTTAATTTGTACTCACTTTGTACTTTGTACTAGAAGAAGCAATGATCCAGCCACTTTAGATCCCCTCCCATCCACTTCAAAAACACAAGCATCATTTACTTCATCGACTACTATTTTACGAGAAACTCTCTTCAAGTTCTAATTAAGTATACTGTGTAGTGTATGTGTTGGCTTGGTTTCGAGAGCAAAAACCTAACTGATCCATATACTTCGGCTCACAGAGGCCCATTGAGAGCTGCAAGCACGACAATTCTAAAAAGGCCAATGGATGGCATGAGTGGAATTGTGAATTCGATACCTCACTTCACTTCATCTCGCCAAAAAATTGTAATCTTGTAAAATCTTGACTTGTTTGACATCTTAAAGCTTCAATGCTAATGTAAGATCTATGGAATATAACAAATGAAATGAAATGAAATGAAAAATGACAAGCGGCCCTTCATACCTCGAGACCAAAAGATCCATGTCTTATTCCCAAAGAATACCTGATAAACTCCGTCGTTGTTGTTGTAAATCAATTGTATTATTTTTAGTTTCTTCTCTATATTTTATTTGTATTTGTATATCTAGTGGCGTGGAAAATAAGGTCCATACTTACTGATTTTAACTCCGTAAAAATAAATACATTACAACATATTCGGAAATAATTTCATTTGTGGTTGAATTCTTGTTTCAGTTTTGCATTACAATCACTTATGAATCCTTCTATATTCTCCTGGGTCCTGGACTATACTGGGTATTCATTTCAAAGTGTGTCATGACGTCACTGTTGTGAGTCAGCGAATTGAAGCGAGTTTCAGCTTTTATGTCAGAGAAGTTGCCTATTAATCAAAGCGTTCAATCTGAACTTGAGAACGTGTACGGTATAACTTGAACGTCGTAGCAACAGATGGCGGCCTGTACGGTCTGTGTGCTACCAGTGTTTTGCGCGGCCAAGTCGTACGCAGGGTATTTGTTATCATCGGTTGCGTACCGCAACATTCCACAACACAAATCAAATTCTCTGTGTCCAAGTTAATGTCAACATATGCGTAAGTAATCGTCTTAACCCTCTCGCCATATCCCGACAGTAAGAAAAAAAAAACTCACCTCCGTACGTGTTTCCAAACAGTTCACATCTCTGCCACTACCGGCGTTACCCTACGTATCGGTACGTACTCTTCAGAATGAACGCCGTACTTGCTAGGCAACTTCTCTGGCGCATAGATAATACGCCTTTGCGTAAGTGTAGGAAGATTGAATTCTCTAGGACTCTAGGCTCATCGGCTAGCTACATGACGGCATACGGCGAGCCATGACACACTCTGAACTGAACACGCAGTATTATACTACTAGATATATGTATTAATTTCAAATTTACCACTAGGTGGAATCATTATCGATCACTTCTTTTCTGTATTTTTCGAGCTCCTGACATCTCTTGGGACTTGCAGGAAGCAGAAGATCTATTCGATCACTGAAATGCGTGTTTCAAGTATTTTTAAATGAAAATGGCGACCAGCAACTCAACGCCAAGGCACCGTAAGACATGCTTTCGAAATAAGTACACAGTAAACGTTATATTTTAAGGGTAAAAAATATGATATAAGACTATGTGCAGAGATTCCTACTGTACTAATGCATTAGTGAAATGTTTGTATACATTTAGAGTTTTTGTTAAATACATCATTATTTTATATTCGTTGTCTTTTGAATTGTCTTATTCATTCCTCATCATTAATAGGATCTTGTTTCTGTTCTGATTGCTATCACTTATTATACTACATTAATTCTTAATTCAATACACAGTTCAATTTTTACAGTCCACATTTATAGCAGTTAACTATCCAGTTTAGAAATTAATTCCCAATGTCCAAACAATCTTCAAACAAAAATATACGGGGTTTTAAATGTCGAATATGACATTTTGTTTTATGGAAAGTGATTCTGCTTCGAAGTTTATGTAATGTGGGCTCGCAAAGTTTGCAATAATAAATGCAAAATTCAAATGCCACAGGCGTCGTGACTTTATATGTATTTTTAGGAATGGACTGATTAAAAATATATGTTATGTATGTAGAAATGACGTACCAAACAGATTTAAGAGAATTACAGAGCTATATTTGAAAACAGAGTTGAATATCTCAAAATTGCCTTTTATAACATGAACAAACATTGACTGAAGCCAACAAAAGATTCGGAGTTCAGATTCTATTCATCTGAATAATGCAGTCCCCACTAAATCTCTACTGTATTGTTCTATCGTTAATACAAACAATATTCCTTTCTACCTGCTACACATCCAAGGGAATAAAGACTACAAGAATATCGACTTGCGGGATTTCTGTTGACTGCAATAAAGAGTTCGATTTTACATTTAAAATATTTATTTTGTAAAATCTAAACAAAGTGGTACGATTTTGGTTTAGTTCACTAGAAAATGTTTGTCATGATACAGCAAAGTTCTGAACAATGATGTAGAAATTAAGTACTATTGTCAAATATTTCCTGTGTCAACTGTCAGGTTATCTAGCTTGAATGGAATTCGTGAAATCGTCATTAAATGAAGTACTCGTATTATTCCTAGCCATTGCAGAGCCATATCCTTTAGCAAATTCAACACACTTTATTTCATACGTCTATTCTTTTTGCAATATTCTACATTCGATCCGATTCGATTCTAGAGTCGTAAATTAAGAGAATAACGGTACAAAAAGTTATAACTTAGGACAATTGTTATAGTAACTCTCATGTGTTAAAATATAGACTAAGTTTTAAATTACCTAGTTGTCTAGTTTCGGCTTCGTATCAGCCATCTTCAGAACTAGTGAGCTCCTTACTTCTTCCGGTTTCTGCAGTTCTTCTGGAGGGTGTGTTTATATTTGGTAATGTGGAGTCAAATAGAGTGTGTTCTGAAATTTAGTTGTGTACTTACGATGTACTGTAGGTGTGTTTTTGTGTGTATATGTTTATTTCTTACTCTTATAGTGTCTTTAATTTCTGTTGTATATGTAGAATTTCCATGTCTGTTTCTATATTTCTGTAGCTGTGGTTGGTGTTTGTGATATGTTCTGCGTATGTGGAGGTTTTTTGAGTTCATTTTTGAAAATTTCAATAAGTCGAGTAATAAATTTAAAAAGAATGGTATTCAATCATATTACTTATCTTTAATGTAAATTATGCAATTATAAATTTACACTGCATTTTTTAAATTTGTTAACGTTTTCGCCATTCAGTATGGCATCTCCAGACATTGATAATTAGAGATATATTGTGAAAAAAAGCATTGCATTAAAATTGTAGTGAAGATTTTTACATAATATCGAAGAATAGATTGTTGATGCTAATACTAAATAAAAAAAAACATTAAAAAGCGGTGAAAACACTTAAGTGTACCAACTAAAATCAAATTTCAAATATGCATATTTAATCGGAATTAAGTTAAGTAACCACATCATATTACGCTAAAATAAATGTACATGGATACTGTTAATCAAATGCGTATATCACTTGCATTACCATATTAAAAATCATTTAAAAAGAATACAAAAATTGTTTATGTACATGAAAAAATGATTATCGACTACTATTTAAAATTAAAAAAAATATGTTTAATTATTAAATGTGCATATTTTTACAAAAACAAATTTAGACTAAATTATTACCAATCATATCAAAGTCATTTAATTGAACTATGATGTGACTTCTACATGTGGACGAGAAGTTATTCAAGTGTGTTGATTGTATGTGGAGGTATTGCGTGATTTATTTATGGCTGTGATGTGTTCTCTGTATCGTGTTTGAAATGATCTCCCAGTCTCTCCGATGTAGAAGTTGTTACAACTATTGCATTTGAGTTTGTATACGCTTCTTAGGTCGTACTTGTTTGTCTTGTTTGAGTGTTGTGATGTTTCTGTAGAATGTCTTTTGTTCTGTATGCAATGTTGTCATTTAATTACCTGTATGAAAATGCGATCTTGCGTCTGTTTCTGTTCTTGTTTGTTAGTGTGATGTATTTTTATGTTGTATTTCCTTGCTTCCTGTAATTATGTTTTGTCTTTTTCATGGTGTTGCCTATTATTTTTGTGTTGCATCCATTTTCTTGTACTATGCATTTGATGGTATATATTTCTTCATTGTAGTCCTGTTGGTTCATTAGTATGTTGAGTAGTCAATGTATTCTAAGAAGCAAAGTCTATATTAATGTAGCCTAATGTAGGGGAGTAGTGGGTACAGTGAGACACAAAATATTAAGACATATGTATGCAAGTGAAATTTCAAGTATTTTAAAAATCAAGTACAATAGAAATATACATTAAAACATGGAGTACAATAATACATAAAAAGAAATGTTAATAGATAAAGGACATAATATACAATGCGTGTTTGTCAAAAAAAATGCAAATGTCTCACTGTTCCCATTCAGGAGGGTACAGTGAGACACCAGTGTCTATTAATGGACATTGAAATGATTTACATTTATTTCAAAAGAAAAGAAAGCTTGCTGTCTCTTTATCTTCCTATGTTCTGTAGACTTATTTAGAATCATTTTGATGTCTGACTTCGAAACCATTGAAACAACTGGAACATTTGGAAAAGTGAATTTTCCATGACTTTTCAAACTTTTGCTAAAAATAAAATGAATTTTTGGTGACAGCAAAGCTTATAATTATAAGAATTTAATTTAATTCTTTATTTTTTAATATATATTTTTTTTAATTTTGTGAATAATTTTTTACTTCAGGAAACATTAAAATATAATGTATCCATTATTTTAAGCTATAGTTCCTAAATTGGTTACTAGTATGTTCATTTTTAATGTTAGTTACCGGTAAATGTAATATAATTACAATTTATTTTTGCAAATAATTGGTAAATGGGAACAGTGAGACGTCTCAGTGTACCCTTCAATGGTATGTCTCACTGTTCCCTTTACGCATAGTTCGTTTAAAAACGGCGCCATCTCTTCAAAATCAAAACAAGAAAGACGAAACTTTGCAAAACATAACGTCAAATACCATAGTATTAGGTAACAAAACATTCATATTTCTATTTAATTTGTATATCCAATGTAACCTTCATTAAACACAAGCCAAAATTTTACTTCTAGAATGAAAAATTACGAATTATTTTTTCATCACTCACCTTTATAACTAGAATCAAATCGAGTATGAAAATACTGTTACTTTACCCATGCAACATACAACTCCACAGTTACAAACATTTCAACATCAAAATTTACCATCTAATAAAAAATGTCTCACTGTTCTCCCTGTCTCACTGTACCCACTTCTCCCCTACTAGTATGATACTTTAACGGCACGAATTCACAATAACAAGACAGAGAAGATAGTTGAAATAATAAAATTAAGTTGGTTTTTCTAGCATAAAACTTGTAGGATTCGAATCTGTTCTGTTTTCATGAAGTCGGCAGTTAAGTAACAGAGCTACGACTGGACCTATTAGCATATAGAATGGAACCTCAATTCATCAAGCCTCTGTATTCTTTATAAAAGTTCTAACAGCCTGTTAAAGATTTGTTATTGTAACTTAATTGATTCTGTTTGTGGTGATGCCCAATTTGCATATCCAACATCCAGTAACCTCGAGGCAGTTATACGCTCTACTGATATCCTAATTAATTCAGACAACAAGACCCGAACAAACTTTCTTAACTTTGTTATTATACCATATCATTATAAGGGGATGGAGTAGGTCGTATTAAAATCACATAATTTGAATTGAATAATAATGAGATTCGGGATGTATCCCTTAGAACATTCCTTGTTCCGAAAACTCTCTCTCTCCCGTTACCACAAGATAGGTTACTGTTATTATTATTATTATTATTATTATTATTATTATTATTATTATTATTATTAATTCAAACCAACCTTAGTACAAAAACACACGTGCACCAGAATTTATAAAACATTGGCCAGACCTATGCTCTATTTTGGTAGTGAAACTAGGACGATTCGTAATATTGGTTCACAAAGATTATTAAGGGCGGCAGAAATGAGATTTATACGTCGTACAGCGGGATACACGAGAATGGATCACATTAGAAATTTTGACTTTTGAAAGAACTGCAGATTGAACCGATTATGGAATAACTACAAACAAAACTGGAGATCACATGTCATCAGAATGCCTCTTTCTGGAATTCCACGCCATATTTTAAATTACCATCCTGTGGGCAAGAGATCCTTGGGCAGACCGTTCAAGTGTTGGCAAGAGACTGTAACGGGCCACTAGGCCCAATACATGCAAGAATGATGATGATGATTATTATTATTATTATTATTATTATTATTATTATTATTATTATTATTATTATTATTATTATTATAAATTCCACCACAAAATAACATTTCTTTGCATAAATGAATCGCTCCTTTCCAAAAGGCTTCCGTCCATTTTTTTGGCAAAACAAGTTTTCCGTTGGAATTGGCAGTTTAGGCGTTGACGCATCATTTTACACCAAAAGAGCGTTAGTCCAGTTAATATTTATGTCTCAAACGTAGGTGTAAATGTTCTTCCTTTACAAATGGACGTCAGTCCTGGACAGTAGCCCGTTAGGAAAGAAAAAATCTGTTGCCAACCATTGGTTTATGTGTGAGATTGGATTGATAATATTATAATCGAAATATATCTAATGATTTGTATTGTAGTGTTCTGTTGTTAGTACTTAGACTGGTGTATCGTTGTTGAAGACATTCCTGCTTCATGTTGTAACTAAAATAGGATCAGTATAATGTTTCACGTAAGAGGAAAGTGAGTGCTGTAAATTACAAGAAGTACAGAAACTTTAGCAGGACTGAGAGTGTTTTCAAACACGGAGATCCGAACACCGTGCAAATTTTCGTTTTGTAAAGGAATTTTACCATGTTACATTTGTTCGGATCAAATTTCTACATATTTAAAGGACAAGACTAAAATTATTTCAATCATTTGTTATCAAAGTATTTGAACAGTGAAATGTTTTTGAAGTGTTAGTGAAATCAGGATAGAATCAGTGAAATGTGTCGTAGTTCCAGTGCAGTGAGTGAGTTGTCAGCGAAATGAATTTAATGCTGAAAGGTACTAGTGCAGATATGAACATATCATACTCGTGGGTTTTAGTTCTAACTTAGGGTTAAGATACAAATTAGATTTACTTTAAATGATATTTTAAGTGATCGTGCTTCATTTAATTTAGGATGTTAGGATGCTCCCTGTTACTATTATTATTATTATTATTATTATTATTATTATTATTATTATTATTATTATTATTATTATTATTATTATTATTATTAATATTATTAATATTATTATCATTATTATTATTACTATTATTATTAATCATTATTAGTATAAATTATTATTAGTATTACTGTTAGTTTATTATTAACTAGCCGTACCCGTGCGCTCCGCTGCACCCGTTAGAAATAAATATAAAGTAATTACATAATTAAAATAGGACATTTGATCCAGGGAACATTCGTGTTTGATAGAAGGATAAATCGTTTATTATGTTACTTAATTTAAATTGAATTAAAAAATTAAAATGCGATCATTTTGATCCAGAGAACACTCATTTGGTCATAAAAATTAGTTTAGGAAATACAGGAAACGAATATACAGAATAGCCTATCAAGTTTTCTGTGCATAAGAATCTATTTTAATCTTACTTGTCCTCGATTCACTCAGAAGTTACTATGATAACATTATAGCATTATGTCCATCTAGAGAAACTACACTTTCCAATGGTGAAATAATAATTAATTATACAAATCGGTTAATTTAGCTTCCGATATTACTTCATACAAACACAGAAACATTCTCTGTAGGCTATCTTTCATAGCTTTCGATTGTTGCTGTCCAAGGCCCCTTATAGACGAAGTCATTTGTTTTTTAATTCATTACACGGCCTTAGATGGCAGTTATTTCAATTTTAAAACTCATTTATCTCATTAAATATCAGTCCTATCAAAATGTTTCAAGGAATAAAACTTATCGCAAAGTATTTTTAAAGAAACTTTTGTTATGTAACATTTTACACAAAAATCAATAATAAGCGAGATATTTCGATTTATTTAATTCAGGCCCCTTATAACCCCCTTTTAAATAATGTATTTTGAATGCCATATAGCCTAAAATCTAAGTTACAACGAACTTAATTTATATTCCAATATTCATCGAAATCCGTTCAGCCATTATCGCGTGAAAAGGTAACAAACATACAGACAGACAGACAGACAGACATACAAACAAAAATTTCAAAAAAGCGATTTTCGGTTTCTGGGTGGTTAATTATATATGTTAGGACCAATTATTTTGGAAAATCGAAAATTACCAGAAAAATTTCGGCTACAGATTTATTATTAGTATAGATTGTATTTTTATTACTTACTTACTTACAAATGGCTTTTAAGGAACCCGAAGGTTCATTGCCGCCCTCACATAAGCCCGCCATCGGTCCCTATCCTGTGCAAGATTAAGCCAGTCTCTATCATCATACCCCACCTCCCTCAAATCCATTTTAATATTATCCTCCCATCTACGTCTCGGCCTCCCTAAAGGTCTTTTTCCCTCCGGTCTCCCAACTATTATTAATTGTGTTTAATTGTGTTTATTATTGTCATTATTGAGTGTAATTAGTTACCACTGCCACCGGGTATATAGCCATTTGCAGTGTGAACAAATACATACATACGTCATTATACATTGCTCTCTTAAATTGACTGGGCATACTGGGAATTAAATCAATGGCTTTCTCAAGACAGCAATGAAATGTTTCATATATAACAATTTTTATCTCGAAAAGGAAGCAAAAACGAGCACATTGTATTAAACTCTTTTGTTTCTTATATCTCAAAGCATAACCCTCTAAAATTATATATATATATATATATATATATATATATATATATATATATATATATATATATATATATATATATACCGTAAAAGGGTGACTTTGAACAGTAATTTAGCGACTTTCTAAATTAAATGTTGTACCCAATTGCGATAAAACTGTTTAAGTTGTCAACAAACTAGTTCAGTTTTTTTCGCAATAGGGTACAGCATTTAATTTAGAAAGGCGCTAAATTACTGTTCAAAGTCACCCCACTTTACGGTATATATATATATATATATGTATATATATATATATGTATATATATATATAAAGATTTTATTGTGGTTAGACCTATGCATCGAGTTGTAAACCTATTCAGAAAAGAAAATACATTTTTCTAAATGGGCTTAAGTCAAGAATTTTGGGAAATTATAACAGAAGCAGAAAATAATTTTTATTGTTTTTCTATGTTATATAGGATACATTATTATCACAACTATGGCATCACAACACAGAACAGTTTTTTCAGCTTTTCTCAAATTTACTTTTTTTGGACTATGGTCCTTCTGGAAAGGAGCGATTCAAACATTCTGCGTGTATTTCTCTGAATTATATACGTTTTCTCATTAACAAACGTATTTACCCTCAATTGTTATCCTTCGTTCATTTTTTAACTGAAACACAAGGGGTAGGCCTATTCAAAAACATGAAAGATTTGAAAGTCCTACGTATGTATTCTTAAGAATAATAAAAATACTTTTTTTTTAAGAGAATGGGAGTTTATTCAGGTATAAACTAAATTTCTGAGAATATGTCACACTGTAAGTAGCTCATTTACTGTCGCCTTGCAACTTAATTCACACTGCGTTTTCCATAATCCCAAATTTCCCTAGTTTAATGAACTCACTTACTTATAAATAGCTTTTACAGAACTCGGAGGTTCGTTGTCGTCCTCACACTTGTATTAATATTCAATGCTCTTATAGATAGATATAACTTAGATATTTGTTTGTCATCAACATTTATATTAGTTATGGTGTACCACAACTTATGTACACGGGTTTCACCATAATGTTGTACAGGGACATCATTTTATTTTTACTTCAATTTTTATTGTACCTGCGTTTCTAAATGTACTTGACTCCCACTCCTTTCACTAATGTCCTTGCTACGTCAGTCACACAAACTTACGGCCGCTGTTGCTAGCAGTGAAATAAACAGTACAGAGTACAGTGTGTTTCAGAAATATGTTGCATTTTCTATAGAAGAAAGAGCTTATATTATTGAAGTTTATTTTCACACAGGTATCGTGTGTAGCATAACTGAATTTACCTGTGTGGACTGAGCACAAGTGAAGATTAGAGTTACCGAAAGTACGGTACCCTATAATATGGCACGGTACTTAACAGCATTATTTAAACAAGAGTTTTGTTTTACTGTTTGTAGGTATGAAGGACGATGATGGAAACTGGAATTACATTATAACCGAATGCGAACAACAGTTTTTTTTTTTCAAAATTTCCTGATTATATCATTATGGAATATTTTTGTAGAAATGTCATTAATCTGGTAGATAAATTTAGAGCAACAGAGTGTACAGAAAGGAAGAAAAGTGTAACATGGCCAACAAAGGTGACACAAGATGCTGTAGAAGATGCTAGAGAAAGGATGCAGCGAGGTCCTAATAAGTCGGTCAAGAAGTTAGCTGTAGAAATTGGGGTTTCTTACGGAAGTGCTCATAAAATTTTCAGGAATAAATTAGGTTAGTAATATGCTGAATAAAGTAGACATTACATAATGAATAGAACCGCCTGAAGAGTTTAGTTTGTAAAAAAAGTGTTACTATTCTACTGTTTTTTTATAAAATACTGTAAAAGTAATGATGAAACTGAAAATCGTAATACTGTATTTCCGTGTAACATAAATGGATACACTACTTTTCTCTCCTCCTATAGCTAGTAAAATGATTTGTTTACATATTGCACTAGCAGCTCCAAACTCCTGTAATGGAAGGGGGGTAACAGTGTTTCCGAGTATAGCCAGGTTAATGTTCAAAATGTTGGTAAAAATAAAATGATGTCCCTGTATTACATTTACCTACAATTAGCATGCAATCCCGACAGCCTGTTAAACTAATAACTCTTCTACTCTCGCTATTAACTTAACTCCAAACAGTCAATTTCCTCTTATTGATCTTAAATGTCCACAGCATTCTAATCTTGCTAACTAAATTTATACATAATTCCGTCTTTCTACATTACACCTAACTCGTAACACTTCATACTATTATACTCATGGGGATCTTTTTTCTACCTAATACACGTCATTATAATGAACTTATTAAATCTTGGCATGAGTATCTAGTTCACTTTAGTTTGATCACTCATTTCTTAACCACAATCAACACTAAGAAAAATCTATACAAAATTGGAAATGCTATCACTAAGATCATCTTTCATAAACTTCACTACATCACATTCTAAGATTTACTTCTTTACAATAAACTTCAATCGTTAACTATATTTACTAACCAGCCACTTTTTAATTTCCCAACATCTTTTTTTTCAATTTCATAACTTCCTAACTGATCTCTATATCTATGATCCCCTAAACACATTTTCATCACACTAAAACACGATTTACGACATTAAATCACCAAATTTCCTGTTGTAATTCCATTCAGACCTTTTATTTATTTATTACCGCTCATGCACCAACTTCTAAGATTGTAACTTTTTTTGGCCCTTAAATGTACCCGTCAACGATAAAATACTGCCTTGTGGTGACGAAATCACTATCTCTTCGCCCATCATACTTTTCGCATCCTGACGTCTTCTCTGAACGCTAACCGCACCTACTCTTGATCTCCCGTAAAGTCCTCTTGATTCCGCTTCTTGTCTTCTTCTTCTCGCTGACTCACGTAGGCTAGACCATACGTTACTGCGATTTCCTACTCGGTCTACTGTTCCACTTGGCTCAGCTCAAATGCTCTTATAAATGCTACATAATTAACAGTGGCGTAGCGTCAATGTAAGCTAAAAAGCTTAGCTTCCCCAGTTAATAATAATATCATAATAAACCTGCAGTTTATGGACAAAATTATTTATTAATTTTAATAGAATTTATATTTACGCGTTAAATATTGTGATGCGGCAGCTCAGGACGATTTGTGATGCAGCAGTAAACAAGAAGCCTGCACACACCAGCTTCCAAGCAGACTGTGTAATCCACCCCGCAGATTTTCCATCCCTTTCTAACTAAACTACCCTAGTCGCAAGGCTCGCAAGAAGCTAGCTTTAACATTTAAGGTAAGTAGTTTCCGAGTTATCCCTTTTCGTCAGTTGTGTTCAGTTGAAGTGTTAGTGTGCATTGTGGCTGATATAATAAATAATGAGCGAAATAACAGTTCCTGACACTAATTTACTTGAATTTTTTTAGGACAATTGCATTATCAAGACTGACTTACGAAAAAAAAGTGTGATTTAAAAAAGAAATGACCGACTCCCTTGCTGTCAATGAAGGGTACAACCAAAAGATAGAAGCATACTCACGTAATGATACTAATATTGTGATTTCTCTAAGTATAACAGGGAGTGAGCTAATTTTATACTTATACGTGTCTATTTGTTAAGAGATATGTGTAAACCGTGCAATCATATTTTACTACGTATCATTTGAAGTCATGCCTTATTGGTGTTACGAGGTTCCAACCAATCTTCGACTGCTTACTTGACATTGACTACTATTTATTTTAAGACTATATTTTTGTAATACGTTTTCTCATATTGCATGAAAGACAACTTGAGTTAGCTTCCCCTGCTCAAAATTTCATGCTACGCCACTGATAATTAATACGCCTATTTAAGTAGTTTAACGGAAAGTGTGTGTCGTCTTAGTAGCATCGTTACTTTGAATTCTGCGACACTGCCTGAGCAGTGTAGAAAATTAGTCAATATGCATAACCGTTTGTTTCGCGGAAGAGGAAAAGTTTCAGTCCACACGATTATAGCACAGCAAAGAGAAAATAACTGCAATCGTTTACATTTAGCTTTAATTCAAATTATACGCATTCGTGGTTAGGACTGACTGTTGCAAATACATGTTCCTGATTCTGACGCTGGCAGTCAAACCCAGCTTTTTTTTTTTTAGTATAATAATATAAAGTCGGAATACGAAGCACTATTATGCTCAAAATCACGTCACCAGTTAAAGAAGTTTACTATCCGAAATGTCAAATTACGTAATTCAGTAAAATTGGAAGAATTACATCGGAATTATAGTGTTTCTTGATCAGACATGTGCTTTCTTTGTGTAACCAATGTTATTTGATCGAGGCTTTAAAAGTTACAGTTCAGAATTCTCACTTTTTAAGTCTATCAACACGCCTATAAACCAGGTTTGACAGACTTTTCTTGAGGAATGGCACAGCTTTCGTTGAAACCCACCAGAGTTCAGTCATTTTCTTTCAATGCAACGTGTTCTTGAACACATGGCAAGAAAATAATAAATTGTTTAATATTTAAACTGCAGATACAAAAAGAAATCGATCATTTAGGAATATTTTTAAGTGTGACATAATTTTGAAAAAATGTAATTGTTTAATTTGCACATAATAATAAAATTAACAATAATAATAAAAAATGTCTTGCTAGAACAAAGACACGCATCGTTTTTTAATATAAAAATCACTCTACCACCCCCAGATAAAGTAGGCCTACATACTCAAAAAAATGGGGCATTCCACAAAATCTTAAGACAAGTACTTTATTAATTAACAGAATAGAAAGTAAAAATAAAAAAAATAAAAACACAGATATTACAATAATTGAAACTTAATATTTTCTCCATAAAAATTACATTTATTTGTCCTCAAAATTCGTGTTTTAGTTATATTTCATAATTACAAAAACATTCTCGTGATGGAAAAATTCACATTTTAAAATCAGTTTTGTACACACTTATTTTTACCGCATTTATTATCATTCAGTCCCGCGCCGTGTCATCGTGGTCTAAGGGATCCTGGCTAGGACTCGCGTTAAGGAAAATGCGCTAGTTCGAGTCCTAACGGGGGAAGAAATTTTCTCATAAAATTTCGGCCAGTGTACGGGACAGGTGCCCACCCAGCATCGTGATGGACTTGGGGAGCTACGATAGGTAGCGAAATCGGTTACGAAAGTCAGCTATAACGGCTGGGGTATCAAGGTGCTAACCACACGATACCTCCATTCAGATTGGATGATCGTCTACCTCTGCTTCGACACGTGGACGTGAAGCCAGCAGCCGGCTAGTTGGTCCGAGCCCTTAAAAGTCTGTAGCACCACGGATTGTTATTATTATTATTATTATTATTATTATTATTATTATTATTATTATTATTATTATTATCATCATCATCATCTCATTCAAATATTGTATCATAAAATTTCTCATAAAATTTCGGCCAGTGTACGGGACAGGTGCCCACCCAGCATCGTGATGGACTTGGGGAACTACGATAGGTAGCGAAATCGGTTACGAAAGTCAGCTATAACGGCTGGGGTATCAAGGTGCTAACCACACGATACCTCCATTCAGATTGGATGATCGTCTACCTCTGCTTCGACACGTGGACGTGAAGCCAGCAGCCGGCTGGTTGGTCCGAGCCCTTAAAAGTCTGTAGCACCACGGATTATTATTATTATTATTATTATTATTATTATTATCATCATCATCACCTCATTCAAATATTGTATCATAAAATTTCTCATAAAATTTCGGCCAGTGTACGGGACAGGTGCCCACCCAGCATCGTGATGGACTTGGGGAGCTACGATAGGTAGCGAAATCGGTTACGAAAGTCAGCTATAACGGCTGGGGTATCAAGGTGCTAACCACACGATACCTCCATTCAGATTGGATGATCGTCTACCTCTGCTTCGACACGTGGACGTGAAGCCAGCAGCCGGCTGGTTGGTCCGAGCCCTTAAAAGTCTGTAGCACCACGGATTATTATTATTATTATTATTATTATTATTATTATTATTATTATTATTATTATTATTATTATTATTATCATCACCATCTCATTCAAATATTGTATCACTGACTCGCAACAAATTTCATGGTAAAAAGCCAATATTTTTACTGCATATTATAAAAACTTTACAGCGTATTCCGAATCTCACCGGACCGGTGGACAACAATGACGTCACGCTGCAGAGAAATAGGAACAAAACTGGTGGAAGGTTCGATGGCTGTCATGGCGGCTGTACAAATTGTTGTCTCTGCTACACTAGCAAGATTTTGCGAAATTTCCGTACTGTCATCTCGTTCAAAGAAAAGAGAGCATAAACAATTTATTTCTTGAACCGGTAGTAATAACTGGTCCGTTGACATGTTCTCTCATAAGCCATTAACGTATTTTTTTACGTTATGCTCATTACAAACAATACAGCAGAATCAAAGAAGAACACACCGCCATGACACAACAGTGTACGATGCCATTCGTCTGCTAATTCCCGCCCTATACAAGAACCAATCAGATTAACTGATGGCGGCTGATGGAGACTGCCACCACCTCTGCCAGCTGATGGCACCGGTGCGACACCGGTGCAGCATCAGTGACATCATCGCTGAAATTCCGAACACCGTGATGCCATCAGATTCCTCAGAGCTGAGATTCGGAATACGCTCATAGTTAACAAAACTCAATAGCCTTGTTAGATGAAGTATACATTTTAAAGAATTTTTTTCTCTCTCTGTGTGTGAGGCCGGAGTGGGAACAACCCTGTGCACCGTGACCTGAGGTCTACTGTGCGCCCCTGGGATGAGTTGCAAGTCCACCGACCGACCTAACCGGTAACCCCTGACGACCAGTCTCACCATCCGTCCAAGTCCACCCCTAACAGCCTCTCCACATTCCCTCTCAAACAGTCTGAGATGTAAACCACCCCTCCCGTATCTTCAACGGTCTGAGGTGTAGGCCCACTCTCCCTGTCAGGAGGGGAGTGGGTTCCGCTGCCGGGTCACCAGCTACCACGCTTGACATAACCATGCAAGCCGGCCGAGTGTCAGCAGCTTCGGAGGATCTCCGCAGGCGCGATCTGAAAACAAGGAAGACAACAGGAATGATGAGGAAAGGATGATGAGGTAGGAAAGGAAGTGGCAAAAATGAGTGGGGTTCCATAAGTCTGATAAAGTTACCTGATATTCATCCATAGGAGTGAGAGAAAAACCCCGAAAAAATCTCACCCACGCAACTCGTCCCAAGCGGCGAATCGGCAGCGAAGACGCTACCACGAGACCACAGCGGTGGACTTTTTAAAGTGTTAAATATAAAATACATCATCCGGAAACTAAAAAATTCATTATTAACTGACTTTTATGTCACTTGTACATTCAAAATTCAAATTATAGTTCTAGTGTTAAATAAGGAGTCTATATGCTTGTAAAAGATGCTGTACTATTTTTATCAGGCCTTTAACTTACATTTTGTAGAAGTAGATACATTTTGAAAAAGTAAAAAGTTATATAATTTATAGAGTATGAAATTGATTCTAATGAGGCTCTCGAACATTAATACTAAAAACAAGAGGTTGCTGTATAGTAAAATGTAAGTATATAGCTTAAAAGATGTATAAAATAGAAATTTCACCCATTTCACACATTGCATTTTGGCTCCCCAAAGGTCTGCGGTCCCATGGTTGAGATTCACTGTTCTACCACAGTCTAGTATATACAGTCAGGAAGCTTGAGTTGTTGAGGTTGCTAGGAACAACAGACTGTGTAGGTACTATTTCGCATTGTCTCTAATGAGGCGACAGTAGCGATCCTAGTGGTTAGCAACTATTTATGGATGCATATTTATTAAATATTGAGCTTCGTGACTGTATATATTAGACTGTGGTTCTACTCTACATCTTAGGCCAGAGGGCCGCACTAGGGTAAAGTGAGGAAAAACGGGCCTCATCATCAAATTGTTTGAGAAACACTGGCCTAGAACATAATTACAGCAGAGAACCGAAATCCTCTACGCAAGCAACAGCAACACGACTGTTGCAGCAGAGAATTCCAGGTCGAGCTGATCCGCTAAATACGTCAGCGCTCCGATAATTCCAAATAGATACGGAGCGAATCCCCATGGCGGAGTCGATTGATATGATGTCTCTGCATCTCCTAATGGATTGCAGTTATCGGAAACGGATGATAAATCTAAATTAATTTATTAATTGATTGATATTTATTGCTTTAGTAACACAGTCACGCGGCTGTGACGTATACCAATATTCCACATCTATTTCTCATCTATTAAAACCGCCCAAATGCGCTATACAACGCCATGAAAGAGTAAGAAGTCGCATAAGCTCTGCATATTCTTCCTTCTACAGTTTCTACCAAAAGTTTTACGTTCCTTAAATAGTGATATTTAC